>JAYEVI010000546.1:0-500000 GCA_036346575.1 Dendrocalamus sinicus
CATCCTAATATCTTGTTGGAGAAGTTGGAGAATGGTTTGATATTTGCTGGGACAGGGTTACATCAGCAATCTGGCATAGCGAGACTGGGAGATACTCGGTGGGGCTCACATCTCAAAACCTTGCTTCACATATACCAAATGTAGGAGCCAGTTGTGGACGCACTAGAACTTATAAGTGAAGATGCTTGTCAAAACACAAGTCATGGTGGAGCAGCAAGTTTGATGAAAAATATGGAATCCTTTCAATTTGTGTTCATCATGCATTTTTTGATAACATTGTTGAGCATAACAAATGAGCTATCACTTGCTTTACAAAGGAAGCATCAAGACATCATTGAAGCTATAAGCTTGATACAGGATGTGAAAGAACATTTGCAAGATGTGAGGGACAATGGGTGGAAGCCATTGTTTAACCAAGCCAAAAGCTTTTTGTGAGACTTATAGGATTGATGTACCAAATATGAATGATGTCATTGGAGTTATGGGTAAATTTGTATGTTGCAAGCATACAGTGACTCAATATCATTATTACAAAGTTGATACTTTCAATGTTGCTCTTGATGCAACTATGAATGAGATGAATCATCGCTTTAATGAAGTTTCCTCGGAGTTATTGGTATATGTTGTAGGGGTGGCCCCCACCTAAGCCCAGCAGGCCTGTTAGAGGGTTGTAAGGCCCAAAATGGGACATGTGTAATGACTTGAATACCCCTGAAGGGGATGTATATGTGTATGTATATGTATAAGGGTATAACTATAAAAGCACCCCCGTGTGTATATATATGATACAGGCCATGGGGAGAAACCCTAAGCCATTATTCACCTAACTCTCCAATACCATACTCTCCTCTCTGTTTGGTCTGTAACCACAACAGTTGGCGCCGTCCGTGGGGAGGACAAGGGTAAGCCTCCAAATCCGAAGGAGGATGGCACCAAAGAAAGCTTCAACATCAGCGGCGAGGAGAAGAAGGGGGAGCGACGGAATCTCGCGTCAATACCAGGGCTTCGGCGTTAGCAGCAGCAGGTAAGGGTGGCGACCCGGGTGTGACGGTTGTGGACACCGACGTTCACGACGCGACGCCCGACCCCGCCACCACCGCCGCGCCGCCGGCCCCCGCCACCACCACCGCCACGACGACCAACCCCGCCACCGCCGCCGCGCCGCTGGCCCTCGCCACCACCACCGCTGATGAGGACATCCTTTCCATGCATACAACCATGCCGACTCCATATCAAACTGAAACTATGATACAAGGACCAATGACTAGAGCGCGAGCACGTCTGCTTAACCATCAGGTGAATGCGTTCCTAAGTTTGCATACAAATGTTTCAAAGAATGGAATACTACTTAATTCTTGTGATGATTTAATTGTCCTTAGGAACCATGGGAAGAACCACATGAGCTCAAGTATAGAAGTGGAACCGTCAAGCGCAAACCAAGTCCTGTTCACGAGTTTGACTCGGATTCGGCCTTGTTGACAGCGCCTACTTCAAACAGCCGTAACTTTTGATCCAGAAGGTTTCTCAGGGCCCATGAGTACTTGTTGGAAAGATCTTGAAGTCTACTTTCAGATGGATCCGGCCTCACCTCCAAATTCCATCCGAGTCGACCAGAAACTGCAAAACAATTCACGTCGCTTTTCCAGTCCGAGTCAAAGTGGGCCTTGGGCCTTGTAATTCGAGTCCTATTCGGCTTCCTTGTGTTTTGGCCGACCCTCCACCTTCCGTGACCCTTAAATAGGCAGCCGCACCCTCTTCTAGGGTTTGGGTTTTGTTTAGACTAAGTTAGCTTTTGCTGCTTTGCCTTGTACTCGCGCGTGTCGGCTAGACCGCCCGAATACTTGTCTTCGGAACCCCACCGTTTTCTGTTTTCGATTGAATCTTACATCGTTACTTGCAATTGAGTTGCTGTTCATCTTGTTCTTGCTTGTTCTTCGATTGCTTGCAGGAACAAGAACCCTCGTGGTTAGGTTGATCGTGCGCCGACAAGGTCACGAACAATCTCTGGAGTTGGTGTATCGATCGCTAAGGCGCAACGTCCCTGGATGGTTGTAGTCGGGTCGTCAACGTCATCTCTTTCTCCAATCGAATCTACCACTCTCATCGAAAGATCGGGACCCCTAGTGCTATCAACCGCCACGACGACCAACCCCGCCACCGTCGCTGCGGTCGTCAAAACCGCCCCACACATGGTAGGTAGCCCCGCAGCAGACACCGCAATAATCACCAGCAGTGCCACCCAGGTGGTTGGCGGTGGCAATGCAGGTGCGTCTGCTCTCCTACCCGGTGTGGGAGCGGTGAGCGGTTCCGGCGGCGACGCGGGCTTCGTCACCGGCTCCAGGGTCCTCCACGACAGTGCTGCGAGCAGCCTAGGCGCGCAGGACGTGATCGCCGCCATTCCGGTCGCGTTGCCGAGCGTACCGACCGCCCCAACCACGTCCACAGTGGAGAACGCCCTGCTGGCGGCCCTCAGCGCGTTCCAGCGGGAGCTGACAGATCTCCGCGGGGCCGTGCGAAACATACAAGAGGCTCGGAGCCAACATGCCCCATTGGTGGTTGCATCGGAGCCCACTCCAGAGAGGGCAGATAGCCGTGACGCCCTTACGTCCAGCCGTGCCCCACTACGATGCGTGGACCCGGAGTCCCCGCTCTCTGTGGGCCTACAGCAGGCAGCATGGCCTGAGGACTTCAAGTTCCCGAGTGTCATCGAGGCGTATAATGGTGACACAGACCCGCGAGAGTTCGTGCGCGTGTACGAGACCGCCATCGAAGCCGCTGGCGGAGACGACACCACGAAGGCAAAAGGACTCCCCCTCGCATTACAAGGGGTGGCGCTCTCTTGGTTCTTCACCATCAAGCCGCAGTCCATCTACGTGTGGGAGCAGATCCGCAACCGACTCTACAACAATTTCCAGGGAAACTACGTCGAGCGTGTTGATGCGGACCAGCTCTTCGCAGTCAAGCAAAAACCTGAGCAGATCCGCAACTGACTCTACAACAATTTCCAGGCAAAGTACGTTGCCAGGTCAAGGACGTCAACAAAACAACCGTCATCAATGCAGCGATACAAGGCCTCGCCCGGGACCGATGGCCGAATACAACGCACGCAAACCAATTAGGACGGTCGCGAAGCTCTTCGACAAGATGGAAGAATACGCCAGAGCAGAAGACGACGCGTGGCGGCGGCACAGTGACGACTCCGATACCAATCAAGTGGAGGGCTCGGCAAAGAACGTTGGCTTGCCGAAGCAGGGTCCTTCGACAGGCAAGCGCAAGCAGGAGCAATCGAAGGACACCTCTGAGCGCAGGGATACCCAGCACAAAGACTTGTCAGGCGACAGGCCCAAGCGCGACCAACGCAAATCTAGGAAACCTCGTTACGTCTTCGACATCGAGGGTGGCCTTGAAGACAATAGCTCCGCTAGTCGGGGCGGCAGAGGGCGCCGTGGCCGGGGACGGGGGCGCGGGCGAGGTCATGACGACAGAACCCGCGAAGAGTACAACGACCAGCATCATGGGCAGTGGTGCGAAGTCCACGGCCGGGGCAACCATGACACGCGTGCCTGTGCCACTATCGCAGCGCTCCGGCAGAGCGTCGCCAGAGATAAAAATCCGGAGGCACGCACGCCTGTCGTGGTTCACGTCCAACACCCCCAGGACCAAGGAATACAGCTGCAGGAAGGCCCCCTGCGGATCCAGGCCCATGTGCAGCAGCCTCAGGAGGGCCTCCTGCAGTTGCAAGCCCCGGAAGGAGCCCAGCGCAGGGTCATAAACGTCATTTTCGGAGGCTCCTCGCTGGGGTTCACCTCGGCGCGGCAGCGGAAGGCCAATGCGAGGAGGCTGCACCATGTCGCGGCATACCCAGCGCAAGCGCCACCGGAGTGGGCACAACACGAAATCACGTTCACGCCCGCTGATGCGGAAGGCGTGGAGTTCCCCACCAAGATCCCCTGGTCGTCCGGGTCCTCATTGCAGGATGCGAGGTCAAGCGCGTCCTGGTCGATGGAGGAAGCTCTGCAAATATCCTGTTCGCCGCAGCCTTCGACCAGATGGGGATCCCTCGGAGTCGGTTGGGCCCTTCAGCCATCCTGTGTAGGGCTTCGGAGGGCAACCCCTGCAGGCATTGGGCCAGATATGCCTCCAAGTATCCTTCGGCCAACATGACAACGTGAGGAGTGAGGACGCCACCTTTGACGTCGTCGACATTTTATACCCCTACAACGCCATATTGGGGCGGCCAACCTTAAACTCTCTCGGGGCAGTTCCGCACCACGGCTTCCTATGCATGAAGCTCCCTGGACCGCGAGCCATCATCACCGTCCATGGCGACCAAGATATGGCTCGGCGCATAGAGCTCGGCACCAGGGGTCCATGCTGTGAAGATCGCCAACGCACCTAGGTCGGGCATGCGGGTGCGGAGACCCCGGGCGGCCACCGAGAGCGCCCGGCACTCACCGCGGACAAGTTGTCCCAGCAGCAGAGGCTCCCGCCGTGCCCCACCTCATCACCGGGTGATGACAGCGGTGGTCGTTCTTGTCCTTAAGCGGTCAGTGGTCGATATCCCACCGTTTGTAACCGCTCACCCGCACAAACGGGAATTTAATAAAGTTCACCGTTTGCATAAATTTTCTTGTTTCTCGCAAAAAGACAAGCGTTCGCATGCACACTCTTTGTGAAAAACGCGGGTATGAGTATAAACGAAGACACGCGTTCGCGCGCGCACTCTCCATGAAAAACGCGGGTATGAGTATAAACAAAGACATGCGTTCGCACACGCACTCGTTGTGAAAAATGTGGGTATGAGTATAAACAAACGCAGGTATGAGTATAAACAAAGACACGCGTTCGCGCGCGCACTCTCCGTGAAAAACACGGGCATGAGTATAAACAAAGATGCGTGGGGGGACGCCTTTGCACGCACTCCACGGAGTATAAATAAGACGTAGCGTCGAGGTCCGCCTCCGCACGCATTTTCACCGCCCGCAACGCGCGGAGGCTCGCCTCTGCGTGCAGTCCCCGGACTCTAAATAAGACGTAGCGTCGAGGTCCGCCTCCGCACGCACTCCACGGAGTATAAATAAGACGCGGATGTTGTCCCTGCGCACTCTACTGAGTATAAACAAGACGCGGGTACTCCCACGCACGCACGGGTATTATCTCTATGCGTACTCTACGGAGCATAAACAAGGTGTGGTTGATGGTCCCACGCACTCCACGGAGTATAAATAAGGCGTAGCATCGAGGTCTGCCTCCGCACGCATTTTAACCGCCTGCAACGCGCAGAGGCTCGCCTCTGCGCGCAGTCCCCGGACTCTAAATAAGATGTAGCGTTGAGGTTCGCCTCTGTACGCACTCTACGGAGTATAAATAAGACGTAGCGTCGAGGCCCGCCTCTGCACGCACCTTCACCGCCCGCAACGCACAGAGGCTCGCCTCCGCGCGCAGTCTTCGGACTCTAAATAAGACGTAGCATGGAGGAAGCCTCCGCACGCAATCTCACCGCCTGCAACGCGCGGAGGTGAGCCTCCGCGCGCTGTCCACGGACTCTAAATAAGACGTAGCGCCAAGGTCCGCCTCCGCATGCACTCTACGGAGTATAAATAAGACGCGGATGTTGTCCCTGCGCACTCTACTGAGTATAAACAAGACGCGGGTGCTCCCGCGCACGCATGGGTATTATTTCTATGCGTACTCTACGGAGTATAAACAAGGCGTGGTTGATGGTCCCACGCACTCTACAGAGTATAAACAAGACGCGGAGGCTCCCGCGCACGCATGGGTATTATCTCTATGCGTACTCTACGGAGTATAAACAAGACGCGGAGGCTCCCGCGCATGCATGGGGTATCATCTCTACGCGTACTCTATGGAGTACAAATAAGGCGTGATTCAAGGTCCCACGCACTCTACGCAGCATAAACAAGACACTCTAGAATTCCTACATCGTAAGTCTTGATAAGGTGCACTAGAGGCTAGTCTCCATGGAGCGCTCGTGCGCCTACCTCGACCTAGGCGCCAGCTCCGCTGCCACCACATCGAAGGGTAGGGGACAGAGCGCTCACGCGTCTAATTTGACCTAGGCGCCAGCTCCGCTGCCACCACTTCGAAGGGTAGGGGATGGAGCGCTCGCGCGTCTACCTCGACATAGGCGCCAGCTCCGCTGCCACCACTTCGAAGGGTAGGGGACGGAGCACTCACGCGTCTACCTCGACACAGGCGCCGGCTCGCTGTCACCACCGAAGGTAGGGGCGGGCGCTCGCGCGTCTACCTCGACATGGCGCCGGCTCGCGCCACCACCCGAAGGTAGGGGCGGGCGCTCGTGCGCCTACCTCGACCTAGGCGCCAGCTCTGTTGGCACCACTTCGAAGGGTAGGGGACGGAGCCTTCGCGCGTCTACCTCGACCTAGGCGCCAGCTCCGCTGCCACCACTTCGAAGAGTAGGGGACGGAGCGGTCGTGCGCCTACCTCGGCCTAGGCGCCAGCTCCGCTGCCACCACTTCGAAGGGTAGGGGATGGAGCACTCACGCATCTACCTCGACCTAGGCGATAGCTCCGCTGCCACCACTTCGAAGGGTAGGAGACGGAGCGCTCGTGCGTCTACCTTGACCTAGGCGCTAGCTCCGCTGCCACCACGTCGAAGGGTAGGGGACAGAGCGCTCGTGCGCCTACCTCGACCTAGGCGCCAGCTCCGCTGCCACCACTTCGAAGGGTAGGGGACGGAGTGCTCGCGTGTCTACCTCAACGTAGGCGTCAGCTTCGCTGCCACCACTTCGAAGGGTAGGGGATGGAGTGCTCGCGCGTCTACCTCGACCTAGGTGCTGGCTCCGCTGCCACTGTTTCGAAGGGTAGGGGACGGAGCTCTCGCTCGTCTACCTCGACCTAGGCGCCAGCTCAGCGCCCATGTATCTACCTCGGGTAAAGCGTCTGCTACGGCGGGCGTGTTGTAGCCTCGCCAATCTACCGGGGGACCGCGTAATCGTAAACGCGGACGGAAGCATGAGCAACACCTGTCTTTCATCTATATGCATCAAAAGATGTGTACAAGGAAACGTAATAAGTGTACAGGCATTCTTGGGTGTTTGGAGCCGCTACTCGGCGGGCTCCTCCTTAACTTGCATTCGCGCCACAGCTTCACCCGAAGAAGTCCGGCTTGCCCAGAAGTCTAGCGATTCCTTGGCCCTCCACCAGCGCCGCAGGCGTCGTCGGGTCACAAGGTCGGAAACTAACAGCCGGTCGCGTAGCTGCTCGAGAAACGGGAGCACGCAAGTCAGAATATGGGCGAGGCAACTTGTACTTTATTAATAAGGCAAGAGGGCTCATGTTACAACGCACACCAACGCGCGAAGGCCACGCCATCACACCTGTGGATTTGCGTCGCCCCCCGAGCTCGCGGGGCCGCCCTCTTCGTGCCGTGGCACTTCGTCTAGCCACTGGCCGAGGTTGCCCTCGCCGTACAGGTTGTTCTGAAGCTCGACCCTCGCCGCATCCGTCCCGATGTATTCCCAAATCCTCTCGTGAAAGAACGCGCAGGCGTGAGCAGTGCGGACGGCGCGGACATCACCCGGTCGGCGGCATCTCCAATTATGGATCAGCCAGCCCGTTGACATGCTGACAGCCCCGGTGTCGCAGGAGCGCGTAGATCAAGCATGCGGTCACGTATGAGCAATGGTTGCCGAAGGTCGTCGCGGTGTCGCGTGCAATGTTGGCTGCGTCTTCGATCCATCGGAGCGTACGAGATAGCTCCTCTAGCCCGAAGGAGTGGTCTGGCACTTCGGCGATGAGCCCTCGGAGAGTGTCCTCCAGGGCAAGCATGGCATCCCACGTAGCCACCGAAGTATCACCTAGAGCCTGGTCCCGCTCTGCTGGGACAAGGCAAGCTCACCTTTCTCTTCTCCAGCGCAACGATTTGCTGTAGTAGGCCGTCTCGCTCCGCCACAGCTTCCTGCCGCGTCGCTTCTGCGGCCGACTCCCGCGCTACAGTGACAAGCTCCTCGGTGTGCGCATTCATCCCCGCGCACTCCGCCTCCAAGCGGTGGATACGGGCATCCTGGGCGGAGCGCGCCCGCGCCCGCGCAGCAGCTTCTTCGGCCGCCTACGCTGCTGTGGAGCGCCCCTTGCTCGCGAACGTACCGCCCGCAGGGCCTGGGCCAACACGTGTGTCTGTGCGGCAAAGGAGTTAGCAAGTGTTGCACGGCCATGAGTGGTCCTAGGGACAGGTGCTTACCCTTACTCCCGACACCTCTAATGCGTCCCCAAGGCGCCTCGTCCCATAGGTCTGCAGCGCTTGCTGCCCAATGCTGGCGGCCGTGTCATCCGCAATTCTGTGCCATGCCCTCAGCGCATCCGATGGAGGGATGAAGTCTGCTGGGCTCGGGCGCACGGCGGCTGCGTCGCCAGCGTCAGGACCCCCACGTTCAGGGGATGCCTCTTCTTCTGGGATAGTGCCGCTGCAGGAGGAGGTACCGGTCAGAGTCCTACAAGACACGGGGGAACTACACTGAAGGTATGCCATCCTAGCCTACCCTCAATGGCGGATGGGGGACTTCGCTGGGACGCCTCCCTAACCTCGGGTGGGGTAGCAATGACACCGGCCCCCGCGGACGGCGCATGCCCGCAGGACCGAGGGACCTCCGGGATGGGACCCAGCGCCAACCGTTCCTGCGCCACGGCCACTGCGGTGTGAGGAGTCGGGAGCGCACGGGACAGGGGAACCTCATTGCAGACGTGGCCGCTTCACCTGAGGTGAGGGCCCCGCCTCGGTAACCGCTACAGAAGGAGCCCCCGCAGCAGCAAAACTCGCACAAGGGGCCTTCGCAGCTACAACATTGGCGGGCGGGGACTCCGCCCTCGTAACTTCCGCGAGGGGCACCTCCGCCTCAGCCGTCGCTATTGGCGAAGACCGCGCTCCACCTACCCCCGCGGAGGGCAGCCCCGGCGCGGTCAGGGCCACCGTCGTGGGCGGCGAGACTTCCATCACCCAGTAACCCGCGGCGCTCTCTCCGCCCTTGGCACCTTCGCCCTCAGTACCGGCGCCCTCCAAGTTTGAGTCGGCGTACTTCGCCGAATCCGACTCTGCGCTCGCCGCAGTTCAGGTCCTCTTGCGGGATGGCGCTCGTGTCCCTGCGGCATCGTCATCTTGGTGTTGCAGGGCCGGAGGGGCGCGGTCCGGCACGGGAAGGCCCAGGACCTCGCACATACGGTTTATCGCCCCAACCCCACCTCCGCAGTCGCGGCGGTGCGTTGCTCGTGCTCCCTGGTGGTGTATGGCCTAAGGAAAACGCGCGCTACACGCTCCGCGTCCTCCAGGAGAGTTCCTGCGCAGGGCAAAGAGCACGATCAGACACAGCGCAGTACGCACGAGTGAAAAGGAGGGCGCGGTCGAGGCTTACGAAGACCAGTTGGCGCTCGTAGGGAACAAACGGACGGGTGAACGTTGTCATCCTGAAGTTTTCCGGCGGTAAGGCGCCAATCACGGGCGAGCGACGCCACACCGTACATTATGTATTCCTCGGCGAGGTCGCGCATGTTGAAGCGGGCGGTCACCCCCACAAGTCTTCGTGCCCTTCACCTATCCTCGTGGTCGAGTGTTAGGCCGGGCGTGGTTTTGAATGCAATCGGCCGGCCCGTGCATTCAAGGCCGCTTCCACTCGCCACACGGTGGTAGAACCACCGTCGCGTCCAGTTGAACTCCCATTTCCCTCACGTCGAGTTCGCGGGGAAGAGCTTCTCGCATGATGCCCGCAAAATGAAGTTGACGCTGCCAAAGTTCGACAACGTCCCGTCCTTCCGCTCCTTCGGCTAGCGTGCCGTGCGGTATCACGAACATTGAGGCGCTGGGCCAACATGCTTCGAGTGCAAGGCCCACCTGTATACGGCAAGGCGGGCCCGCTGCGTTTGGGTCGATTGTGCCAACTCCGGCTTGAAGGTCGCGGACGTCGCCAGCGATCGCCGTGGCGGGATGCGAGTCGGCCAGTAGGCAACGAAGACGATCGCCTCCAACTTCTCAGGGCGCGGCTCTGTCTCGTCGTTGGCAGGTAGCTGCACCGCCTAGCGGTCCGATAGCCTCCCCTCGCGCAGCAGTGTTCGGATCGTCTCCTCCGTCAAGAGCGTGCGGCCTAAGTCGCCGGAATACGGCCCCTCCTTCATCTTCGTCGCTGCCCACCACTTGTCCGCCGTCGTTGGATCGCGCTCCTCGAGTGCGTATTTCACCTCAAGCGGCGAGGACCGCCGACGGATGGCGTAGTCGCCGACCACCCGAGAACGCTCACCGCAAGTCGCCACTGGTGTCCACAGACTACTCGACGGGGAAAAGGAGCGCACGGGCAAGGAAAGCAGGTATAGGAGACGGTGTGAATGATCACAAAGTGTGTGAAGGAGGCGCAGACACGGTACCACGGGGGGGGGGGGGGTATTTAAAGACCCCTCTCCTCCCACCACCGATAAGCGCAACCGGTGGACGACAACCGCTCACTTCCCTTTGGCCGAAGCCGAAGCGTCGCGATGGAACATGTATGCCACATGCGACCGCAGTCGCACAGGGGCCTGACATCGCACGACGCGCCAGTAGCATCCCGCCGTGTGTCGGCCAACGCAGGGAATAAATGCAGGTCGCACGACCCGACATAGCTTCCGACGCGTGTCAGCGGAGTTCTCGGGGCCCATCAACTGGTTCTTGGGGCCGGTCAACCGCAACAGTCCAAACGGAGCCTTTGCCCTAGCGGCGAGGCCCCGACCCCGACTCTGGCCGCACCCACGCGAAGCGACATCGCTACGAAGGCGCCCGAAGCCTCGCCACACGCTCGTGCCCACGGGAATACGGACAGCCAACAGAGATCCCGGCCTACACCCCGTCCCGTCGGGACCACCAACTGGCAAGCCTCTTCGGGCCTACGCGACTCCAGATGGGCAAGCCCCCGCAATAGCAGGGAGACTCTGACCGGCCAACCCAATTTTGCCCGGAGAAAGCTCGCTTCCGGCCCGGCCCTAGGACCACGCCGGGATGCGTCAGCATAATGCCACGAGTCAATCAACCCCAGCGGCAAACGACATCAGCATCGACGCCCCGAAGGAGATACCCCGGCTTCGACAGTAGTAAGTCCCCCGCAGAGGGTACCCCGCTATACCATCGCAAAGCCCTGCGGCGGAATCAAAGCGCACTATCGGACTGCCTGGGGCGGAGTTTGGAGCGCGAAGTATGCCCCCACTCTGACTCTGACTCCGCCTTCGACCTTTACACTAACTTGGGCCACAGCCGCGGCTTCAGCTTCGACTTCAACTTCGAAGTCCAACCAATGGGAGGAAAGTCAAACCGACGAAGGTGCATTGCCGCATCCCACGGCCGTGATGCTTCAAGACCCGTGCTGCGCCAAGCGGTTCCGCCACGCGGTCGGCCAAAGGAAAGCAGTCACGTGCCGTCAAGAGCACTCGACGCCGGAGTCCGCCGTCACTTGGCATCCGCGCGCCTTGGCATCCAACTCCGCCAACACCTCCGACCCAGCTGGGTCAACCGCCGACCCCACTGCAGCAGGACCGGGTGGACAACGACGGCTTCGCCAGGCCGCCCGGAGCCATACCTTCGCGACAGGGCAAACACTACACCAAGCAGCAAGGCTCTGACGAACGTTGAAAAAGCTCACAGGCCGCAGGGACGGAGGGGGCCAAAGGGCTCGGCAACATGGCTTCGGCCCGTGAAGCCCGTCACCATGAGAGGCTCCTGTTGTAGGGGTTGCCCCACACCTAAGCCCAGCAGGCCTATTAGAGGGTTGTAAGGCCCAAAATGGGACATGTGTAATGACTTGAATACCCCTGAAGGGGATGTATATGTATATGTATATGTATAAGGGTACAACTGTAAAAGCCCCCCATGTGTATATATATATGATACAGGCCATGGAGAGAAACCCTAACCCATTATTCACCTAACTCTCCACTACCATACTCTCTCTCTGTTTGGTCTGTAACCACAACAATATACATGTCCTGTCTTGATCCAAGTGACTCATTCTCTAAATTTAATGTTCATAAGCTTATTCGACTTACTGAGATTTATGCTGATGATTTCATGATGGCTGATCGATTCTTGTTAAGAAATCAACTTCAAATCTTCATCCTAAACTTGCTTAATTGATGGTTGAAACAAAAAAGGATAGAACTTTTCCATTGGTATATCGCCTCATCGAGCTGATATTGATCTTTCCAGTGGCAACGACATCTGTTGAGAGAATATTTTTAGCAATGAATATTATCAAAGTAGATTTGCACAACAAGCTGTTGGATGAGTGGCTGAATGATTTGATGGTGTGCTACATTGAGCGAGACATATTTAGATCCATTGATGATGGTGCAATCATAAAATCCTTCCAAGGCAAGAAAAATCGCAGATTGAATTTGCCTCGTTAAAGTCATGATTCAAGCTAGTGGTATGGTTCTTTTATTTTAAATGTTCATGATCATTTAAGTAATTAAATATAATTTGCTATTGTATCACTAATTTTTTAATTTTGATGTACAGATTGTTACCTACCAGAATCAAATTTACATGTTTTAGGGATTCACTCGCCATTAGCGAGGTACCTCCATTGTATCTCTCTTTTTTCTTTGATTTTATTCATGTATGAAACTATGGATTTCATTGCACAAGAAAACAAAACTATGTTTCTTACAAATCAGTTTAGTCATTCGAGGTGTAGGGCCAACAATTCTAGGAAAAGCTTATGATCTGGTAGAAGAATGCATAATTTTTTAGCCCACCCTCGTTTTTCATTCTATATTCGCCATCGCTCACATCTCAAAACCTTGCTTCGTATATACCAAATGTGGGAGGCAGTTGTGGATGTACTAGAACTTATAAGTGAAGATGCTTCTTAAAACACAAGTCATGGTGGAGCAGCAGGTTTGATGAAAAATATGGAATCATTTCAATTTGTGTTCATCATGCAATTTTTGATAATATTGTTGAGCATAACAAATGAGCTATCACTTGTTTTACAAAGGAAGCATCAAGACATCGTTGAAGCTATAAACTTGATACAGGATGTGAAAGAACGTTTGCAAGATATGAGGGACAATGGGTGGGAGCCATTGTTTAACTAAGTCAAAAGTTTTTGTGAGACTTATGGGATTGATGTACCAAATATGAATGACGTCATTGGAGTTATGGGTAAATCTGTACGTCGCAAGCATACAGTGACTCAATATCATTATTACAAAGTTGATATTTTCAATGTTGCTCTTGATGAAACTATGAATGAGATGATTATCGCTTCAATGAAGTTTCCTCGGAGTTATTGGTATGCATGTCTTGTCTTGATCCAAGCGACTTATTCTCTAAATTTAATGTTCATAAGCTTATTCGACTTGCTGAGATTTATGCTGATGATTTCACGGTGGCTGATCAATTCTTGTTAAGAAATCAACTTCAAACCTTTATTCTAAACATTAGAAGAAGTGAGAAATTTCATGGATGTCCTGATATTTCAAAACTTGCTCAATTGATGGTTGAAACAAAAAAAGGATAGTACTTTTCTTTTGGTATATCGCCTCATTGAACTGACATTGATCCTTTCAGTGGCAACGGCATCTGTTGAGAGAATATTTTCGGTAACGAATATTATCAAAACAGATTTGCGCAACAAGGTGTCGGATGAGTGGCTGAATGATTTGATGGTGTGCTACACCGAGCGAGACATATTTAGATCCATTGATGATGGTGCAATCATAAAATCCTTCCAAGGCATGAAAAATTGCAGAATGAATTTGCCTCGTGAAAGTCATGATTCAAGCTAGTGGTATGGTTCTTTTATTTTAAATGTTCATGATCATTTAAGTAATTAAATACAATTTGCTATTGTATCAATAATTTTTTAATTTTGATGTACAAATTGTAACCTACCGGAACCATATTTACATGTTTTAGGGATTCACTTGCCATTAGTGAGGTACCTCCATTGTATCTCTATTTTTTTTCTTTGCTTTTGTTCATGTATGAAACTATGAATTTGACTGCACAAGAATACAAAACTATGTTTGTTGTGGCTACAGACCAAACAGAGAGAGAGATGGTAGTGGAGAGTGATGAAGATAAGTGTCATGGCCTCTCCCCATGGCTTACTCTCATATATATATACACACATGAGGAGTGCTTTTACAGTTATACCCTTACATTGGGTTATCCCCTGCAGGGCGATTATGTCATTACACATGGCCTATTGCAGGCCTTATAATCTCCTACCAGGCCTCGCTGGGTTTAGGTGGGGGCCATCCCTACGACAGGAGCCTCTCATGGTAAAGGGCTTCACAAGGCCGAAGCCATGTTGCCAAGTCCTTTGGCCCCCTCCGTCCCCGCGGCCTGTGAACTTTTCCAAACTTCTAGAGCTGCGCTGTAGTCGAAGCAGACGTGCGCGCTGCTGCGACGCTCTGACTTCCGGGTGTCCACGTGGTGCAGCGTGCTCGGCGCGATGCGGGCGTTGAGGCGTCGTGACCATTAATATGGCGGCGGACTTCCGGCAGTTGGACTTCTGCCGATTGGCCTTCGCGGTTGGCTCCCCACGACCGGGTATATATGGCGCTGGTGAGGCGTTGCTCTGCGTATATTGTGATAGAAGCTGTTCCCTAAATGGGCCTGCGTGCATCAACATTCACAGGTGTCATTGGCGGCTTGGGGAATGTTGATGCCTGAAGGAGGTCTATTTTTCCGGAGCTTGATCGGCGCTTTATTATCAACGACCGGCCGCGCTTCTCGATCACGCGCTCAGTGGCGGCGGCGAGGTCTACCTGTTTTCTTAACGGGCCTACCTCGATCGGTGTTCACGAGGAGCTCGTCGGCATTACCTTGTCCGTTGATGTCTTAGGTGGCCTGTTAAGGAAAACGAGGTAGATTTCGCAGGGCAAGACCCCCGCCTTTGCTGCGCCCCGCCGAAGTGGACTCGCGCGCTCCGTCCCCCACCCCTCGAACGGGTGGCCGCGAAGCTGGCGCCTAGTCGAAGTAGACGCGCGCGCGCTCCGTCCCCTACCCCTCGAATGGGTGGCAGCGAAGCTGGCGCCTAGTCGAAGTGGACGCGCGCGCGCTCCGTCCCCTACCCCTCGAATGGGTGGCAGCGAAGCTGGCGCCTGGTCGAAGTAGACGCGCGCGCTCCGTCCCCTACCCCTCGAGCGGGTGGCGCGGGCGGCGCCTGGTCAGTAGACGCGCGCTCTGCCCCTACCCCTCGAGCGGGTGGCGCGAAGGCTGGCGCCTGGTCGAAATGAGCGCGCGCTCTGTCCCCTACCCCTCGAACGGGTGGCGGCGAAGCTGGCGCCTAGTCGAAGTAGACGCGCGCGCTCCGTCCCCTACCCCTCGAACGGGTGGCAGCGAAGCTGGCGCCTCGTCGAAGTAGACGCGCGCGCTCCGTCCCCTACCCCTCGAACGGGTGGCGGCGAAGCTGGCGCCTAGTCGAAGTAGACGCGCGCACGCTCCGTCCCCTACCCCTCGAACGGGTGGCGGCGAAGCTGGCGCCTAGTCGAAGTAGACGCGCGCTGCGAACACCACCGCGTGGGCGGTGACTTGGGGTCTTGTGATGTGGTCCTGCGCTGTAAAGGTTCCTGGAATCACGCTGGCCCCTGGTCTGCCAGGGTTAGGTTCCCGTACTATGCGACCCGACGCGCCCGGGGCACGCGGCGGCCTATGACGGGTGGGCGGCGGGATGTGGACGGTTGCGTGTTTGCAGACGCTCGCCTCTTCCCTAGGCAAGGGGGACACGGGCGAGCGATGAATGGCGCGGCGCCGGAGCTGTTGTGATCCCAGCCCAGTGCGCCTATAATAGCGGCTAGGTAACGCCGTGTTGTGACGGTCCTTGGCGCCCGTGGTGATGACCTTCCAACGTTGGGTGGGCGTTGTGCTGGACGGGCGCTTGTACGACTGCGGTCGCGCCTTGTACACGGACCTTCGCGACCCTTCGCCTTCAATTACGGGGAATCGTGCGGGGCGAGCCTTTACACCGCTGCGGTTGCATCCGGCACGCGGACCGTTGCGACGCTTCGGTAGCGGCGGTATGGGCGAGGTGGCTTGATATAGCCCCCCGGTAGCAGCGTCCCCGCACCTTTATGCCCTCTTTGCTGTCTGCTCCGCCTTCTACACCTTCGCGCTATCTTCACCGCTGCAGTCTTTACGTAGAAGCGATGGCCTCGATAGAGCGAGCTTCGGACAGCGGTTGGTAGCCTCGACGTCGCCGGCGGTCCTCGCCGTTGTTGGCGGTGTACGCGCTCCACGAGCGCAACCGGCGGTGGCGGACAGAGCGGCGGTGGCGGAGGAGGAAGGCACGTTTCCGCGAGCTAGGCCCTCGCCGTGACCGAAAGCGCTCCAAGGGCTCCTGCGCGGGAAGTTGTCCGGCGCCGGGGCGTCGATTGCCGCCCGCCGAGCGAGACGGAACCGCATCCCGAGAAGTCGGAGGTGGTCGTCTTCGTTGCCTTTTTCGACGCGGGGCTCCGGATCCCAGCGGCGGCGGTGGTGGCGGCGTCTGCGGACCTTGGTGGAGGTGGCGCAGCGACTCGAATGCCGCGGCGGCTTGCGGTGTCTGGTGGGCCTTGCGCTCGGGGGCCTGTTGGCCCAGCGCGTCGCTGTTCGCCTATCTCCACGAGGCACGATGCCAGCCGAAGGGCCGGAAGGACGGGACGCTGTCGAGCTTCGGTAGCGTCACTTTTATTCTTCGCTCGTCGTGCAAGAAGCTCTTCCCTGCGAACTCAACTCGCGGGAAGTGGGAGTCTTCCTGGATGAAGCGGTGGTTCTACCATCGTGTGGAGAGTGGGAGCGGCCTTGAGTGCACAGGCCGACCAATCGCGTTCAAGCCCTCGCCCGGCCGAGCGCTCGATGATGAGGACAAACGGAGGGTCAAGCGGCTCGTAGGCGTGGCCACCCGCCTCAACATGCGCGACCTCGCCGAGGAGTACGTGATGTACGGCGTGGCGCCACTTGCCTACGACTGGCGTCTTGCCGCCGAGAGGCGTTGAGACGACAATGTTTCGCCATGGGTTTGCTCGCTGCCGGCGCCGCCCGGTCCTCGTAAGCCTCGATCGCGTCCCTCCTTTGTTGACGCGAAATCGTTGTATCGATGCTATTCTCCTTTGCTTGTGGGTTTCCTTGGAGGAGGCGGAGCAAGCGCGCGTATTCACGGGCCGTACACCGCCGGGAGCATGAGCGCGCAAGCGTCTACTATCGCCAAGGCGAGTAGGCGAATAAACGCGTGTGCGAGTCACAGGCCTTGCCGTGTCGGACCGTGTCGCTCGTGCGATGGTGGAGCGAAGAAGAAGAAGGCCCGTCTCGGAAGAGGGCGCCGCATGGGCGCGCGCGCGCGCCGCTAGTGTTTCGAGCGCGCGCGACGCAGAGTCGGACTCGGCTAGGTATGCCGACTCGGACTTGGGTGGCGCAGGCGCCGAAGGCGAGGTGTCTTCGGCGAGCGTCCCGGACGGCGGGTGTGCCGCGGGCAGCCGGAGGGGGAAGCTTCACCGCCGCCGAAGTCGCCAAGGCGGACCCCGTGCGGACCGGCGATGCCGGAGTGGAGCCCTCGACCGCGGCCGTGTGGTGCGGGCGCCCTCGTGGGCGACGTGCGCCGCTTGCCTTTACTAGCAGCAGCGGAAACCGAGGTGCCCCCTGCGACAACTGCCACCGTGGAACCTTCGCCCCGGGCGTGGCGGCCATGAGGTCTTCCTCATCCGCGCTGCGGGCGGTGTCACCGCTGGCTGCCCGCCAAGCGGCGTGTGTGCGGCCGAGCTCCACCGGACACCACGGGGTTCGTCGTGGCCACGGGCATTAGAAGCTGTGGGACTCCGGCGCAACCACCAGGGGCCTGCGGCCTATCGCCTTCGCCCCTCTGGCCACGCCGCCGCGCGAGGACAACCGTCGTCCTCCCGACGCGAGGCCTGCGCCGTGGCGGGACCATTCCCTCGCACGGAGGTAGGGCGGCAACTTACTCGGTGTATGCTTTTATGCCTTGGGGTGCTCACCAGTATCCTGTTTATAGCGTTGCTCATTCGGGAGGAGCACTCGGCGGAACACGGGCCTCGAGCACGTGGGCCCGCGGACTTCGTGCGCCTCGGAGACGCCGAGGGCGTGGCGCGGGATTGTGAATGACGCGCCACGGCGTCGACCATAGCGCCTGCAGCCTACGGTGCGGGCGCCTCGAGGACGCCGAGGTGTGCGGGGTGAGGGTAAGTACTCATGCGACCACGCTTTGAGTTTAGCTGAGTTTGCTAAGTCTTTTCCTTCTACAGACACTAGTGCCGGGCAGGCCCCGCAAGCGGCCTATGCTCGTGGCCAAAAGCGCTCGAGGATAGGTGCGGGCCGAGGAGGAGGCTGTGAAGCCTCCGCGCCCGCTCGCCAGACGCCCGCATCCGCCGGTGGAAGCGGAATGCGCCGGCGGCGCACACCGAGGACTTGTTGCGTCGGCGCCGCAGTCGGCGCGGCGTGCTGAACAAAAGTTCGCGGCGGAGCGGGCGGGCTCTGGAGCGGTCGCCGCGCTAGAGAAGGAAAAAGCGAGCTTGCCTTGACTCTAGCGAGCGCAGCGGACGCCGGGCGACGCCTCGGTGGTTGCGTGGGGCGCCATGCAAGCGCTCGAGAGCCATCTTCAGGGCTGGTAGCTGAGGTGCGGGCGCGCCGGCCCGAGGAGTTGTCTCGGGCGCTCGGCTGGTCGGGATGCCGACCACGTCGTGCGCGACACGGCGGCGTCGCCGGCACCGCGCGCGCGTACGTCGGCATGCTTGGTGTCGCGCGCTCTGCAGCACAGCGGTTATGCGCATGTCACCGCGCTGGATGATCCTCGGCTGGAGATGCCCGGCGGGGCCGGAGTAATGTCCGGCGCCGTCCGCTCCGCTCGCCTTGCCCTCGGGCCCTTCTTCGACCGGATCTGGGGTCACGTCGGGCCGGATGCTGCACGAATCGAGCTCCAGAAGTCGCTCTACGGGACGGGGAGCCTCGGCCAATTTCTGGACGGGGTCCCTCGACGCGACGATGGTGGCGCTGGGCCCTCCGAAGGCGCCGGGAACCCGCAGGTCTGACGCCGTGGTGCCTAGGTGTAGGCGTGTGCTGTACTGTTCCTTGTCTTTGCGAATAAAGTACACACTTGCTGCCTGCATTCTGACTTTCACCTATGTCGGCGACTTCCTTCTTTGGGACCGGCCGTCGCGGCGACCTTTCAACGGCGGCGCCGGCCGGCTGGCGAAGGGTCAAGAGTCGCTTGACTTTTGGGCGAGCCGGCCTTCTTGAGCGAGGCCCCAACTTTAGCGCGTGTTAAGGGCGAACCCGCGAGTAGCGGCTTAGAGCGGCGGGATGTCGCGGACCTTTGTACATGTGATTTTTCCGGTATGCAGACTTCCTGGTATTTTAGGATATGCGCGTGTGTTGATGCCACGGCGAAGTAGCTGCGCTGGGTTCCTTAGAGCGGACGATCCGCAGATCGGCGTATCTTTGGCGAACCTCCGCGGTTTCTTTGTGCTTTTATAGTCCGGAGACTCGCGCGTGCGAGGCGTACCTCGGCGCCACGTCTTATTTAAAGTCACGTGGGTGAGTGCGTGCGAGCGGACTTCGGCGCTTCGTCTTCTTTATAGTCGGAGACTTGTGCGCGCGAGGCGGACCTCGGCGCTACGTCTTATTTAAAGTCCGTGGGTAGTGCGTGCGAAGCGGACTTGGCGCCACGTCTTCTTTATAGTCGGAGACTTGTGCGCGAGGCGCACCTCGGCGCCACGTCTTATTTAAAGTTCGTGGGTAGTGCGTGCGAGCGGACTTGGCGCCACGTCTTCTTTATAGTCCGGAGCTTGTGCGCGCGGAGGCGGACCTCGGCGCTTCGTCTTATTTAAAGTCCGTGGATCTGGTGCGTGCGAAGCGGACTTCGGCGCCACGGCTTCTTTATAGTCGGAGACTTGTGCGTGCGGAGGCGGACCTCGGCGCTACGTCTTATTTAAAGTCCGTGGACTAGTGCGTGCGAAGCGGACTTCGGCGCTCGTCTTCTTTATAGTCCGGAGACTTGTGCGTGCGGAGGCGGACCTCGGCGCTACGTCTTATTTAAAGTCCGTGGATGAGTGCGTGCGAGCGGACTTCGGCGCCACGTCTTCTTTATAGTCCGGAGACTTGTGCGTGCGGAGGCGGACCTCGGCGCCACGTCTTATTTAAAGTCCGTGGGGAGTGCGTGCGAGCGGACTTCGACGCTCGTCTTCTTTATAGTCCGGAGACTTGTGCGTGCGGAGGCGGACCTCGGCGCCACGTCTTATTTAAAGTCCGTGGACTGGTGCGCGCGGGCGCCCCGGTGCGTCTTTTGTTTATACTCGGCCCGTCACCTTTGGCTATGGCGAGTGCACACGCGAACATGCGACCGATTTATACTCGATCCGTACCCACAGCTACGGCGAGTGCACACGCCGAACGCGCGTCTTTGTTTATACTCGAGGCCCGTCACCTTTTGGCTACGGCGGTGCACCTGCGAACATGCGACCGATTTATACTCAGCCCGTACCCACAGCTCACGGCGAGTGCACACGCGAACGTCGTCTTTGTTTATACTCGATCCGTCACCTTTTGGCTACGGCGAGTGCACACGCGAACGTGCGTCTTTGTTTATACTCGGGCCCGTCACCTTTTGGCTCTGGCGAGTGCACACGCGCATACGCGACTTCGATTATACTCAGCCCGTACCCACAGCTACGGCGAGTGCACTGCGAACGCGCGTCTTTGTTTATACTCGATCCCGTACCACAGCCACGGCGAGTGCACTGCGAACGCGCGTCTTTGTTTATACTCATGCCCATCACCTTTTGCTACTGGCGAGTGCACACGCGAACATGCGACTTGATTTATACTCAGCCCCATACCCCAGCTACGGCGAGTGCACATGCGAGCGTCGTCTTTGTTTATACTCGGCCCGCCCACAGCTACGGCGAGTGCACACGCGAACGCGCGTCTTTGTTTATACTCGATCCGTACCACAGCCACGGCGAGTGCACATGCGAACGTGCATCTTTGTTTATACTCAGGCCCGTCACCTTTTGGCTACGGCGAGTGCACACGCGAACATGCGACTTCGATTTATACTCAGACCCGTCACCTTTTGGCTACGGCGAGTGCACACGCGAACATGCGACTTCGATTTATACTGCGGGAACGCGCGCGTTGGCTAAGCCTGCGCGCGCCTTCACCGCGTACTTGCACGTGATAAAGAAAGATTAGCGGCAAACGGCGATCTTCATTATATCCCCGTTTGTGCGGGTGAGCAACTACAAAGGATAGATATACTAACCGTTTGCCCTTGGTGCGGCCGAAGCCTCTAGTCGCTAGACGTCTGCGGGGCCCGCCAGCTCTAGGAGCGCCATTGGGCCGCGGCGCGGCACCTAGTACTGGCTCGGCGCGCGGGCCATGTCTTGGTCACCTCGGACGATGATGATGGTCCGGGGACCCGGGATCTTCATGCATAGGTAGCCGTGATGT
This sequence comes from Dendrocalamus sinicus, assembly GCA_036346575.1. Lineage (NCBI taxonomy): Eukaryota > Viridiplantae > Streptophyta > Magnoliopsida > Poales > Poaceae > Dendrocalamus > Dendrocalamus sinicus. The sequence goes on from JAYEVI010000546.1 coordinate 21,443, forward strand.
GGTACCGCGCCGAAGGAGTTGAGGATTGGGCGGCCTAGTATGGCGTTGTAGGGATACGGAAGATCGACCACGTCGAAGGTGGCATCTTCGGTCCGCACATTGTCATCTCGGCGAAGGAGACTTGAGGCCGACGGCCTGGCGCCGCAGGGCTGTCCCCAAGCCTGTAGTGGGATTCCCGAGAGCCCCAGCGGCCGAGGATCCCCATCCGTCGAAGGCCGCCGCAAACAATACGTTCGCGGAGCTACCACCGTCCACCAAGGTGCGCCCCACGTCGCATCCCGCGATGGTGACCGGATGACCAGGGGTCACGATGAGGAAGTCCACACCACGGGCATCGTCGGGTGTGAATGTAACCGTGTTGCGCCCAATCGGCGGTGCTTGCGGCTGGGTATGCCGCCACGTGATGCGATCTTCGCGTGTAGGCCTCTCGCTGCCGTGCCAGGTGAATTCCAGCGCGAGCCTCCGGATATGGCGTTAATGACCTGCGGTAGGTCGCGTCAGGGGCTCGCAACGGCTGTGAGGCCCTCCGAGGCTGCGTACATGAGCTTGGATCCGTAGGTGCCTTCACGGGTTGCATCCCTTGCGCTGTACGCATCCCTTGCGCTCAGACCGCACGGGGCCTCGTATGGGAGGTGGGCGTGGGTCACCGCGGCGGGCGCACCTCGGGTTCTGTCCCTAGCGGCCACTGCCGCGAGCGCCGCGATGGAGGTGCGGTGCGGGTATCATGATTGCGCGGCCGTGGACTACGCACCACGATCCACGATGCTGGTCGTCGTAATCTCCAAGACCCCTATCGTCGCGGCCCCTGCCACGGCCGCGCCCCCGGCCACGGCGCCCCCGACCGCCTCGGCCTGTTGGAGCACCCTCGTCGGACCCGTCTTCGATGTCGAGGACGTACCGGTTTCGCCTCGACCTCTGCTGGCCGCGCTTGGGCTGATCGGACAACTCCTTATGCGAGGCGTCCCTGCGGGCGGGCGCGTCCCTGGACGACTCCTACTTACGTTTTCCCTTCGAAGAACCGCCCTTCGGCGGATCTTCGGCTTTTGCCGAGGCTCCGGCCTGGTTGGTGTCGGAGTCGTCACCTTGCCTTCGCCGTGCGTCTTCCTCCGCCCTGGCATATTCTTCCATCTTGTCGAAGAGCTTCGCCACCGTCTTGATTGGCTTTCGCGCATTGTACTCGGCCATCGGGCCCGGACGAAGGCCCTGTATGGCTGCGTGCGATGGTGGTTTCGTTGGCGTCTTTCACTTGGCATCGAATCTTGGCGGCGTTTGAAGTAGTCCGGAGCTTCTCGAGGGTTTTGCTTCACGGCAAAGAGCTGGTCGCGTCGACTCGGTCGGCGTAGTTTCCTGGAAGTTGTTGTGAAGGCGACGCGTCGCTCCCACGCGTAGATGGGCCGGCTCTATGGTAAAGAACCAAGAGAGCGCCACTCCTTGCAGCGCGAGGGGGAGTCCCTTCGCCTTCGTGATGTCGTCTCCGCCCGCGGCTTCGATCGCGGTTTCGTATACGTGCACGAACTCACGGGGGTCCGTGTCGCCTTTGTACGAGTCGATGGCGCTAGGAAACTTGAAGTCTTCGGGCCATGCCGCTGCTGCAGACCCGCCGGCGCGGGACTCGGGTCCACGCGCCGCAGCGGCACGCGGCTAGACGTGGGGCTTCGCGACTGTCCGCCCTCTCCGGCGTGGGCTCGGACGCGACATCGGCGCGGCATGCGACTCGAGCCTCTTGCATATCTCGACAGCTCGCGAAGGTCCCTAGCTCCCGGCCGAACGCGTTGAGAGCCGCCCGAGGGCACATTCCATCGCCGGTGCAGGCGGGGTTGCCGGTGCTCCCGACGGGCGGATCGGCGCGGGGACGACCGCGTCGCGGGGTCCCGAGCTGCCGGTCGCTCCGTCGTGGCTACCTCGAACCGCCCGGTCCGCGCCGCCAGCGAGGGTTGCAGTGGGGGCGGCGAGGTCGGCTGTCGTTGCGTCGGCGGGATCGGTTGTCGCCGCACCCGCGTCGACGTCTTCGACCGCGGGGTCCGTCCCTGCAACGCCGGTGGCGGGGTGGGTCGTCGCGGTGCCGGTGACGGGGTTGGTCGTCGCGGTGCCGGTGACGAGGTTGGTCGTCGCCGCGCGGACGTCGACGTCTTCGGCCATCGCGCCCGCGCCGCTACCCGCGCCCGCCGCTGCCGATGCCGAAGCCCTGGTACTCATACGATGCTCCGGCCCGGCCGCCTTCTTCCCCTTCGCCGCCGCTGAAGAAGCTTTTTTCGGTGCCATCCTTCTTCTTGGTCTTGAGCTTGTCTGTCCTCCCACGACAGCGCCAAGCTGTTGTGGCTCTGAGACCAAGCAGAGAGAGATGGTAGTGGAGAGTGATGAAGATAAGTGTCATGGCCTCTCCCCATGGCTTACTCTCATATATATATATACACATGAGGAGTGCTTTTACAGTTATACCCTTACATCGGGTTATCCCCTCTGGGGGCAGTTATGTCATTACACATGGCCTATTCTGGGCCTTATAATCTCCTACCAGGCCTGCTGGGTTTAGGTGAGGGCTATCCCTACGACAATGTTTCTTACAAATTAATTTAGTTATTTGAGGGGTAGGGCCAACAATTCTAGGAAAAGCTTATGATCTAGTAGAAGAATGCATATTTTTTAGCCCACCCTTATTTTTCATTCTGGATTCGCTACTGACGAGACGAAAGTACTACTCACGCATATAGTCCCGAGTCGATGTCTTTTCATGTCACATGCAAAAGCTCCTAAATATCCAGCCACCATTCCGAACCGACTTTTGATCCAAACACACGATCAAGATCGCTTACAAATCTAATTGGCCCAAATCAGTTTCGTCTGGTCCATCTACTAATTCTACCTGACTTTTGGCCCACTACTTGTTAAGAGATCTGAAACCATTATATAACATGGATTTTTCACTTTCATCACATTTCGTAGCATCCGAACCGCATACAATCGCCTTCGAGTTATCTTGCATATACAAAAACCAAACCAATATTTTTTTGATACAAATTCTTCACAGCTTGACCGACATTAATCAACACACGTCACATGCCTCGAATAACAACGCTAAACAATATTGTCAATTATTCATCATCACAAAAATTTTAGACCTAGCCACATGGTCTAACACAAATAACTCAAAATCTTGGATTTTTCAACTTGGAATCAAGACTTTCAACTCAAATTTCCAAATTTTCTACTAAAAGTCTCAAACTTTCAACTCGATTTCCAATCTTTTACTCAAAATATTGAACTTTCACCTCATACGGCGAAGCTTTCAACTCAAATCCCCAAACTTTCTCCTCAAAGATCTCAAACTTTTCAACTAGAAAAATGCCTGCAAGCTTTGACCTGGAAATCGACGATGGTAGCTACTAGCAGCAGGCTACTCATCACATTTCAAATAATACTCAAGAAAATGTAGTAACTAAGTCGTACGTGCGCGCGAACGACTTACTTGTTAGCCCGATGAAGAACAGAAGCGCGCAGCTTGCGCGCATCGCGTAACGTAGATGTCGCGGTCGCGGTGGCGGTCGCGCAGATGCACCGCCGAAACCTTATTTCTGTCCCGTGCGGTACTCTGCGCCACGAGTTCGAGATAGCCGCTCTCCCTCCTTCCAAGTGCACGCTGGGAAGAAAGGTTGACGAGGTTGAGAAAGACAAAGACAACAAAGACAACAGAGCAGAAAAGTAGGGGAAGAATGGAGGTGCAAAATTCTCTCTCTTTTCCTGGACATCTCCAGGCCCTTTTAAGGGCGCTGCAGTTACCACTCACTAGTAACTGTTGCGTTTTAAACAGAATTATACACTGGTAACTGCCTCATCAAATCACAAATTAAGCAGTGTAAATTCACTTGTAACTGCCTCATTCAAATGTTTAAATCTCATTTAAATAGAGAGAGTAAGGTGCATGGTTCAGCAAAAATAAAGATGGACTTGGTCTGCCAAGTGGCGCGCCACGTGTCACGCGAAAATACGCGAATATGTGCGCGCGCGTGCGTGCGCGCGTGTGTGACTAGACAGAACCATCCTCATACCATCTCTTTCCATATTCAAGGAGTGGGGAGGACTCCACCTTATAAATCGGTCTTCCTCACCCTATCTTAGCAATATGGTACTAAACCATGCATGCTTTGAAATTAAGGAAATAGGCCAAATTAAATAGACCAATTTCTAATAGTAGCGGCATCACAGGAACCTATGTGTGGTCGTTGGCGTAATCAGTTTTTGGGGAGAAGAGTCTGCCTTGTCTAACACAGCCCCCACCATTGTCTGCTAAGTATGCCTTGCAACACGCATGCGCGTTATAGTGTTTTCAGCGAAAATAAATTTGGACCGAAATGTGGTCCGTTTTCAATTTTTTAGGCCGTCAGCCCAACCCTCAAGGTCATCATCCATCCCTTTCATCTAATAGGCTTGTCGGCATCTCCTAACCCTCACTTGCCACTGCCTGTCCCTTCTCCCTGCTGCCGTTGCTACTTGCCCCTGCCGCTGCCTCCCCTTCTCCTGCCACTTGCCTCTACCGCTGTCGTCGCCTCCCTCCCTTCTCCCGTGCCAGTGCAACCTCCCACCCATGCCGGTGATTGGGGAATCCATGCCGGCGCGATTGGGGAATAGGCTTGTCTTTCGTGGATGCAACGGCTAGTGGTGGAAGACAACATGGCGGCTGCGGTTGTCGTCGAGATTTCTTTGGGATTTGTGGTAATTTTTGAATATATTTTTTTGAATTCAAATTGTATTTTTGAATATTTTGACCAAACTTTTCTGAAAAATCTAAATTTTTTGAAATTTCCCAATTTTGGATTTCTGAGAGGGATCTGAGAATTTTTTTATACCGAAATTGTTTTCCCTGGTGATTTTTGCTTCACTCCTTACTTGAAATAGTACGTGTACAGCCCTTGTAAGATCAGTTCCGTGCCAAGTGATCACGCGAAAAAACGGTAAATCTAACTTGTGCGTGCTTTCCCATTTTACTCGAAAGAAAATCTCATTGCCTTCCTTAAGCAATCAAACACATTCCATGCAAAAAAAAAAAAGATAGACCGCGTTGGTGCTCATGATTGTCTACCGACAGGTAAACAACTCCGTAGAAGGTATATCCAATTCCAGACACTTGTTATTTCTGTAGTCTGTAGCAGGGAGGAGTCAGTGGATCATATCTTCTTGACATGCCAATATGCTATCGAGGTTTGGAGGGAGATCAAGGGTGTTTTCGGTATTCATCTTAACCGGAAATCTGTCTCTATTAAGGCCCTGTTTGGATGGACTAGAACTAGTGATTAGATAGGACTAGTGATTAGCTGACTAGTGATTAGCTGACTAGTGATTAGCCCAACCCTGTTTGGATCCATCGGCTAATAAGTAGTACTATCTCGATACAAAGACTGTTATACCCCTGACTTGCCTGTGCGCGTGGATAGGGTTGGGGGTATCGGTGACTTTTTCACAATTGGGTGGAACTTTAGCCCTCATTAGTTGGGTTTTATGGACTAGTTGGCTAACAACTAGTTGGAGCTTTGGCTAAACTTTAGACCACCTATTAGCCCTCCTGTTTGGATCATCAAGGGCTAAAGTTTAGCAACTAGTTGTTAGCCTAAGGGATCCAAACAGGGCCTAAGCAGTGGCTGATGGAATTCATGTTTCTGCCTGTGAAGAAGAAGAAGCAACGGCTTTCACTGTGACTGTATGGCACATTAGAAGGTAAGGAATGACATCAAGAATGGATGCCCACCCCAATGCTACATCCACGCAGTATTGCAGAAAAAATCAAGGCGTATATTGATATGATTCTTTTACATTGTTTTCAACCTAAAAACTCTAACAGGTGTGAATCGTGGTCTTCCTCAACTTCATGGACTCCATCGCCGAAGGGATGGGTCATGGTTAATGTGGATGCCGTAGTTTTTTAAGAATCCGTTCGAATGGGAGCAGGGATTGTTGTGATTCGAAATCACATGGGAGAATTCTTGGCTGTTTCTAGTCGAGTTGTTGATAGAATCACAGACCCTGAGATGGCAGAATCTATGGCCGCCAGGCTTGCTATTCGTTTTACGAAGGAACTGAGCTACCAGAGAATTGTTGTTGCTTCAGACTGTCTTGCTTTTGTTCAGAAGCTCAACTCCTCTCTCTTGGACATATCAAGAAGTTTGCAAGTTCTTTTGCTTCCATCTCCTTTAATCATATCAATAAATGTGGTGATGAGGAAGCACTTGTTTTAGCTAAAGTCTCTGAACGTCGTTCTGGATCGGTTTGGAGTTCGGAAGTTGTGACATCAATTCAATTCATCATTTGTAACTGTTAGACCATGTGGCTAGGTTTAGGATATTTTGGTGATGAATAATTGAAAATGGTTAATTTGTTATGATGAATAATTGATGATTTTATTTAGCGATGTTATGCGAGGTGTGTGGTGCGTGCGTGAACTGATGTTGGTCAAGTTGGGATGAACTTTGTGCTGGAAAAATATTCTTTAGTCTTTGCATGTGCAAGTTAAGCATGGAGGCGATCATGGTCAGTGACGAGGAGGACCGGGACTACGATGGGGAGATCCGAGTTCAGACGGTCGAGAATGCCATGGGATGATCGAGCTCATGCTTGGGGCGCATGGAGATCAAAGGTTGATGGTACGTGAAGAAGCTACGGGAGGTGCGGTCCTGAAGGCTTCGACACGTGATTAGAAAAGTCGGAAGTGTGAAAAACCCGTGTTAGGAAGGGTTTCGGGTCCCTTGAAAATTAGTGGGCCAAAATCCTAGTTGAGGTAAAAAGGCCCAGGTCTAGTTGGATGAGTTGGATTAGGATTCCAAATAGAGATTTAATAGGATTCTGAGTTGGATTAGGATTCTAAGTTGAGATTGAATATGATTCGTAGTTGGCCGTATAAAAAGAACGGAGCGCAAGGAGAAAAATTGAACAGAGCAGCAGAGTTGAAGAAAAAAGAAAAAGGGCGTGCAGCGGCGTGAACGAACAGAAAAAGAAAAGGAAAAGTTTGCGGCGGATGGATATGAGGTTGAGGCTGATGGATGAATAGTGTCCGTGGTTTTTGAATAAAGTTTGTGAGTTTTTTAATTCGCATCTATTATCTTTTTCTTGGTTTTTTTGATTCCTATAGATTCTCCATGCATTGATCTATATCTAGGTATTTTTGTTGCTTACATACATAAATTAGTTTTAATTAAAAATTGATTAGAAGATTAAGCAAAAACTGCGCACGTTTCGCTGATTGATCGGAAGCTTTCGCCGCTACAGTACACTACAGTATTTTGCTATAGTACGCTACAGTACCAGCTACTGTACTTTGCTACAGTATTGCTATGGTGAAATAAAAAAAATCTTTTTTTTTGTTATTTCTAGTTTTTTAAACAATTAAAAGGCAGAAAAATTTAAAATTAAAAAAGTTTCCGATGTGTGTTGCAATCATTCACCTCCCTCTGATTGCTATCAACGATCCTACAGTAACGAAATATCTGTTCACCACCTTCTCCTTCTCCCTACTACTGCGCACTCCTACATCTCCTCTTGGCATACACTGGGCCATTGTCGTCAGCCGGCTCCCTCCCCAAACTACTCATGGCCTCTGACCCCAACTACTCCTCTTCCCTTAGCCACGTGGTCACACCCTTGAGGCCCCAACTGCTAGCCAATCTCGCTATTCTCATGTCCTAATCAATGTCGCCCCTTCTCCTCACTTCGATCAATCTTTTCTAATCATCTCCCTCTTCCATGCCCTGCACCAATACCTTGCCAATTTTGCAAGGCAGATCCATGATGAATGGCGATGCTGGTGACCGATGCCCACGACAAGCTGATAAGAACATGTACCCTATGGATACAATCATATTTGCTATGCTTGTTGTTCCAATTACAAGAGCTTCTACGCATCACTTAAATTATCAGATAAGTTCGTTTCAAACAGGTTTCATTTTGTTTGACAAAGAACTTATGATATTACATAATGAGAGTTTGTTGCGTTTGTTATCATGTACCGAGATTTATGATCAATATCATACAATACGTGAGGCTACACATATATTAAAACTGAAGACGATTTTCTGTCAAGAAGGGGAGGATGATGTGACCACGTTACAAACACACACGACAATAGCGTCCAATATCGAGATTGAACTAAAGGTGAATTCGTTTCTTCAGCTTAAACATATTTTAAATGAGAATATGATGCTACCTAATGATGAAAATATATATTTTGACAGCACTACGTTATTTTTACATCAATTCAAGCAAGAGTTCAAGTTGGACACGTTTTGGAATCCAATTCGGCCTCCAGATCAATTCGGATTCAGTCCTACAGGCCCAACTTCAAATGTGCATAACTTTCACATACGAAGTCCATTTGAGGTCCATGAGTACTTGTTGGAAATCTTTGCTTGTCCTCTTTCTAATGGATCTGGTATCACCTCTAAATTCCTTCTGTGCGCACCGCAATCATCAAAAGAGTCCGTGTTGGGCACGTACTGGAATCGGATTCGGACTGCTGCAATGGTGCAAGTTTAAACGGACATAACTTCTTCATATGGACTCCGTTTGGGATATTCTTGTACTTAATGGAAAGCTTATCAAGTCTACTTTCCAATGCATCCAACCTCATCTTCAAATTCCATCCGAGCCGGCCGGAATTATCAAAACAATACACGTAGGTTTCTAAATCCGAGTCAAAAGGGTGCTGCGCCACCACCACTTGGGCCCATGGGCCTTGTAACCCTAGGGGCATACTCCTTGGCCGCCCCCTGGTTGTTCTCCCTATATAGGAGCCACCGTCTCCTTTGTTAGGACATAGGTTTTGTTTAGATCAGTTTAGCCCCATGTGCAAACTCCACGTTGTCTCTTGTGTCGGCTAGACCAACAGATTCGTGTTACAGAACCTCAACTATCCTTGTGCGACTTTTATATCTAGCAAATTTTAGGTTGCTCACTATCCTTGTTCTTGCGTGTTCTTCGGTTGCATACAGGAATAGACCTTTGTGGTCAGGTCAACCGCGTTCTTGGCACGGTTGATAACAACTTGGAGTGTGGTTCAGCGATTGCTAAGGCGCAAGCAACGTCGTACGGTTGTAGTCGGATCGATAGAGTCACCTCCGCCAAAATCGATAGTTATCATCCTATCGGAAGATCGGGACCCTATCGCCTCATCACAAGCAGAAGGATGTCACTAGGCAGTGGCTAGGCTCGAAGAGCGAGGAGAAGGCAGTGGTGGAGAGGAGGAAGATGGTGGCACTGGGATCGAGGATGGCTATATCTAGTGTCATTGGGGTCGAGGATGGTGGATCTAGCAGTTCAGTGGTCAGGGATCACCAGATCCATCAGACTCAATTTCTTCCTTGGGTCCGACGGAAAAGACCTTTCTCACCGACTCTCCTCCACTGGCGCTATCACCTTCCACTTCTCCTTTTCTACTAGCGTGGTTGGCCAGCTCCAACTATGGCTCTATATTCTTGATCCATTGCTGCCCCCAATTTCTCATTGTGAGGACAGCCTAATTTGACAACCGTGAAGGTGAGGACGACCGGATACGGTGGCGACGACCTTGGGGACGCCCGATCTAGATGCGACTACCTTGGGGTCTGCCGGATTCGTCGCTCCAGGGTGGAGAATGCTGGTATCGAAGATGATGACCCCGAGATCAAGCGGTCATAGGGTTAGGGACACCAGCGAGGAGCATAATGACCCCAAGAGTACAGGAGGTGGAGGTGTACCAGCTGGATCCGGAGGTGGCAACCTCAGAGATGGTGCATCCAGTGGTGGTGATCTCGAGGATGGTAAATTCGGTGGCGACGGGCCTGATGACGTATATGGGGTGGAGCCATTGGCCGGGAAGAGGCGCGGGAAGTGGAAGCGACACAGAAGGGAGATGAGGGAGGGGAGGAGGCAGCATTGGGTTTGAGTGGAGGGACCAGATATATTTGTTATTTATATCTAGGGAAACTTGCTCCCTTAGCCGATCCTAGCCACTAAATCTCATTCTGACAACCATGAAAAAAAGGTCATGAAAAAAAGGTGGTGCGGCCAGCCCCTTTGGTCCCTAAGCTCAGCCCCTCGAAGCCTCTACTACTCCTTCTTCCCGTGTGGCACCATACTACTGATGCACTTGGACGGTGAGAAGATAGAGGCAGAGCGGTACTCGGTGGTAAAGAAAGGAAGCACACCAGTGTGGACGATGAGGCGTCAGTGTACATCATTGAGGATGACGACAAAACAAAGATGTGCACTACCGAGTTCAATGATCGGGACATGGAATACACTGGCACAGACGACGAACAAAAAGGCGGAGTACATTGGCTTGGATAAGGTGTACATAGCCAGAGGTGAGGAAGAACCGCGAAGCCGACGAGGTCAAGGAGGGCAGATCCGGAGCACTACCTTGGCAACGGCGGATCCAGCCATGCTGACCTCACTCTTGACGATAAGATGACTCCCTCTTTTTAATGTTTATTATATGACTTGAGCTATATTTGATGATATATATCACCTTCTTTTAGAACCCGTTGCAACACACGGATATCTTACTATAAATTAAGTGCTGCTTTTTCCCTATAAAAATGACGAACCGTGTTGGTTTGTCTAGACGTGAACTTGAGTCAAGGGCGGTGGGCAAATACGTGCACCGATAGACAATCCGTATGTGAACACAACGGAATGTTGAGAGGGCGCATTTTAATTTAGGAAGCTTGTGTTCACCGAACCTACATGTACGTGGCAAGCAAAGATCAGAATGGCTGTGCGCGACTACAAGATCTCCCTCCTCTTGCTGGGCCTCACGCTGTTGATCCTTCCCTCCCACTCGTGGCATGTACTCGGCTCTGCCACCCTATAACACCCTGTGTTTTCAACTAATATTAAGCGATAAGTTATAAAACTAAATAAAATTAATAAATAAAATACGAGGTAATTTAAGTTTTTCCTATGCCTAAAGTCTTTGGAAACCTAAAGAGCGGTAAATAAATAGAATGCATTCACAAATTTCATCGCCCAGAGTTAATACAATTTAAATACATAGATTAAGAAATACAGTTAATCATACGACAATTAAAAGCGATCATCAACTCAAATAAAATATATATCTACATGTATTACACTGGTTAATTAATGGTCTGTTTACAACAATCGATTAAATCCGTCCAGCGATAAATAAAAATTGTTCCTCCAATCAAATAAAAATATTAACAGTCCACATTATAGTCCGAATTACATCAATTACAATTCTCATTACATCAAATTTACAATTCTTAGTATCAACCAAAATAACCATCTAGAAAATATAAATAATTACATCACAATTAAAATTACATAAGTATTTGCTAAGCTGGAGTAACCGGCACCTATTTAATTGCAAGCAAAACAAATAACAAAATACCAAAAAAGACCAAATAAAAGAAGAAATTAAAATCCAGATTGCCATCAGAACACTCATTAGGTTATCGAAATGGGTGGTTCGCTCATCAAGATATTAGACCGTCTGGGCCAGTCGACACCTCTTGTAGCCATAGAATTTCATTATCTAGCGTTAAAAACCAACCTGAATCCATTCTAAATTTTCTTTTGATTACCATCCAGCCAAAAAACCAAATCTGACCACACAATGAGCACAGTGAAAATCCCCATAGCACAGGAAGGCATAGGGAAGGAGTAGGGCTGGATAACGAGCTGGCTCGGCTCGGCTCGGCTCGGTCTGGCTCGGTAGGATAACGAGCTGGCTCGAGCTGGCTCGTTATAACTAACGAGCTAAAAAGCTAGCTCGGCTCGGCTCGTAAAAAGCTCGAGTTAGCTCGTTTGGCTCGTGAGCCAGGGCCAAAAAATGTCTCCATCATATATTCATCCATGGAAGCATGGCTCGTTTGGCTCGTTTAGCTCGTTTGGCTCGTTTAGCTCATTTGGATTACAAATTAACACATGCCTGGCTCGTTTGGGTACAATAGAGTACAAATTTACACATTAACACATGCAATAGAGTACAAATTAGGTCCATGAAAGCAGCATATGCATATCTAAATTCCTGGAAGTATGGCTCGTGAGCGGCTCGCGAGCTGGCTCGAGTTGGCTCGTTATAGCTAACGAGCGCCGAGCCGATCCGAGTCAGCCACGAGCCGAGCGAGCTAACGAGCTTCGAGTTTTTCGTCCAGCCCTAGGAAGGAGATTAGTTGATGGCACAGCCAAGGGAAGAGAGAGAGAGAGAGAGCAATTTCAACCACGACCGCACCAGCAACATCCATTCCCCTTAGCTGAGCAGTAGCACAACCATTCCCCTATCTCTCCAATCCATTCCATCCCCCCAAAATCCACCAAACCAACTGAGAGGAAGAAGGAGAGGTAAAGCACAATAGCAAGGTTAGAGGAGCCAAAGGCACCAGGAGGCAATGCAACCCTAGGAGGAGGCAACAACTGAGCCAACCATGAATCAATTGCAGCGCAGCCGAGCCAAGCAAGCAATTGAGAAGATCAAGCCTCGGTTCTTTCCCAAATCAAGTTGACCATCACCCGACAAGGTAGCCCCATACCCCATTTTTAATCATGCCATCACTATCATAGGACCACACCACATGCATCATCATTCACAAGCATTGCACCCAAAACTGTAGCAATCCATAGAGATAACCTAGAAGATAAGGAAGACAGTAGGGAAGGAGTAGTATACCAGAGGTGAGATCACCAAGGCAACGCGCTGGCCACTATGCACACCCGATGGCCACCACACTCGCTGGCGTGTTGGAATCCTTAAGCCCCATCATGGCAAGCGATGGTTGTATAACTATCACCATCTCCACCCATCCATGTCCAAAATCATTCAAATCACAGAGCGAATCAAGTAAAATCCATGATCTAGAAATAAATGAATAATGGGAAAATTAGTAGTAGAGGGGGAGCTCGAATCCCAACGGTCAATGTAGGATCCAAAGTGCCAAGGGCTGATATGGCCGAAGGCAAGCCAGGGAGGCACTCGAGGTAGCTGGTGGCAGCCGAACTGAGCAAGGAAGTAGCGGCCGGAGGAGGGGAGCGAGTGGCAACGGCTGGGTGTGTGGGAGCATGAACCAGCCAAGGTGGAGAGGTCACATGCGCAACACTGGTGGCCTGCCGGTCCATGGAGGCGGTGTCGAGAGGGGACACGACGCGTGAAGCATCGGCCAGTGAGAAGCAAAGAGCCAGGACAAAGGAAGAGAAACCGAGTGAGGACAAAGAGACATAGAAAGCGTCAGCATGGGCCAAGCCCAGTTAATCTGTCAGCTGGCTGAGGATAGAGGAGGAAACAGTAGGAAATTTATACCGCGTAGCGATGTAATGATCTCCTATTATACGTTTAGCTGCATATTTAATTTTGTAAGTAGTATTTAAATTGCAAAACTCCATTAATAATTGTTCATGATTACTAAGCAGAACTAATTGTCATCAGCAGACTAAATTTGTGTGGTAGTATAAATAACATTTAACTATAAAAATCCACATTTGGCTAAATTGATCTAGGGGAGTTCACTAAAACGGAAAGGGTAGAGTGAAAAATGGATAGAGAGGGGAAACAAGCTAGCAGTGGACCGAGAGAGAGAGAGAGAGAGAGAGAGAGAGAGAGAGAGTTTGAGCCGGCTTGGGCCAAGGGGAAAATTTGCTGGCTGGAGTATATTGCAAACTAATGCACGCCTAGATATATATTTAGAGGTAGATAAATATATGCACACCTATGTAAAAATGAATAAGTATATTTATATACATATAATTAGATAGGGTATTTATATAGGTATATGCATGTGTATCTACTCATTCGTGCTTGAATGATAAATTTACCAGCAATTAACAAAATGCTAAGTATACCCCTTAGATATGCCTGCACAACCTAAAGCTAGTAAAATAACAACAAATGACAGTTATAGGAAAGAATTTAATTATAATTACTACAATCGGTTTAATTTGACCACAACACCGCCATAGGAGCACACTAGCATGACACATTATCTTATGTTCCTATAAATTAAGTTGTAGCCTACGTATTAACTACAGGCGATGAACTGAGTCAAGGGGAATGACTTCACTAAAACATACTGGAAACTATCAACTACTACCAAATCCCAGGTAAGCATGCCTTTGATCATTGAATCAAAGTAATTTAACTAAAAAATTATTTTTTATGGTAGATTAACATCATTCCCTGCATAAAATAAATTTTAGAAGAAATCATGTGCTTGATGATGATAATATGATTATGTCCTTGAAATTAATAATGATGATGAATATGAAAAGCTAGGTAGTTGGAGAAGCTACAATCTTATCGATAAATAAGAGGTGGGTGCCCTAGAAAGGAATAATAGTGCAAGCATGGGGCCCTCTGCATATGAATATTATATAAGAATAAACCAACTTACACTCGTGTAACAGACCGTATTTATTGTATCAGCCATGGTCTTGTCGAAAATGTGTAGAGCTCAATTACCTTATCAAGTTGCATATATTAGCGTATATATTAGCGCAGTGGAGTGTCGGGTGCCAGAGAGGGCAAAATCCAAGGTGCATATATTAGCATAGTGGTGTCTCAGGTGAAGGCGAGTCCGGCCCTATCAAGGACTAGCTCATAGTCAGGTAGGTGTCAGGTGAGAGTGAGAAACTGCCCCAAGCCAATGACTATGACTAGCCAGGTGGAGGTATATTATAAAAAGATAAGGGAAACAGCTTTGTACTCTGATTTGAGTATCGCATATAAGGAAATACGAGGAAAACTGATTTCAATTAAAGTTAGAGTAGCTATGGGTAAAATGATGTAACCTACGTAGGGTTTAAATCATGATTCACACCCGTCTCCTGGACTAGAGGCTACAAGAGTGTATCGGTGGCCTTTCCTCTAAATACAAGTGATTAGTAGAGTAGGACCGAAATGGCGACAGAGGGGGGGGGTGAATGTCGACTTCTAAAACTTGCCCCCAAGTACTCACAAGCAAATTTACCTCTCCAAATAGCTACGACAAGCTATGAAGAGGAAAGCAAGAATCTCTGGAAACTCGAACAAACAGAGGAAATAGCCACACGCAATGTAAAGGAGAACCAACACTGCAAACAAAGAAAATTTCAACAAAAAACCCACAGGGCCGGTCGACCACTGGTAAAACCCGGTCGACCATTGGTAATAGCCGGTCGACCACTGGTAATAGCCGGTCTGACCGCTCCCTGTCCCGTGCCACCCGAGAGCAATTTCAGAAAACAGATTTTCGGGCAAAAGTTCAGATCTTCAAAGAACTGAAAAATTTATGGTTTTCTTCCATTCTTTTTGTCCCTTAGCACCACAAGTATATTCCAAATAGGAAGGAGGGCTAGGGAGACAAGGAGATCAAACAAAGAACCAAGAATTTCAGATTTTGACAAAAATCTGAAATTTTGCCCGAGCTATACTCATTCCAACTATACTCATTCTTACTATTATTTTCCCTTGATTAGAAGTAGGCGCTACTATAGAAAACCGTATTATAGACGGTTCAGAAACGTCATCACATACGGTTTTGTGAGCCGTCTGAATTTATAGGTCAGTAATGATATGAGGTCATCACAGACGACTTTCAAACCGTCTGTGGTGCAAATATCACATACGGTTTTTAACTAAAAACCGTTTGTGATATATAAATATCACAGACGGTTTTAGTTAAAAACCGTATGTGATATCTAAATATCATAGACAGTTTTTAACTAAAAATCGTCTGTGATTATCAACTAGAACAGACGGTTTAGTTAAAAACCGTCTATGATTATCAACTAGCACTAAAAACCGTCTGTGCAATTCTCTTCTACCTATAAATCTATTTCTGTTTATTGGCTAACCTCAGGAAATGCTAGTCATGCCCTCTGAAACAAGCAGATCAACATGTATATGTATACATTCAATTCACATCTCAATTCATTTCACAAACATAAAACATCCATTTCGTAAATCAATTAATTGAAATGAAATAAAATATCAATTAACAAATACACAATTACAATCAATGTCAATCTTATCCCAAACAAAAAATCATTATACATTGTGGAACTCTCCATCTGATTTTATGACTCTAGCCATCAAAAAGTACGCGCACTCTCCTCAAATTTGTGCAAGGTTGGGCTGTTGCAATGCAGTTGTAGAGATGGGCGCAGCCTATCGATAGGAATACCAATGTGCGTATATATATAACCTGATAAGTATGAAATAATTGTGGGAAGATTGACAAACCTTAGGATTGGTGATCTTCGAGGCATCGAGTAGTAGTTTCATATGGTGGCTAACGTAGAATCTACACGTGTTGCCCGGCTACTGCTGGTGGCACTGCAAAAAATAGAATGTGTTAATTCAAGAGGCATTACTACCAAGTGTTGTATAGGATTAATTAATGTGTACTAGCGAATACCCAAAAATTTAGAACATGTTGCAAGGGCTTGGCCGCTTCCATCGAGCCACGTGTCTCTGCAACGTACGTGGCGAATGACCTTCGTGATTCAAAAAAGTTAGCTTAGTCATTCATAAGGAAAGAAAGAGTACAAATAGTTATGTATGGAGAAAATGTACTTACCTATCGAGTAATTGGCCGATAACTGTGTAGTCATTTTTTGTTTTTACTTAGGGAATCAAGGTATATTGCCTTGTTCCATTTTGGTATAATCACAATTAAAATCCAATGGAACCGCTGATTGTAGGGCATAAGAACAAATTCCTTATCACGGTGAGCCAGCAGTGTTGTTGTAATATACCTCTCGACGAAGGATGCATCCTCGTCGATGGTATCTGTTGTGGGGGTGGCCCAACCCCCCGCGACTGGGCTGTGCAACTAGTCCAATATGTAATAGGCCCAATAATGTAGAAGAATATACCAGTGTAAATATACCAATGTACCATCATCCTTTGTAAGTACTAAGGGGTAGAATGGGGATTTCCCATTCTACCCCACTCATATATATAAACCCCCCTAGGAGGGGCAAAGGGGGATCCCCTCATTCTAACCAACTCTCCCACACAGATCCAGCTCTCCTCTTCCTCTTCTACCAGTCCCCTTCTCTACTGTTTGGCCTGTAGCCACAACAGATGGCGCCGTCCGTGGGGACGACAGGAAGTTGTGTATGGAAGAGATTTCTGGTTCAACGAAAGGTCTGCGCCGAGCGCTGGCGGCGTCTGCCCGGGTGGTGGCCTCCGCGTCGTCGGCAAGATCCGTCCGAGCGGCCTTGTGGAAGCCTATGCACCATCACGCATTTGTCGCTCCCATCCGTCCGAGTTCATGCTGCGCCCGGCGAAGTTTATCCTTTCAAGGCATGCGTCCGCGACGGCATCTTCGCCCGGAGAAATGACGTCTCGGCGTCTGTGCTGAACTCCACGCGGGGGACACCTCGCTCGGCACGCCCTCAGGTCGCACCGACTCATCTCCGCTACGAGCCCGTCGCCGCGCAGGTGAGGACCTCCCCGACCGTGGACTCTACAAAAACAAAGCGGGCTCCGCACTGGCGGGATCGCGACTCTTCGGCGTCGAAGTCCCCCGCAGTTGCTACCTCGGCGTGGCACAGGTACGCGCCGGGAAGACCCCCACGCGCACCGGGCACTACCCGTCTCCACATGCATCCACCCAAGCATGCATGACAATCACGTATCATTCGTGCACGTGCCTGGTCCATGCACGCCACGCACGGCGCACGTACTTTGCGCATCGAAGCATCGGCCGCGTCCAGCCCATTCAACCACAAGCTTCGCGCATGCATGCATTTAAATACTACTCCATTCGCTGCTTAACTGGGGACGTAAAATATATATGTATATGTATATACATATATATATATATATATAATAAATAAAAAATCATAATAAAATAATAATAATAAAAGAGGGTAGCAACACGTGCACGCATGTGGACTGGCAATACGTGCATGCATGTGAGCTTTGTAGGTCTGCTCAACACCCGCTGGCTCCGCGTGCGCCGACTCCGCGCCCCGCCCCTCCGCTGGCTTCGCGCCTCGCCGAACTGCAACGTCGCCTGGCTCCGTGTCTGCCGGCTCCGCGCCCCGCACCTCCGCACAGGTAATGCAGGCATCCACCGGCTCGGCGATGGCGCCTTCGCACAAGTACGCGCCGGGGTACTGGTCTCTCTGCTCTCCACCGAGTATCCGGCTTCGCGCCGCCCTCACGCGGGACCCCGCCTCCACGAGCCGGACTTCGCACGCGTATGCGCGCTCGCCCGGCGTCGGGTCTCCGCGGTCCCCGTCGAGTCCCCGGGATAGTCTCCGCCAAGCGTCAGGAGTCTCCGCCAACGCTATGTTCGTCCCGGTGGTGGGGAGCCTGGTTCGTGGAGCTGCATGCAGGAACTTCTCTCTCTACGGCACTCCGCGACGGTCTCCTGGGACTCTCCGCCCGGCAGGTGCGTGACCCGAGTCGGCGACCGTGGGAGATGGTGCCGTTGCGCGCATCTGTCGAGAAAGAACGGCTCCGGCCTCCGCTCGGAGCCTCCGCCGGGACTTCGCTAGTGTAGCCGTGCTTCCTGCAGGCACCCCACGCGGCCGCCTCGGGCCATTCCCGTTGCCATGCAGTCTATGTGAACTCACAGCACACGCATGCATTGGATGAAGGAGCCCTAGCTAACGGGGATGAGCTGCACCTGGTGGACCATGTGCGTCCAAGTCCTTGAGCCGACGGCGCGACGCTGCAGCTGGCATCACTAGCGGTGCAGCGGGCGCAGCGGGTGAAGGAGCTGCCGGAGACGGGCAAGCCGATGAGGATCTCGCCCCCGAGCGACGTCGCCACCACCTCGCGCGAGGTCTCCTTCCGCAACGTGCCCCTTGCGAAGTCCGGTGTGGAGGCGCGGTGCGCAAGGTCGGCAAGGTCGGCGGGCGCACCACTCTGCCGGGACTTGGCGTCTTCGGGATTCGTACCCCGCCAGCCTCCAACCCGACGTCTTCAGGCTTCGCACACCGCGTCGTGCACGACCTCGCCTCCGCGAGCCAGACTTCGCGCGCACCTCCACGCCGGGCCTCCGCCCTCTGTCGAGCCTCCGGCTTCGCATCGCCTCTGCACCGGACCTCGCCTCGGCGCGGCCTACCTGCCGCTGGTGGATGCGCGAGGGGCTGCCGGCGGCGGCATCAGATGAGGAATCGCGAGCATGGAGTGTGATAGGGCGGCTGGAGGCCATCGGCGCTTCGGCCACTGCTTCACCTTCGACCTCTGCTCGCCCTGGCGACGATGCGAAGACCTACCTCGACCGCGACGTCTTCACGGGATATCGCCTGCAAGCCTTCGCGTGCGTCACACCGGGTGCACTGCTTCTTCAAAGTAATCGTCAGTCTACGCGTCCGCGGTGAGCTCATCGTCGACCGTACTCAGCGGCAGGGGCGTCCAGGACCTCCGGGCGCTCCACGCGTGCATGCACGTATGTATGCGTCCGGCCACCGTCGTCAGGCAATTATACGGCGTCACCCTGCGAGGTCTGTGCTACGGTCTGCACCGCCGGCTCCGCATTTGCGAGGTCTCCGCCACCGGCTCCGCGCCCGCGAAGTCTCCGCCACCGGCGCCTGCGAGGTCTCCACCGACGGCTCCGCGCCCGCAAGGTCTCCGCCACGGCTCCGCGCCCGCGAGGTCTCCGCCGCCGGCTCCGCGTCGGCGAGGTCTCCGCCACTGGCGCTTGCGAGGTCTTCGCCACCGGCTCCGCGCCCGCGAGGTCTCCGCGACCGGCGCCTGCGAGGTCTCCACTGACGGCTCCGCGCCCGCGAGGTCTCGCCGCCGGCTCCGCGCCCGCGAGGTCTCGCCGCCGGCTCCGCGCCCGCGAGGTCTCGCCGCCGGCTCCGCGCCCGCGAGGTCTCGCCGACGGCCCCGCGCCCATGAGGTCTTCGCCACCGTCTCCGCGCCTGCGAGGTCAGCGAGCGGTGGCCATCGGCGGCGATCTGCCGCTGGCGAGCGTCATCTTCACCGAGCGTCATCCTCGGCGGGGTTGTCGGCTCTGCACACTCCTTGGCGAAGTTCCCGGCGACATCTCCGAAGCAGGCAGCGCTCATCAGCGAGGCCCCGGCGAGGTCTTCTCCGAAGTGGCCTCCACGGTGGCGAGGTCGCCGCCGCACCACGGCCTCCGAGGCGAACTGAGGCCGGTTCTGCGGCAAGTCGGCGTACCTGCTCCATGTGTTCGGGATGCAATGGACGCTCTGCATCGTGTCCGACGACGCAGAAGTTAAGGCGGTGCGGGTGGCCATGGACTGGACGTGCAGACCCGGGCGGCGCGTCTTTTGCCGGCAAAAGCTGTTGACGAAGACGCATGCATGCATGGGGAGATCATTTTCGTCATGAACGAGCATGCGTGTCTTCACGGATCACACATGCATGCATGGACGGACCGGCTTGAGGGGCGAGCTCTTGCTCCACGGTCTTCATGCCAAGCTTCCGCGTGGCAGTCTGCGCTGAGCAAGCGCCAAGCCTCCATTCCCCGTCGGGCCTCTGGCGTCGCGTCGCCTTCGCGCAAGACCTCGCCTCCACGACCTGGACTTCGCATGCGTCTCTGCCCTGGGCCAACACGGAGCCTTCACTCTACGTCAAGCCTCCACGCTGCGGGGACAACATTTATTAGGGACATGCGAAGGCAGTCGGCGCTATGCCGCCGGTCCCCTCTTGGTTCCACGGTAACTTCGCAGAAGTTCGCTCGGCACGTCCCTCCGTGTCTGCCTGCCGCCGCATGCCGCGGGGCTTCATGCATTGGCAGTAAGGTACGTGCACAAAGCATCCATTCATACATGCGCGCAAATTACAGATACACGTATCTGTTCACGCATGCAATCCAGTATCCATCCATGCAAGCTTCACGTAGTACGCATGAGAATTTAATAAGTAGCCCCTGCATTTCTCACATGTGTGGCCTTAAAGACATGCTTTTTCATCATATCATTTATTGCGACTGCAGTTCCGTCCTAAGAGCATTTGATTTGGCCGTATTTGCTTCTTCGGTTTTGGCCTATTTTGGGCTACCGTAGCATCTAATGCTCTCCTGGTACTGCATTCTGGAGCGTTTTGTTGTCGCAAGTCTTCGGCCATTTCTTTGATGCCTCTGTTTTTAAATCGCACGGTCGCTTCGGGCGTCGGCGTACTCTCCGGAGTATAAATAAGACGCGGATGCTGTCCCTGCGCACTCTACTGAGTATAAACAAGATGCGGATGCTCCACGCATGTATGGGCATTGTCCTTACGCGTACCCTCCGGAGTACAAATAAGACGTGGTTTGATATTCCCACGCAGTCTACGGACTCTAAAAAAGACGTAGCGCGAGGTCCGCCTCCGCACGCACTCTACGGAGTATAAATAAGACGTCGCGTGAAGTCCGCCTCCGCACGCACATTCACCGCCCGCAACGCGCGGAGCCTTGCCTCCGCGCGCAGTCTACGGACTCTAAAAAAGACGTAGCGCGAGGTCCGCCTCCGCACGCACTCTACGGAGTATAAATAAGACGCAGCAGGGGGACGCCCCCGCGCGCACTCTACGGAGTATAAATAAGACGTCGCGCGAGGTCCGCCTCCGCACGCACCTTCACCGCCCGCAACGTGCGGAGGCTTGCCTCTGCGCGCAGTCTATGAACTCTAAATAAGACGTAGCGCGAGGTCCGCCTCCGCACGCACTCTACGGAGTATAAACAAGACGCGGATGTTGTCCCTGCGCACTCTACGGAGTATAAACAAGACGCGGATACCGCGCACGCATGGACATTGTCCTTACGCGTACTCTCCGGAGTATAAATAAGACGTGGATGTTGATCCCACACACTCTACGGAGTATAAATAAGACGCGGATGTTGTCCCTGCGCACTCTACAGAGTATAAACAAGACGCGGATACCGCGCACGCATGGACATTGTCCTTACGCGTACTCTCCGAAGTATAAATATGACAAGGATGTTGATCCCACGCACTCTACGGAGTATAAATAAGACGTGGATGTTGATCCCACGCACTCTACGGAGTATAAAAAACTACACGATGGCCAAGACACCAGGGAGTGCATCGCTTTAGCAACGCACCACCAGAATATCGCGCCCTCGCGTGCGTTGCACCAGGGAGTGCGGCGCGAGTCTTCGAAGGTAGGGGAACGGCGGCTCCGCCTCCCTACCTCCGCGCGCATATCGCCCTGGGACTACGCCGAAGCGCCCGCTCTCCGCGGGCACTGTTTTTGAAGGTAGGGGAACGGCGGCTCCGCCTCCCTGCCTCCGCGCGCGTATCGCCCTAGGCCTACGCTGTAAGCGTCCGCTCTCCGCGGGCACTGCTATTGAAGGTAGGGGAACGGCTCCGCCTCCGCCTCGCGCGCAGACGCCTCGGGCCTACGCTGCAGCGCCCGCACTCGCGGCACCGTTTTTGAAGGTAGGGGAACGGCGCTCCGCCTCCCGCCTCCACGCGCGACGCCCTCGCCTACGCTGTAGCGCCCGCTCTCCGCGGCATCGTTTTTGAAGGGGAACGGCAGCGGCTCCGCCTCCGCCTCGCGCGCGTGTCGACCCTCGGCCTACGCTGTAAGCGCCGCGCTCCGCGGCATCTTGTTTTGAAGGTAGGGGAACGGCGGCTCCGCCTCCCTGCCTCGGCGCGCGTATCGCCCTCGGCCTACGCTGTAAGCCCCCGCTCTCCGCGGGCACTGTTTTTGAAGGTAGGGGAACAGCGGCTCTGCCTCCCTTCCTCCGCGTGCGTAGCGCCCTCGGCCTACGCCGTAAGCGCCCGCTCTCCGCGGGCACTGTTTTTGAAGGTAGGGGAACGGCGGCTCTGCCTCCCTACCTCCGCGTGCCTATCGCCCTCGGCCTACGCTGTAAGCCCCCGCTCTCCGTGGGCACTGTTTTTGAAGGCAGGAGAACGGCGGCTCCGCCTCCCTGCCTCCGCGCGCGTATCGCCCTCGGCCTACGCGGTAAGCACCCGCTCTCTGCGGGCACTATTTTTGAAGGTTGGGGAACGGCGGCTCCGCCTCCCTGCCTCCGCGCGCGTAGCGCCCTCGGCCTACGCCGTAAGCGCCCGCTCTCCGCGGGCACTGTTTTTTGAAGGTAGGGGAACGGCGGCTCCGCCTCCCTGCCTCCGCGCGCATATCGCCCTTGGCCTACGCCGCAAGCGCTCGCTCTCCTCGGGCACTGTTTTTGAAGGTAGGGAAACGGCGGCTCTACCTCCCTGCCTCCGCGCGCGTATCGCCCTCGACCTACGCTGTAAGCGCCCGCTCTGTGGGCAATGTTTTTGTAGGCATCGCCTCGGCTGGACGACACGTCTTCGGCACTCGACGATACGTCTTCGGCGCTCGACTTCGCCGTCTGCCACGTAGGCATCGCCTCGGCAGGACGGCACGTCTTCGGCGCTCGACAGCACATTTGCGGCGCTCGACTTTGCCGTCCGCCTCGTAGGCATCGCCTCGGCGGGACGGCACGTCTTCGGCGCTCGACTTTGCCGTCCGCCTGGTAGGCATCGCCTCGGCAGGACGGCACGTCTTCGGCGCTCGACACCACGTCTTCGGCTCTCAATCGCGCGTCGCCCGTCGTAGGCATCGCCTCGGCGGGACGGCACGTCTTCGACGCTCGACGACACGTCTTCAGCGCTCGACTCCGCCGTCCACCTTGTAGGCATCGCCTCGGCGGGATGACACGTCTTCGGCGCTCGACTCCGCCGTTCGCCTTGTAGGCATCGCCTAGGTGGGACGGCACGTCTTCGGCGCTCGACTTCGCCGTCCGCCTCGCAGGCATCGCCTCGGCGGGACAGCATGTCTTCGACGTTCAACGACACGTCTTCGGCGCTCGACTCCGCCGTCCGCCTCGTAGGCATCGCCTGGGCGGGACGGCACGTCTTCGGTGCTCGACGGCACGTCTTGGGCGCTCGACTTCGCCGTTCGCCTCGTAGGCATCGCCTCGGCGGGACGGCACGTCTTCGGCGCTCGACGACACGTCTTCGGCGCTCGACTTCGCCGTCCGCCTCGTAGGCATCGCCTCGGCGGGAAGGCACGTCTTCGACGTTCGACGACACGTCTTCGACGCTCGACGACACGTCTTCAGCGCTCGACTTCGTCGTCCGCCTCGTAGGCATCGCCTCGGCAGGACGGCACGTCTTCGACGCTCGACGACACGTCTTCGGCGCTCGACTTCGCCGTCCGCCTCGTAGGCATCGCCTGGGCGGGACGGCACGTCTTCTGCGCTCGACGGCACGTCTTCAGCTCTCGACTTCGCCGTCCGCCTCGTAGGCATCGGCTCGGCGGGACCGCATGGCTCGTGCAGACTCGCCCGCCTTGTAGGCACGCCCGGCGGGGCGGCGCGGGTTCGATCGCAGGAGTTCACCGATTTCTTCATAGGCATTGCCTCGGGTCTACAAACTACCGTTGCATCGGCTCACTAGTCGGCACCTTTGCGCTTGCCGCCGGGAACGGGGCCGATAGTTGATCGCGTCACCGCCCATCGGGACCTCGCCGCTTGCCGCCGAGGAGTACTGTTGTGGGGTGGCCCAACCCCGTGATCGGCGTGCAACTAGTCCAATATGTAATAGGCCCAATAGTGTAGAAGAATATACCAGTGTAAATATACCAATGTACCCTCATCCTTTGTAAGTACTAAGGGGTAGAATGGGGATTTCCCATTCTACCCCACTCATATATATAAACCCCCCAGGAGGGGCAAAGGGGGGATCCCCTCATTCTAACCAACTCTCCCACACAGATCCAGCTCTCCTCTTCCTCTTCTACCAGTCCCCTTCTCTACTGTTTGGCCTGTAGCCACAACAGTATCCATAGCGACCAAGCGTGGGTCCAGAAAACCAATTGGTGATTTGAATGATCTAGCTTCAGTCACCATGTATCTATACATACACACAGAAAAGCAACAAATTATATATGACATATATCGATATTAAATGAATGGAGACTGTGATTGTACACACTTACAGCGACCAGCATCGAACGAGTGAGGAATCGAGAGTGTTGAGCGTGAAAAGATCAAATAAATACTCAAAGGTCACCACGAAGACACAATCATGACCTTCGTGCCGTAAATGATCCGGCCTGAATTTGACAGTGATACATGTGCGCCGTTCTGCCTGTGGCTTATTGGCCTGTTACATATACCAAGCATGTAATCTCTGGCAACTAAGTCCTAGGGATAGGAGGCGCTTTTCCGGGACGATCATCGGCTCACCTAGCACGAATTTGCGGGCCAATGGCAGGTACAGGATATCATCATCTGTCTTGTTTGATTTGTCCCTGTTGCCTCGACTGTAGGTCGACTTCATGGTAGTCGACTGTAAAGGTAGCACCGGTGCAAGTTGCTTCATCGAGAATAGCACCCGTGGAGATGGCACCAGTGCAGGTAGCGGTGGTGGAGATAGGCATTGTGGAGATGGTACCAGTGCATGTAGCTCTGGTTCAAACTGCCTGCCACCGGTGAAGAAGCCTCCAGGCAGATGTCGCTTTTGGGCCACTAGATGAATGTTCTAATGGCTTGCCCTAGAGTCACGATCTCATCGTTGGGGGGCTTCGGTAGCGGGACGACCTCAAAATTGGCATGCACACCATCCACATGAACTTTTCTGAAGCCTGGTGCTAAATGTGTACGGTGCACCACGGCCCCATGGCAGACTGATATGCCTGGCCCCAAGCAACGCACAAGGGAACAGAAGCATATCTCACTTGGAGCTTTGTTGGACCGAAATGGCGACAGAGGGGGGTGAATTTCAACTTCTAAAACTTGCCCGCAAGTACTCACAAGCAAATTTACCTCTCCAAATAGCTATGACAAGCTATGAAGGGGAAAGCAAGACTCTCTGGAAACTCGAACAAACAGAGGAAATAGCCACTGCAACAGAAAGGAGAACCAACACTGCAAACAAAGAAAATTTCAACAGCAAAAACCCCTGGGGCCGGTCTGACCACTGGTAAAACCCGGTCGACACTGGGTAATAGCCTGATCGACCGCTCCTGTCCCTGTGCCACCCGAGAGCAATTTCGAAAACTGATTTTCGGGCAAAAGTTCAGATCTTCAAAGAACTGAAGAATTGATGGTTTTCTTCCATTCTTTTTGTCCCTTAGCACCACAACTATATTCCAAATAGGAAGGAGGGCTAGGGAGACAAGGAGATCAAACAAAGAACCAAGAATTTCAGATTTTGACAAAAATCTGAAATTTTGCCCAAGCTGAGCCAAAAATCAAATTACTCCCTAACCGTTGATCCTTTCGCTATGAAACTTTGAGGATAGCTATTAGATAGCCTCTGGACTCTCCATGACAAATTTCAAGCCATCTCAACAAGGGAATCACGAACAGCACCAAAACCCTAGAAGCAAACTGAAGAACAGGAAAACTGAAAAAGGAGAATCTTTGATTCATTCGATTTGCTCTCGGGAAAACTCGATCAAATGACCTTAAGGCACTATCCCATCATAAAACAACCCATTTTGGCACTCCCCAACAACAAACAACAAGAAATCACAAAACTCAAAATCAAGCCAAAACAGGAACGAAGGAAGAACAAAGACACGAACAGGGAACAAGAAACTTCAGATTTCCATTTCCAATCACAATGATTACCGAGAACTAAGTCTCCATACGCATGGACATTAGACCAAGGTTGGGTTACATGGATTCACCACTCAATCCTCTCCCTCTCCCTCTCAATCCCTCTGAAGAACACTACCCATACATGCTTGCTAAGGAGACAACACACAGGGAGGGGGAATGAACGTGAGAAGCACTACCCTCAACCACTAAAGACACAAAGCAAACAACCTCTCCAAATCCTCTTTTGACTAGAGTAAACCCTAATACCCTCCAACAACCATGCTTGGGCATGCAACCCCTCGCATCTATTTATAGCCCTTTGCTAATGGACCTCCAACCCGTTACGCCGGCTAAACCCGAACGGAACCACCTCCTTGCGAAATTCCAGTTTCGCCCCTCCTGCACCTTCCGGGAGGCTTCCGCGTTCCTTGTCATCCACAACTCGCAACCACATCGAATCTCCGCCATCTTCGACACATCCGACCGTTCTGACCTCGACACCTCCCTGTGTCTAGTCCGGTCACCGCATGTCTCACCACGACTCTGCTTCGACATCCTGCAGTCATCACAACCAAGAAACACATCAAATAGAGCACTGCTCGATACATCTGAGCATAATAAGCATCAACAAATCATACTTACTCATGATGAAGTCCAAACCTGTCAAAACATTAGAATATGCAACCTAAACCCTTTGACCAGGAATGACCAAGTCCGACCGAGTCCATTGCACCGAGCAACGACATGGTCCGAACTACACAAACCAAACTCGACTGACCTAAACCAGAGTCAATTACTCATCACTCACATGGGGTCACAACCACATGGTCTCTCAATCTCCCCCTTGATGAGTATATTGACAAACCCAGAAAAAGCACAAAGTTGAGTTTGATTTGAAAGCCTAACATGGTCCAGAAGAAGAGAATGAAGCTAATGACCATGTCGACAAAGGAGGACAAGAAAGAGCAAGTTTTCCTCAAAGCTCCAAGAAAGCCTCAAAACGGCTTTTTCTCCACTATTCTCCCCCTTTTGGCAATAAACACATCAAGGATGCAAAGGCGAGAACAAATCATGGAAATGGATGAAATGGCTGAAATGTGATTATTCTAAGCATTTAGAGCCATGAGAATTATCCAAGATGACCAACAAGTATTACATCAAGCCATAACTCAATAGAAAGCTATCTAGATCATGACAAAATATATATAAGACAGCTAAAACAAATAGATGACAATATGAAGCAATTTGTGAGCATGTCAAGTCATCCATGATCGAAGTCTAGCTAGAGGTATCCAAGGATGATGCAAACCATGTCAATAAGCTAAGCGGAACCAAGAAGCTAGTATTGAGTCATATTAGAGTGCTACAAGCTCAAGTGTGAAACATTTGTTTAAGTACTTGGTTCTTTTTGTAGATTAAGCTAATGAAGCACAAGTGACATATTTTCTTTTAAAATTCATGATCGTTGCCAACCAAAATTTTATTTTGTCATGTGCTAGATCTCAAGCCTTATGCGACCACTCCAAGCGAGAAGCTTAAGGAGATGGTCTTGGTCATCCAAAACTCCCCCTAAGTTCATGCCAAGTGCAATGGCAAGCAGTCTCATAGGAGAGGATTGGTGAGATCAGTTTTTTCGCACAAAAGAGATCTTTTAGCATCCATAAAAGATTGTACTAACTTATGCAACATCAAGGACTAACATAGCTCAATCTAACGCTCAATCAAGATTCAACGCTCACTCAGCCTATTTGACATGGCATGAATCATAAAAGGATAACTAGAGTAAGACTAGTCTCGAGAATTTTCATGACAAGTTTTAATTTAATTTGAGCAATTTTAATGAACTTATCATGGTAAAAGCTAGTCTATACATATGAAGTCATGATCAATCTAGCAATGAAGCACAAATCATGGCAGGATGTAAAGTGATGTAAACATGTCATGAAAGGATAATAATCAAGGCTCAATGTAAGTATTTACAATGTAGAATGATATGCAAGAAATCCAGCTCCCCCTCAACATGTGATGCAACTTTTTAGTTCAAGTTGAGTTATGTCAGAATTAAGCTCCACAAGCTCCCAAATGAACTCCTCTGAACCAAAGCAATAAAATCGAGAAGCTGGCAAAGAAAACCAAATAGGCAGTCCTTAAAGTATAGATAAGATATAGAGGAAACTATGGCTCGGACTGACTCTCATCTACCCCATATGACTCTAGGACTATTAACTGGTCATCTAACAAACTAAGGAGTAAACACGTACCCTGTCTACCCGAGGGTGGCCCAACCCTTACTAGAACCTACAAGCAGTGAGTAAGCTCAACCTAGTAAGAGGAAAACAGCTAATAAGCAGCATCCTAGAATCACAAGATAAGAGCAAGAAGTCTAAATATCTTAGACAAGAAGACCACTCTAACCTATGCTAGAAGGACTAACCCCAATGCACCCCGAATGTAATGCAATAGAAAGGAGTAAGAGCATAATCAATATAATAAAGCAGTAAAGCACAAAGCTCCCCCTCACAACAGCCCATAAGGACAAACCACCCCAAGCTCTCTCCGTAGAGCTGAAAACCTCGAGCTATCCAAAGGCTTGGTGAAGATATCAGCCAACTGGTGGTCACTCTCCACAAATTGGAGCACTATGTCACCCTTCTCTACATGGTCTCTGAGGAAGTGATAGCGAATATCAATGTGCTTGGTCCGAGAGTGCTGCACTGGGTTTTAAGAATGTTAATCGCAGAAGTGTTATCACAAAAGAGTGGAACACTATCTATGACTAACCCAAAGTCCTGCAGAGTCGAAGCCATCCAAAGCACCTGACTACAGCAACTGGCTGCAGCAACGTACTCGGCCTCTGCGGTGGACTGCGCAATACCAGACTGCTTCCTCGAAGACCAGGAAATGAGAGAAGTGCCAATGAATTGGCAAGTTCCAGAAGTGCTCTTCCTATCTATCCTACAGCCAGCAAAGTCTGCATCCGAGAAGGCTCTCAAGGACAGACAAGAAGAGTACCAGATACCATAGTCAATGGTAGCTCGAAGGTACCGAAGAATGCGCTTCACCGCCTGGCGGTGAGATACGCAAGGAGAAGCCTGAAACCGAGCACAAAGACACACGGAGAAGTGTATGTCCGATCTCGAGGCAGTGAGGTACAAGAGGGAGCCGATCATACTCCTCCTGATCAACTGGCTTGCCATCCTCATCTGGGTCGAGTGAAGCTGATGTAGCCATCGAAGTGGACATCGGCTTACCATCACTCATATCGAAGTACTTCAGGAGGTCTCAAGTGTACTTGCCTTGATGCAAGAAGGTACCCTCCCGAGTCTGCTTGATTTGGAAGCCAAGGAAGAAGCTTAACTCGCCCATCATGCTCATCTCAAACTCCGAGCTCATGACATCGGAAAACTGGGAAATGAGAGCATGCGAGGAGCTGCCAAAGATGATGTCATCCACATAAATCTGGACGAGCAACAGATCAGTGCCATGCCGGCGGATGAACAAGGTCTTGTCTACTTTACCCATCTCAAAATCATGACTCAACAAGTAAGACTTAAGCCTCTCATACCAAGCTCAAGGGGCCTACTTAAGTCCATACAGCGCTTTGGAAAGCTTGAAGACATGGTTTTGGTATTTGGGGTTCTCGAAACCTGGAGGCTGTAAGACATAGACTTCTTCCTCAATAAAGCCATTGAGGAAGGCACTCTTGACGTCCATCTGGTAAAGTTGAAACCCTTAGAAGCTGCAAAGGCAAGCAGGATTCTAATGGCTTCAAGTTTAGCTATAGGGGCAAAAGTCTCCTCAAAATCAAGGCCCTCGACCTGAGAAAAGCCCTGAGCTACCAGTCTAGCCTTGTTTCGAATAACCACACCATCCTCACTCTGCTTGTTCTTGAACACCCACTTAGTCCCAATGACATTGTGACCTCGTGGGGGCTCAACAAGCAACCAGACCTTGTTCCTCTCAAAATTTTCTAATCCTCATGCATGGCATTGACCCAAGACTCATCAGATAGAGCATGACAAACGTCCTTGGGCTCAAAGGAGGCAACAAAGGTAGAATGGAGACAGAATTGAGACATGCCAGATTTTGAACGAGTGACTCGCTCAAAAAGGTCTCCAATAATCTGATTTGAAGGATGGTCCTTTTGAATGTGTCTAGGAGGTCCAGGATGAGATGAAGATGTGGCCTCTACCTCATGAGCTGACGAGGTAGGAACAGAGCCACTAGCTCCAGAAGAGGCAGAAGGCATGGGCTGATCGCCCCGAGGTGCGGTGGAAGAAGGCACCTCAAGGGGTGGATGAGGGACTGGATCGGGTAGACAACCCTCATCTCCATCGTCCTCATCATCCACGAAGATGGGCTTAGACTGCTCTAAAGAACCTGAGATATCGGGCCTTGTCCCCGGACTGGCCTCATCGAAGGTCACCTCACAGGTTTCTACCAACTTACTAGACTCGCAGTTCCAGACCCTATAAGCCCGCGAAGAAGTCGAGTAGCCTAGAAAGATCCCATCACAAGAACGTGACTCAAACTTATCTAGGTTCCCAGACTGCAAAATAAAGCACTTGCAACCAAACACATGAAAATGAGAGACGTTGGGCTTTCGCCTATATCTCAGCTCATAAGAAGTACGGTGCAAATGTGCCCGAAGAAAAACTCGATTAGAAACATGGCAAGCTGTGGCTACAGCCTCAGCCCAAAACTTCCGCGGTGTAGAGTACTCATCAAGCATCGTCCTGGCCATCTCGACTAAGGTACGGTTCTTTCTCTCCATGACGCCATTTTGCTGAGGGACGTGTGGAGAGAAGAATTGATGCTCTACACCTGTCTCATCGCAGAACCTCTCAAAGTAGAAATTCTTGAACTCCGTGCCATTGACACTGCGGATCGCTCGTAAGGCACCCGGGAGCTCAACAGAAAGCTTACTGAAAAGACCTCGAAAATGTGAAAACGTCTCATCCTTCGAGGCTAAGAAAAACACCCAAGAGTACCTCGAGAAGTCATCGACCACGACTAGAACATACCACTTCCCTCCTGCTGACTGCACTCGAGCTGGTCCAACAGTGTCCATATGGAGCAGCTGTTCTGGTGCATCGGTCATAGTCACTGTGACCGGAGGGTGAGAAGCAGCAACCATCTTGCCGTGCCGGCATGGAGTGCAAACAAGATCTTTGACCATCTTGAGCTTCGGCAAACCATGAATGAGATCATGGCCACTAACTCGGGTCAAATGATCAAACCCAATATGACCAAGTCTCCTATGCCAGAACGAAAGGTCGCAGGACTCAGAAGCAACTAAACACCTGAGAGGATCACCAGAAGACTCAGAAAAATCAGCACAAAAGATCCTCCCAAAACGAGAAATCCCGCAAACCAGACTACCCGAAGAATCAAGAATTTTGCAATTGTTTTTTCTTAAAGCTCACCTTAAAGTCGTCATCGGTAAGCTGAGAAACGGAAAACAAATTATACTGCAGCTTACTAACCAAGGCAACATCTTTCAAAATGAAAGAATCATTAATGCGCACTGTACCTTTGGTGATGACGCGCCCAGATGAAGCATCTCCGAAGGTGATCGTCTCATCACCTGGAGCACGGGCAAGGGAAGAAAACCAACGAGAGTCTCCGGTCATGTGTCGTGAACACCCGGAGTCTACGAGCCAAACATTTCCCTTCCCTGCTCGGCGAACCTCGTCCGAGTCGGAGTACAGCTCGCTGTCGCTCAGTTCACCCTCAAGGGCTATGAAGCACATGCCGGAGAAGTCATCGTTGCTCTTGGGTTCTTGGTCACCCGTCCCATCGTCGTCGCTCCATCCCTCCACCTCGCTGAGGTCGAGGTCGTCGAAGGCAGTGATGATGCGGTGGAAGAGCTTCTTGGCCTTCCCGAAGTCGCGGAACTTCTTCTTGCCTTGAGGGTGCGCTGGAGGCTTCTTGTTGCGGTTCTTGTCGGTGTAGTCGTTCTTGCCCGAACCGCCGTAGTCATTCTTACCCTTCTCCAGCTTGGGGCAGTTTGCATGAATGTGGTTGGGGCCACCACACTCGAAGCAAATCACAGGTCCTCCTCTCTTTCTGTCCCTCCTCCCCTTGTAAGCATGGGAGAATCTTCGAGCAAGGAGGGCCAGTTGCTCATCCGCGAGCTGCTTTTACGGATCATCAGTTATGTCACAGAGAGCAACAAGGGAGAAACCGCAAGAAGACTCAGAAGAAAGACCAGAAGAAGAAACGGGATCGGTGACCAAAGCCATTGACTGTGACTTCGACCTACGAGAAACAATGTCAATCTCGTGAGTCTTGAGGCGTGAGTGCAGCGCGTCAAGAGTCAAGGTCGAGAGGTCTATCGTGTCTTTGATGGTGGTCACTTTCATCTCCCAAACACACAAATCAAGTGCCGCAAGCATCTGACGAGCGTTGTCCGAGTCGGGGTATGTGAGACTGACCGCTCGGAGGTTGCTCAAGATCTTGTGGAAACGTGCAAAGCACTCATCGAGGGACTCACCAGCAAGCATCTCAAATTTGTTGTATTCTCGCTTGAACTGATCCTGTCGAACCTTCTTGATCTGGGTGGTGCCCTCATGGTATCGTCGGCGCCACCGGATATCGTGGCGGACGGCGGTGAGAGATGCGATCGAATTCGCTTCTGCTCAAGCCCTGGATAATGATGTTCCTTGCCTTCGCATTTGCCTCAACATCAGCCATGTTCCCGGCATTGATGTTCTCATCGGCAGGAACAACAAATCGCACCTTCACCTTCCGCCAGATGGCATACCCCTGAGCTTGTATGTATGTCTCCATTCGGCTCTTCCAGAAAGGGTAATCGATGCTATCGAAAATGGGTGGCTTGGTGGAGTACTTGTCCATCGCCATGGCTCTAGAGACCGGTTAAGATCTATGAATTAGAGTTAACCGGCTCTGATACCAATTGTTGGACCGAAATGGCGGTGAATGTCGACTTCTAAAACTTGCCCCCAAGTACTCACAAGCAAATTTACCTCTCCAAATAGCTACGACAAGCTATGAAGAGGAAAGCAAGACTCTCTGGAGACTCGAACAAACAGAGGAAATAGCCACTGCAACAGAAAGGAGAACCAACACTGCAAACAAAGAAAATTTCAACAGCAAAAACCCCTAGGGCCGGTCTGACCGCTGGGTAAAATCCGGTCTGACTGCTGGGTAATAGCCGGTCTGACCGTTGGGTAATAGCCGGTCTGACCGCTGGGTAAAAGCCGGTTTGACCGCTGGGTAATAGCCGGTCTGACCGCTGGGTAATAGCCGAGAGCAATTTCAGAAAACTGATTTTCGGGCAAAAGTTCAGATCTTCAAAGAACTGAGGAATTGATGGTTTTCTTCCATTCGTTTTGTCCCTTAGCACCACAACTATATTCCAAATAGGAAGGAGGGCTAGGGAGACAAGGAAATCAAACAAAGAACTAAGAATTTCAGATTTTGACAAAAATCTGAAATTTTGCCCGAGCTGAGCCAAAAATTAATTTACTCCCTAACCGTTGATCCTTTGGCTCTGAAACTTTGAGGATAGCTGTTAGATAGCCTCTGGACTCTCCATGCCAAATTTCAAGCCATCTCAACAAGGGAATCACGAACAACACCAAAACCCTAGAAGCGAACCGAAGAACAGGAAAACTGAAAAAAAGGAGAATCTTTGATTCGTTCGATTTGCTCTCGGGAAAACTCGATCAAATGACCTTGAGGCACTATCCCATCATAAAGCAACCCATTTTGGCACTCCCCAACAACAAACAACAAGAAATCACAAAGCTCAAAATCAAGCCAAAACAGGAACGAAGGAAGAACAAAGCCACGAACAGGGAACAAGAAACTTCAGATTTCCATTTCCAATCACAATGATTACCGAGAACTAAGTCCCCATACGCATGGACATTAGAACAAGGTTGGGTTACATGGATTCACCACTCAATCCTCTCCCTCTCCCTCTCAATCCCTCTGAAGAACACTACCCATACATGCTTGCTAAGGAGACAACACACAGGGAGGGGGAATGAACGTGGGAAGCACTAAGGAGACATGCTTTGCTGCCCTCAACCACTAAAGACACAAAGCAAACAACCTCTCTGTCGTAGCTACGGGCTAAACAGGGAAAGAGGGGACTGGTAGGAGAGGAAGAGGAGAGCCAGATGCGTGGAGAGGTGGTGAGAATGAGTGGAGGATCTCCCCCTTTGCCCCTCCTGGGGGCTTATATATATGTGAGTGGGGTAGAATGGGAAATCCCCATTCTACCCCTTAGTATTTACAAAGGATGGGGGTACACTGGTATATTTACACTATCATATTCCTCTACACTATTGGGCCTATTACATGTTGGACTAGTTGCGGCCCGATCCACGGGGTTGGGCCACCCCACAACAACTTCTCGGCAAAGAAGCGCCGAGGTCCCGATGGCGAGCCGACGCGATCAACCACCCCAGCCCCGTTCCTCGGCGGCAAGCACGAGGGTGCCGATGCAACTGATAGCTCGCAGACCCTAGAGGCAATGCTTATGAAGGAACCGGTGAAGCGCCGGAGATGTCGTCGAGCGTCGAAGACGTGCCGTCCCGTCGAGGCGATGCCTACAAGGCGGACGGCGGAGCCGAGGCCGAAGGCGCGTCGTCGAGCGCCGAAGACGTGCCGTCCCGCCGAGGCGATGCCTACGAGGCGGACGGCGGAGTCGAGCGCCGAAGACGTGTCGTCGAACGCCGAAGACGTGCCGTCCCGCCGAGGCGATGCCTATAAGGCGGACGACGGAGTCGAGCGCCGAAGATGTGTCGTCGAGCGCCGAAGACGTGCCGTCCCGCCGAGGCGATGCCTACAAGGCGGACGGCGGAGTCGAGCGCCGAAGACGTGCCGTCCCACCGAGGCGATGCCTACGAGGCGGACGGCGGAGTCGAGGCCGGCGCGTGTCGTCGAGCGCCGAGGACGTGTCGTCGAACGCCGAAGACGTGTCGTCGAGCGCCGAAGACGCGCCGTCGAGCGCCCAAGACGTGCCGTCCCGCCGAGATGATGCCTACGAGGCGGACGGCAGAGTCGAGCACCGAAGACGTGTCGTCGAGCGCCGAAGACGTGTCGTCGAGCACCGAAGACGTGTCGTCGAGCGCCGAAGACGTGTCGTCCCGCCGAGGCGATGCCTACAAGGCGGACGGCGGAGTCGAGCGCCGAAGACGTGCCGTCCCACCGAGGCGATGCCTACGAGGCGGATGGCGGAGTCGAGCGCCGAAGACGTGTCGTCGAGCGCCGAAGACGTGCCGTCCCGTCAAGGCGATGCCCACGAGGTGGACGGCGCCGTCGAGCGCCCAAGACGTGTCGTCGAGCGCCGAAGACGCGCCGTCGAGCGCCCAAGACGTGCTGTCCCGCCGAGGCGAGACCTACGAGGCGGACGGCGGAGTCGAGCGCCGAAGACGTGTCGTCGAGCGCTGAAGACGTGCCGTCCCGCCAAGGCGATGCCTACAGGCGAACGGCGGAGTGGAGCGCCGAAGACGCGCCGACACTGTTGTTCTCTTACCTTCGAAAAGAGTGCCCGCTGAGGGCGGGCGCTTGGAGCGTAGGCCGAAGGCACTACGCACGCCGAGGTAGGGAGGCGAGACCGCCGTTCCCCTACCTTCAAAAAGGAGCGCCGTGGGAGCGGGGCTTGGAGCGTAGGCAAGGCGCTCGCGACGCCGAGGTAGGGAGGCGAGACCGCGTTGCCCCTACCTCTAAAGGAGTGCCCGCGAGAGCGGGCGCTGGCGCGAGGCGGCGCGCACGCACGCCAAGGTAGGGAGGCGAGACCGCCGTTCCCTACCTCTAAAAGGTGCCCGCGAGAGCGGCGCGCAGGCGAGGCCGAAGGCCCACGACGCCGAGGTAGGGAGGCGAGACCGCCGCCTCTACCTTCAAAGGAGTGCCCGCGGAGAGCGGGCGCTGGAGCGTAGGCCGAAGGCACTACGCAGCCGAGGTAGGGAGGCGAGACCGCGTTCCCCTACCTTCAAAGGAGTGCCCGCAGGAGCGGGCGCTGGAGCGTGGGCCGAAGGCACTACGCACGCCGAGGTAGGGAGGCGAGACCGCGTGCCCCTACCTTCAAAGTGTGCCGCGGGGAGCGGGCACTTGGAGCATAGGCCGAAGGCACTCATAAGCCGAGGTAGGAGGCGAGACCACTGTTCCCCTACCTTCAAAAAGGGTGCCCGCGGGGAGCGGGCGCTTGGAGGGTAGGCCGAAGGCACTACGCAAGCCGAGGTAGGGAGGCGAGACCGCCGTTCCCCTACCTTCAAAGGAGTGCCGCGGGAGCGGCGCTGGAGCGAGGGTGAAGGCACTACGCACGCCGAGGTAGGGAGGCGAGACCGCCGTTCCCCTACCTTCAAAAAGGGTGCCCGCGGGGAGCGGGCGCTTGGAGCGTAGGCCGAAGGCACTACGCAAGCCGAGGTAGGGAGGCGAGACCGCCGTTCCCCTACCTTCAAAAAGGAGTGATACACTCCCTGGTGTAACGCGCTCGAAGGTG
Source organism: Dendrocalamus sinicus (assembly GCA_036346575.1). Lineage (NCBI taxonomy): Eukaryota > Viridiplantae > Streptophyta > Magnoliopsida > Poales > Poaceae > Dendrocalamus > Dendrocalamus sinicus. The sequence goes on from JAYEVI010000546.1 coordinate 58,382, forward strand.
CGACATCCAGGTGCCGCATCACTAGGGAGAGGCACTCCCTAGTGTCTCGGCTATCACGCAATTTTTATACTCCGTAGAGTGCGTGAGGGTAATTGGTGCGTGCGGAGGCGGACCTCGGCGCACGACTTAATTTATAGTCCGCGGACTGTTGCGTGCGGAGGCGGACCTCAGCGCACGACTTGTTTAGGGTCCGTAGACTTGCGCAGGGACAACACCTGCGTCTTATTTATGCTCCGTAGAGAGTGTGGCATCAGAGTCCCCGTCTTGTTTATACTCCGTAGAGTCGTGCGTGCGGAAGCTGAGCTCAACGCTACGTCTTATTTAAGGTCCGTAGACATCATGCGTGCGGAGGCGGACCTCGACGCTACGACTTCCTTTATAGTCCGTGGACTCGCGCGTGCGGAGGAATGCCTCGACGGCCATGTCTTTTTTAAAGTCCGTAGACATCATGCGTGCGGAGCTAGGCTCAACGCTACGTCTTATTTATAGTCCGTGGACTCGCGCGTGCGGAGGAATGCCTCGACGGTCACGTCTTTTTTAAAGTCCGTAGACATCATGCGTGCGGAGCTAGGCTCAACGCTATGTCTTATTTATAGTCCGTGGACTCGCGCGTGCGGAGGAATGCCTCGACGGTCACGTCTTTTTTAAAGTCCGTAGACATCATGCGTGCGGAGCTAGGCTCAACGCTACGTCTTATTTATACTCCGTGGACTCGCGCGTGCGGAGGAATGCCTTGATAGTCACGTCTTTTTTAAAGTCCGTAGACATCATGCGTGCGGAGCTAGGCTCAACGCTACGTCTTATTTATACTCCGTAGAGTGCACGCGGAGGCGTCCCCCCGTTGCGTCTTATTTAAAGTCCGTAGACATCATGCGTGCGGAGCTAGGCTCAACGCTACGTCTTATTTATAGTCCGTAGACTCGCGCGTGCGGAGGAATGCCTCGACGGTCACGTCTTATTTAAAGTCCGTAGACTACGCCGAGGCGCAAAGCCGTCGTGCGATTTAAACCAAAATCGAGGACCAAAACAGAGGCATCAAAGAAATGGCCGAAGATTTGTGACAACAAAAACGCTCCAGAATGCAATCCTGGAAAGACATTTGAGACCACGGTAGCCCAGAATGGGCCAAGACCGGAGAATCAAATGTAGCCAAATCAAATGCTCTCAGAATGGAACTGAACCCGCAAAGGATGACATGATGACAGACCATTTTTTCACTGCCATGTATGCGAGGAATGCAGTACCATGTTGGTCGATGGCGTGAAGACCTCCACATGGAGTGTAGGCTTGGCACTGGCTTGGCGCGAGGGACTCGACGAAGAGCAGAGGCCCGGAGAAGGAGCGTGAAGATCTGCGGCGCGGAGGGCCTACACCGCGCGCGGAGACTTGGTGACCGAAGGCCAGGCGGGCGGAGCTTGGGGCAGGTCCCAAGCGGCGCGGAGACTGCAGGAGACCTCGACGCGGTCGCGACCTCGCCATCACGGAGACTCACAGCCGCATGCATGCTTGGCTCCGTCGGGATGGTCGACGGCGCTCCCTCTCCGCGTGAGCTGACCTTCGGAGTGTGTACGCATGGGTCCGTCTGGACGGTGGTCGTCTTCGGCTGCGCAAAATCCGTCAGGGTGAAGTCAGCGGCGAGACCTTCGTCGCAAAGCCGTTGCGAGGCCCGGGACGCCAGCACGGTAGAGCCGGCTCCCACCCGCGTGGAGGAGACCTCCACGCGGGAGACCTCGACGCAGGAGACCTCGACATGGGAGACCCCAGAGGTCGACACCTGGAGTCCCGCATATTCGGCGCCAGGGGACTTCGCGCGCGAGAGACCTCGACGCGGGAGGCCTCGGAGGTCGACGCCTGGAGTCCCGTATCTTCGGCGCCCGGGGACTTCGCGGGTCTGCGCGGAGTCACCCAGCGGAAGCCGGCGAAGTCGTCGCTGGGCCAGGCGGAGTCACCGAGCGGAGGCCGGAGCTACGGCGCCAACTCCGACAATGCGCGAAGCTAGTCGTCTCCACGGTCCCTCGCCTCGCTTTCATGATGGTGCGCATCGCCGGCGGAGGTTGACGCTGCATGGAGAGCCGGCGGGGGTCAACGCTAGGCCAATATCTACTAGTGACCGAAGTCCTCGCCGAGGTGACCATCTCCTGCGCAAGGTTGACGCTAGCGCGGAGACCCTTGGAGGAGCCTGGAGCAGGCGATGGCGTGAAGGTCTTGCGGCTTGCGCGGGGTGGTGGCGACCTCGCACGGGGGTGTGTCGACGATGCAAAGCTTGTGATCGGAGACCACGCGGCCAATCATCAGGGGCCAACTGCATCGCACGCGGGATGACCTGCTGCTGCATGTCCTCCCCGGCGGCTCCAGACTGCTCGCGCCTCACTGACCCCACCAGGTGACAGAGCTTCGGAGTTCGGACGACGAGGCTGGCACCGCTCGGGCGTGGCCGGAGCCTGGGACGCCTGGGAAGGATATGCAGCGTGGCCGCGGGAGTTACCTTCGACGAGCACAGAGAGACGTTGGAGGCCAACGCCCATCTCCGCTAGCGACGCCTGGATGCATGCTCGCTGAAATGAATGCACGAAGGCCTGCCTGTGCCTCACGGAGGCCGAGGACGTCGCGGAGTGCCATGCTGGGTGGCTGCCGGAAGCACGTTCGCGTCGGCGAAGTCCCGGCGGAGGCTCCGAGCAGAGGCCGGAGCCGCTGCGCCATCGCCCTAGAGTCATGTACCTGCCGGGCGAGAGGGGCGAGGCCGCCACGTGACGCCGCAGAGAGCGAAGTTCTGCATGGGCGAGACACGGGCGCGGGCGAGACACATGCTGCGCCTACGCGAGACTATACATGCATGGCCATAGCTTGAAGATATTCATGCATGGCAATAATCACGTGGATATGCGTATGTATGCCCCAATCACAATGCATGACAATAACTAAGCGGATCTGCCTGTATGCCATACGTGAAAGGATATGAGTGCGTCGCGCAGCGCCCAGTAGCGCGATCGGTGTGGCGGTTGGCTCGCCGAAGGCTGGCCCGCCGCGCGAGTCCCAAAGGCACACTGCCGGCGTGGAGTGCACGGTCGCTCAAGATCACCCCGGCGAGGGGTTACGCCACCGCGTCATCAAGACATCATCTCGCCTTCCTTCCACAAAGCATGGCGAAGCATACAAGCAAAGCCTATACGACTGAGATCTATTCGGGATGGTTAAGTTTCTAGCAAGCGGGCTACTTATCTGCTCTCACGAACACCACGAGTTGAAGCGACATCTTTGCCAGGAGCGTAAAAGATCCACACTGACCATCGCTTCTCTTTTTTGAATCTTGGAGAAATCTCTTCCATGCGTAGCTTCCAGTCGTCCCCACGGACGGCGCCATCTGTCGTAGCTACGGGCTAAACAGGGAAAGAGGGGACTGGTAGGAGAGGAAGAGGAGAGCCAGATGCGTGGAGAGGTGGTGAGAATGAGTGGAGGATCTCCCCCTTTGCCCCTCCTGGGGGCTTATATATATGTGAGTGGGGTAGAATGGGAAATCCCCATTCTACCCCTTAGTATTTACAGAGGATGGGGGTACACTGGTATATTTACACTATCATATTCCTCTACACTATTGGGCCTATTACATGTTGGACTAGTTGCACGGCCCAGTCACGGGGGGTTGGGCCACCCCCACAACACTCTCCAAAGCCTCTTTTGACTAGAGTAAACCCTAATACCCTCCAACAACCATGCTTGGGCATGCAGCCCCTCACATCTATTTATAGCCCTTTGCTAATAGATCTCCAACCCGTTACGCCGGCTAAACCCGAACGGAACCACCTCCACCTGTGCAGCCTTGCGAAATTCCCGTTTCGCCCCTCCTGCACCTTCCGGGAAGCTTCCGCGTTCCTTGTCGTCCACGACTTGCAACCACATCGAATCTCCACCGTCTTCGACACATCCGACCGTTCTGACCTTGACACCTCCCTGTGCCTAGTCCGGTCACCTCATGTCTCACCACGACTCTACTTCGACATCCTGCAGTCATCACAACCAAGAAACACATCAAATAGCATCGCTCGATGCATCAAAGCATAATAAGCATCAACAAATCATACTTACTCATGATGAAGTCCAAACCTGTCAAAACATTAGAATATGCAACCTAAACCCTTTGACCAGGAATGACCAAGTCCGACCGAGTCCATTGCACCGAGCAACGACATGGTCCGAACCACACAAACCAAACTTGACTGACCTAAACCAGAGTCAATTACTCATCACTCACATGGGGTCACAACCACATGGTCTCTCAAGCTGGCACTTCGTAGGCTCTTACATAACGATACAAAATTAGCTATTTCAATAGGCCTATCAACAGATCGAGCATTCCAGAGGTAATAATTATCACTAGGATGTCGTCCATAGGAAATCTAGCCTTGCTTTCCATCGTAGGATTGGACGCATAACTACTCGGACGGTTGGGGGGCAGGCTAGCATAGGAGCGGCGGCGGCCTGCTGATTTTCTGTATATCTTCGCATCTCATCTCTGACGTAATCAGCCAATTCCTCTCTAAGAGATGCCTTGATCTCCTCTCGTAGCCGTGCCTCACGCTCGGCTTTGGTTCTTTCCTACTCCGATACAATTCGGAGTCATCTGAGAAACCATGTTTCCAACAACATAAAGCCCAAGGCCTCTCGTATGACCCAGGTGCTCCTTGTTTCCCAAGGCCGAGGAGAGTATATCTTTCTCCCTAGTTGCCTGGAATGGTCCTTGGGAAGATTCTAGACTCATCGCTTCTTGCAAAAGCCCGACATGTCATTTCACTTCCTACGAAGTTGTGGAGTAATTACAAGCTATGTAGTTCGATCGATATCTTACCAGTGGTGGGACACTTCCTGGTCTGCAGGGTTTCGGAAGGAGATGCCCCCCGATGACGTGGTAGATGACCTCACTCTAATCCAATTTTGAGTGCGCTCATCTGGGATCGTGGCAAATGGCAGGGTGGTGTCCCGCAGGATTGCCTGTTCATCCTCCTTCCTCCACTGCGGGATTTTACCCGCATACCTAGCTATGCCAAGTCTGTGGGGAGTGTGTGTTTTTTGCCTGGAGGGCCTTGTGCACCGGACTTTCACTTCTAAAATCTTTGGTCATCTTCATCGCCTTAAACTCTTCTCATTTTGGTTCCAGGAATGGGTACTTATGAAAAGGCGTTAGATCCTTCTCCACGTACTGCTTGATAAGCACGCTCTTGAAGTTCTTCCATCCTTTGCACGCCACTAGTAAGGTATGTCGTTGCACGGAGTCGTGGTGTTCTCCTGGGATCTCGAACAATGCAAAAATTTTTATTAGCAGCTCACGTTTCCGAGTCTCAGTCACGGTCTTCCATGAATCGAATGTGATCTCAATTTGTTCTCGTGCAACTATTCTGATCATTCTTCGAAATGCGCATGCTGCTCAGCGAGGAAGGAGAGGGGTCCCAGATCCATCGACCTCTGTGATGGTAAATCGGCCCTCAAACTTTTTCGATAGTCCTCTTCCTTGGCATTTTGATTTTGGAGCGGACGCATCCGACGATGATGTTGAAGAATGCGCGGATGACATGTTGGCCTTCTCATATATGAAAAGCGCAATGTAGCATATATATACATATAGAGAAATATATCAATATAAAAATGACATGGAATTACATGAAAGTACATATATTCATAAGTATATGTATTCATGAAACAACTATATATTCGTTGTTATAAAATTTGCAGTATAAGCATATTTTTAATTCCAGCAATAATAATAAACATCCAAACATGATAGATATGGCACAGAAATGACTTAACTAGCATATTAATGTATGAATCATTTAAGTCATTGCAAAAGAAACATATACTCAACAAAATTGACATATACATGTTCAAGACTAGCATGTCATCAAGAATACAAGTGGATCTAAATGATAGTCTCATATAAATATTAACATATATGACCACAATGAGCATAAGTTCAGCAAATTGAATTGTTTTTAGAGCTCTTAGAAGGCTAGTTGCACAAGATTTAATCTTGGCCGTCTCCGCCATGACAAATCTAATCTTGATTATATATGACAATTATAGATTAGATCTTGAGCTCAATTTAAACCTTTCTATTTAACAAACTCTAACAGATTATGAAAATAGCTTTCTGTACAGAGCTGAACGCCCCAAAACAATCTTTCATCCAACCACAGAGATTGCTAGAGAACTAATAGGATGACAGGGTTCGGTAACGGTTAGAAGAGACCAAAAAATAACCACTGAACTGATCTAACACAGGGATCAACAGGAACAAAATAGCCAAGTAATGACCAGAGAATGAACAATAGATGATTTAAAAGAAAGCTCAAGATCAATCTACCATCACATCCATACATAATCTCAGTTTAGAGTCAGTTCATCACAGAGCATGCAGTAAACTTGAAATTCTTTGCAATCTTCCAACTAGTGATACTACCAGACAAGTGAAATAGATCACAAAATTGCAAAGAATCAATCAGCCGATATACTCACAGTAGAGGTGATATTCTAAATCACCTGAAGAAACTGCTCTTCCTCTCTCAGCTGAAGCCAAGAAGGAAGCCGAGGTACAGGCCGATGACGGGCTCGGGGATGGCGACCGGTGACGGGCTCAGGGAAGGCGGCCGACGACGGGCTCGGGGATGGTGGCTGACGACGGGCTCGGGGATGGAGGCCGGCGACAGGCTCAGGGAAGGCGGCCGGTACGGGCTCGATTGGGAGAGCGGCGACGTTATGTCTCAGTGCTCTGGTTAGTATAGCGCTGTAACTGCAGTGCACACGCAAAACTCTAGCTTGAGGGTATATATAGGAAGGCTTATTACAGACGATTCTAGTTGAGAACCGTCTGTGATAAATTATCACAGATGGTTCTAAACTAGAACCGTCTGTGATATCATTATTATCACAGACGGTTTTAGTTATCACAGATGGTTCTCAACTAGAACCGTCTGTGATAAACCCTTTCCTTCCCACGCACTGGAGTTATTACCTACACCAACTAGCAGGCACTGTAATAAGACTTCACAGAGTGTATTTCTTTACAACAGCCCAATGAACATAGAGATACATATGTATAACTCATTCTCAAAATTCACCTATATATCACACATTTCACATATACATAAATGCAAATTCACAAATACATCACACACATGCATTGTTATATATATAAATGTAAATTCACAAATACATCACACACATTCATTATTATATACATAAATGCAAATTCACATATACATCACATACATGCATTGTTATATACATAAATGCAAATGCCCACATATATATATATCGCATATTCTCATTCCACTTGCTTATTTCCTTTAAAAATTAGCCCTTCATAATGATCAATGCGTATGTAACTAGTTTCATCACGTTGTTCGTCGTCGACCCTTATGCCATTTTCAAAAGGAGGTAACTCGTCAAATTGATTGTATTCGTTCTCATCCACTACATTCTCTACTCCGATAATTCTCCTTTTTCCATGAAGAACTATATGACGCTTCTTATTTGCTGGATCGGTTACATAGAAAACTTGAACAACTTGGAAGCATTCCGTTAAAAGACCAAGCAGCGCCGTGAAACTTTTGTCAGACCAACCATTGCTTGCCTTCATTTTCAACAGTTCAAGCACGGCCGACAACCTCGTGTACTTTGACCTACAACACATGGATAAAGGTTTCTCCAAGTCCTCCATCAAGCCATGGAATTTATCATACTCTCTTTCATCATAGTTCTTTTCTACATCGCGAAGCATCTGATCTAGATTATCATCGTGCAACCTATCCGAATCTGAACAACAATCGACATCATCCGGCGGCATATCATTGACTGCGCCATGACAAGTCCAACACGTATAACCCTTTTTGAAACCCCTCCGAATCAAGTGCGCTTCAATCTGCTTTTAGTTTTTAAACATCTTTAAATTCTCGCAGTCAGTGCATGGACAATACATATATTCCACCCATTTATTCAACGTATCCTCCTCGGCAGCTCTTGTAAAAGCAGACACGCCATTAATGTACTCTTCACTCACACGGTTCGCGGCATACATTCAGCTTCGGTTCTACGTTATGCATATATATAACAACTTTGTATTAAAAATCAAATTAATTAATTATTACTACATATATACCACATGCATTGAGGCTTTGCTAGCTTAATTCATATTATAAACATAACAGCTATTTCCCTAGCGATCGACGAACCACTTATAACCAACAATTTGACAAATTTGGCCTCCCACATGACGGGAACTGATCATGTATGGTCAAGTAGATGCAAACCATCTTCAATAACACTAACCAAAACTTAGATCTAAATTATAATACAAATAAAAATAAATTTCATTACTAACCATATCTAGGGCAACCAGGAACGTATGTGATGAGGACATTGCTACTATTACCACGTCGTCAACTTCTCCAAGTATTTATGAACCCCCAAAAGGACCAATGACTAGAGCGAGAGCCAAACTTTTCAATAAACAGGTGAATTTGTTTCTTAACGAATTGCCTTGTATTGATGAGAACTTTATACTACCTAATGCAAGTTTCTTATGCATTCTTAGGTTTGAACAAATTGAAGACTTGAGAATCACCAGTAAAGAAGGAAGTCCAAGGATACAAGCAGAAGCAAGGAAGAAGTCACGTCGGCTCAGCCTATGCACGAGTGCACATTGAGCATAGAGTTATCACTGGCCTGCGTGCCGAGTATTTAACCGAAGTTTATTTAGTATACATTTTTATTTATTTATTTATTTATTTTTATTAGTGACCAGTCCGGCCCGTCCAACCGAATAGCGCTGGAGTTCGGCCCACTCAATCCCTTGCGTACCATGTGCGTGTGCATGAGGACCGCTGCCGTATAAAAGGATGGAACGAAGAGACGAGAAGGGGACCGACTAGCAATCCATGTGACGGAAGTTAGCCATCAGAACATGACTAGATAATGGAATTCATGTCTTGTACATGTTCTTGAGTTCAATAGAAGATTTGTGAGTTCTTGCAATTTGAGATCGTTCAACCTTTCCGCTGGGAATTGGGAGCGCGATTGGGCTTTCGCTTGGTGGTCGTGAAGTCCGGCGCGTGTGATCTTGTGTAACATCCCAAATTTCGGATATTCAAAAATATGGAGTTTGTAAAGCTTTCCTTGCATTTTGATGGTGTTCAGAAATTCTTTTTAAACATTTATTTGAAACTTCTTGAGTTTTATGTCATGCAAAGTAATATACTAAGAAATAGTATCCAAAGCAAAAACAACAGAGCAAGTAAAAAAAAATCTACAACTTTTGAATTCATGGCTAAAAAGATAATCCAGCATAAGGAGGGAGAAACATGAGTTAAAATATTAAATCTTATTTTGGAAATAATGGCATAAATAGCAATAAAAGTGAATACAAACACACACACACACACACACACACACACACACACATATATATATATATATATATATATATATATATATATATATATATTCACATATACACATGTAACCTAAATAATAATAGAAATAAGAATTTGAATTCCGGTTAACTTTGGTAAAAGAAAGATGGTTAAAGGAATATTACAACTTACATCCAAGTTGAAAATTAGATTAGAAGTTCAAATTCTAAAGTTTTGCATGAGCCTTCTTTTCCCTTTTTCTTCCCTTTTCTTTTCTCCTTTCTCTTCCAGGTGGGACCCACACCTTTATCCTTTTTCTCCTCTCTCTATGTCGCGTGGCCGAGCTGGCCCTCCTTCCCCCTTCGTTTTTCTTTCTTTCTCCCCATGCGTCTGCACCTTCTTTCTCTCTCCTTCGTCCCTTCTGTGGCCGTGAGCCCTCCACGCCTCCCTCTTTCTTTCTCTCTTCAGCGCCAAACGCTGCAAGCATGAACGCCTGAATCCTCCAGGATCCTCCTGCCACGCCGCGCCAGGTCCCGTCTCATCACCAAGAATTGTCGCATCGCTGCGCTACCTTCTGCCCCTACGTCCGCCGCCCGTAGCCTGCTGCCGCCGTTCCAAGCTGTTGCCTACGCACGGCTTCATGTCCCCCGCGCGCGCTCGCGTATAAAGGAGCCCTGAGTTGCTTCCTCCCATTTCCCCTTGCCCCTTCTCCTCCTTCCAGCCGGGTTCACCCGCACGCCCGCCGTTGCCGCCTCCTCGCCGCCCGGCCGCTCCGGCCAATCTCCACCGCTCCGACCACGTCCTGACGTCCCTCCGCCCCCTGTGTACCTTCCCTCCCAATTAATTGGACTGGGGTGCGCCCAACTCACCGCCGTGGTCATCTTCCCCACCGCCGGTCAACCGCGCCTCCATCACCACCGTCCCCTCCACAGCCGAGCTCTCTCCGATTCCTCGCGTTGGAAGCAAGCCCTCGGCGCCGTGAAGCTTCCCCAACAGCCGCCCGGGCCTCCCATCGCCCGAGCAACCCCCGCCACGGCAGCCTCCCCGCGCCACCCACGGCTCTCGTCGCCGGCGCGCCTCGTTAACTCCCCGGTCGAACCGCCGCACCCGGTGAGTTCCCCATGACCTGTTCATACTCGTGCTCCCACAAATCCGCTCCCTCCTTCACGCCGGCGCCGCCGCCCCGACCCGCCTCCGCCCCGGCCGCCGTGCGCTGCCGCTCGCCTGGCTCTGTGTCGCCCGAGCCATGAAATCATATCCCCAAGTTCTTACTCACTCCCCATAACCCATTTTCGCGGTTTCCACCTCTCCCCGACCACTCATCCATCGCCGGCGACACCACCGTTGCGCTGCGCCGCCTTGCTCTGTTTTGAGCAAATCACCCCGGCCACCTCTTCAAATTTATTTCCCCTCTCCCAGTCATCAAAGGGGCGGTAGCCCAGTGGTTGTCCGAGTGATGCATTAGCCTACACCCGCGAGATCGAATCCCGTCGGCGCACCTTTTCCCCTTACCTTTTAGTTTATTTTCTTTAATCCATTTTATCAACAGGAAACTTATTATAAAGAAAAAAAAGAAATAATCCATAAAGGACAACAAATTTAACTAGGATATAAAAAGGAAGATTATTTAAGATTTAGGATCGGATTAATTATCGTGCATGAATAATTAGTGCGCCTTTATTAATTGTTTAAATCTCAATGGTAGGTTTGATTGAATTAGGCCTCTTCGTGAAATTAATTAAACAACAGAGCGTAACCATAAACATTTAAATTAAAAGGTCATATTAATATACAGTTCCAAGAATATAATAGCCCTAGTTCATCATGCATCAAAATAATCCCACAGACGTATAAATACTCTAGAGTAAACATGTATCCATTAGCACGAGTAATTATGGTCACACAAAATGATACACATCAAGCGTTGCTCAGATAGCTAAGTGCAAACTAAGATTTGAAATAGAGCTAATCCTAACAGTAGCTAAAGTATAAGTAGGATAAAAATAGTGTCATAAACCAAATCTTAACACTACCTTTAGTACATGATAATATCGAGCATAATTGTATATATAGCAAGCTGAGACTCATATAAATAGACCCTAATTCAAATTAAACTTAGCCTAGTAATAAATAGAGGCACGTAAAATATCATACCACAAAGTGCTATAAACATAGACTGTAGTAGGATTAACTTGGCAAGCTAGAAATTGCAAACATTACTTATACATATATATCATATGCCCAGAACATTAGCACCCGACAAAATACATCAATTCATGGGTTCAACTTAACTCATGGAACTTCCTTGATAAATACCAAAATAATACAAGAAATTGTTGATAAAAAGATCAAGTCATCGTATTCTACCATCAACCTTACCTTAAATAACCCAAATCACCCATTAACTCATAATAAAACTAAATTGAGTTTATTCGGATTTATTTGGATCTTTTGAGTTATTTGCTTTTATTTGGATTCAGTCGTTTGCCATGTAATTAGAAATTGGAAGTCGTGAAGATTCAATGGATCAAGCGAGATCAAGCTCGAAGTGAGGATGGAGACCAAAAGATCAAGAAATAGCATTGCGTGAGCTCAAGACCGCGGTAAACCGCGCCAGGCGAGTCAATACTTTGATCATGTTGAACCTACATTTTCTGCAAATTACTTTGTTTTAAATTATCAAATTGCATGCTGTTATTTTATATGCAAATACATGTTTAATTTAATACTCTAGTTATATGCCCATTGTTTACCTTGAATAATATTACCCCTCCTTTGGAATATTTGAATGTGTGAATCTTGTCGCCTTAACAAAATTATGATGGTAATCTTTCAAAAGTAAGTCCATAAATATACACTATGCTTAGAATTGCATAGGTACTCGGGGCGCTGAAATGCCCCAAGTATCATTATCAATTTCAATCATGAGAAACTGTTTGGGCAGTCATGGTGGGAATGACTGGTATATATTTGGACATGATTATTTTATACTCCCAAAATCCCCAACTTGCTTAAATATCTGGGCGGACTGGTTTGAGGGTGTGAGTGTGGTGCAGTGGATGCACAAAGTGGGTTAGTGGTAGACCGCCCAGATACCAATAAGGACTGAATCTTGTCATGACCTCCTGTGTAAAACAGTACAACCACAAGTCTGTAAAGTACAACTTGGCTAAGTAAATTTATCGAAACCCTGGATTCATCTCACTGGTAGGGGATTGAAGGGGCTACGCTATGGCAAGGGGGCCTGAAGGGACACCAGTGGGGGGTGAAGTTTCCCAGCTGTCCTACGTTGCGGGAAGTAGAAGCCCGAGCTGCGTAGTGGCTGTGGGAAACATCCCGCGCATAGATGGGACCCACCGCAAATGGGCAGTTTCCCATAAGGTGAGATGACAGAAGGGACTAGATACTTTGAAAAGTCACTGTGATGGTCTGCTCAACCACACGTCTAAGGAATCGTGTGGGGCAACGAGTTGATTGTCTCTTGTGGTGAAAGTGTACAAACTCTGCAGAGTCTAAACTATTCGAATAGCCGTGCCCACGATCAAGGGCGGACATGGGAACTTAACCAGATATAGTTCTATTTCAAAATGCTTTATGAATGGGAATGGAAAAGTGGAAGGGCAATGGAAAGCCCTGATTTGAATTGTCCTGGGTGTCGTCCCAGTGGTAAGTTAAGCGGCTATAACGCTGAAAGATGCCATATGGTGCAGATGCCATCTAACGGTGGATGGACTCTGGATCGCTATTATTATTGCATATTCTTGAACATTATGCTTTTGTTCAAAACTGCTAGGTCTCAGGAAATTTCTATGTGTTATATTTTTAAATAATGGTAACATTTCTCACAAATAAAATGTCAGGAAGAATAAATAGAGTCGTGAGAAAGGAAGATGGATGTTTATGGCAATCACATAAAGGAGTTGGTGGATTCATGATTGATCATAGGAGGGATAATGATAGTGTGGAGTCTAGGAGAAATAAATGGGTGGAGCCAAATGGATTTATAGACTAGATAGATGAATTATATGATTTTTGGAGTATTAGGAAATGCGAAGGTAATGGTTGGATTACAACACTGATATTTGATATAAATTCTTGAGAGATGTTGACAATATTGGGATTAATAGGATTTGAACAATTTCTAGATGGATGAATTGATTTTCTGCAAATTTGGAGGTATGGAAATAACTATAGGAGATTAAACTTGATCAATGATATTCTTGGTGGATGTATAGACTAGTGAATCATAGATCTGATCAATGATATTCTTGGTGGATATTTAATAGAGAATCCTAGATCTGAGCAATGATACTCCTGGTGGATGTATACTAGCGATTCGTAGATTTGATTAATGTATTTGGTGGAGGTACAATAGTGAAGTAGTTAGAGATGGATAATGGATAATAAGGTTGATAATTGGAAGAGCAAATTATGGTTGTGGATCAATAACAAAAAGGATTGGATTGTTAGGGATTAGAATACAAACGATATTGGTGGATTAATTAAGTGATATTAGATAAAGGATGACACTACATGTTTAGAGTTTTAGACAGCAAACAATATAGAGATTGTATGACCAGGGGATTAATGAAATGATGTCGCTCACTGTTTCGAGGGATAGATAGAAATCAATATAGAAAGAAAGAGATCGATGGATTAGTTAAATGAGGTTACTCGTTGTTTGGAGTCTTAGACAGCAGTCAATAATTAAAGTGTATTTTGGTGGATTAAGTCAATTATGGCAATTGTTGTGTGGAGTTTAGGTAGCAACATTAATACTCAAATTAAATCATGACAATGCTACCAAAAGCGATTTTTGGCAAATAAAATAACCTGAGCCTCTCCTTTGTTAAGCCATGCATACTATTTATTTGCATTTTGTTTATTGGCTCGCGGAGCACGGGGTTGGAGTGCTCACTCTCGCTTTTGCGACAAAATTCAGAATCAGGAATCAAATTACCTCGCCTCGACAACAAGATTGGACACGCTGGCCGAGAAGATGAAGATGTCAAGGGCTAGGTCGCGAACCTCCAGTTGGCTGCCTGTGGGCATGTCCTGAAGGTCCCACCTGTGTGCTTCGTTCTTCCGCTGCTGCAATTTAATGATTTCAGCCTAATCGGCCCATGAGTAAGTCCACTATTATATTTACGCTTCCGTATGATATGTATTTTGATATTCATTACTGTAACTGTGAGCACTATCTACTGATCCAGGGAATAGTGCAGAAAAAAATCACAGAGGAATCCGGATTGTAAAATCTGGGTCCCTACATCTTGTGAATTAAAGAGCGTTCATTCTTGCATTGGCAATGGAGAATCGCTACGATTCGAGAGGCTGTACGTGAGTATCCAATCCTACGTCGAGAAGATCGGGCGACCCCGTATCATCTTGGTATCATAGCACGGTTTCCTCGGTAGGATTATTTACCCCTAGCTTTTAGATTGATTTCTTTGCTGTTCTTTATTCCTCTAATCCATAAACCACAAAAAAAATCCAAACCCAAGTTTTGCATCTGTTAATTTTTTGTGAGTTTTGTTAAGTCTTGATCCATTAGAATTTTTGTTTAAAGTGCTGATCATCGTGTCCCTTGCGTCGCTTAATCGTTGAGTCAATTTCTTTATTTTATCCAAATCATATATATAAAAAAAATTGTAGATCGGCCGCAATCTCGCCGCGTGCTCTGTGCTGTCTATCCAAATTTCTTGCACCGAATTGGGAACATTCCCGAGCCGTGACCTGCCAGTTTCTTCCGAAGTCCATATAGGGAAGATGGCAAAACAATCTACTCTGGCTATTCACTTCTAGTCATCTCCTATTTACAAGGGAAGCAAAGCCTGTTTTTAGTCACAACCGAACAGTTTGGACCACTCTGTGATAGCACGAGCTGACGTGAAAGACTGCACCTTGATGTGTGCTTGTTCTCATACGGTTGTTTGCCATCAACATACACAAAGCAATCAAGCCAATATTAGCCCATGTGTTTTCTTGCTGCTGGTTATTGATTGCTTGCATCACCAACTTATGAACTGTGACTCGTCTAGGTGCTTAGCTGGAGTCTGTGTGCGGCTTTTTGTCAATCCGAATTGTTTGGCTCGTTGCTAACACTTCCATCCAAAACATTAGTGCTGCTGTTTGTCATCCTTTGCATTATAACAGCCGAGCACTTGTTTAATTTGAGAGCTTCACTTATATTTTATTTCATCATTGAGACTAACTGTTGAATATTGCATTAAGGACAGCTCTTGAGTATTTTACACACTTGCTAAAATTCGAACTTGTGAAGGCATCTCAAACAACCATAGTTCAGCCACCTAAAAAAAAAGGAGAAAAGGCGAGCCATTTTAAAGAAAAGCCACGGCAAAGAGTAAAAAAAAAAAGAAGAAGAAGAAAGAAAAAAAGAGCTTTGGCCGAATTGGGGTTAGCCAATTCTAGTCATAATTTTCAGATTGTGTAATTTAATTTCTTGAGCAATCTTGTGCCCTTACATTAATATCATTGTAATTGGCTAGCGTCTCTCCCAGTACTTGGTGTAAAACGAGCTAATTAATCCTCAATTTCAGATTATCTTTATTTAACTCATTCCTTTGTTTGCATTGAGTCACATTGATCTTTACGTGTGCGTTCATATACTTCACTTAAATCTTTTGGATCAGCACTTAGGCGAAATATTCTAACTTGGATTACTACTTAACTTTACCACATCAAGAATTTCAGATTGCTAGGATATACACTTCCATACCAAGCTCCACTAAATAACCGTTATTGTGTAATTGTGAACACTCTTATATTCGCTTGATCATCATGTTGCCATTGAAGCTTCTACCAAGTGTAAGTTCTTATTGACCTTAATTCACTTCGGAAAGGTGAGAACTTTACTTATGCAAGAAAGAGAGTGAGATCGAGTGATTTACACTAATTCTCATATACTTTGTTATTGCTTCGTGTTTTCTTTGCACAATCTAACTATGTCAGGTGGAGAAGATAACTATGGTGAGGAGTATGAAGTTAATCTTAATGTGCCAGTGACTCGCTTTCAACATCAGGCATTAAGAAGTACATTGCAACAAGAATTTGTAGCTGGCACCACTGCAATGGAGGAACAACTCAAGTCAGATATGCAGAACCTCCGCACTGAACTCAAAGCGGATATGCAGGATCTCCGCATTGAGCTTAATCAACAGATGAACGTGCTACATGGGAACATTGTGAATAACGTTGTGCGAGCACTTCGACCACAACAAGAGGAAGGAAACGTTCATCTTGGGGCTGCCCTTCCTCTACGTGGTGAGGGAGTGGCTGCTGTCCAAGGTGGCCAAGAAGCTCGACAAAGGCGAGACCGAGTGGTAGCAAATGCCATTCGTCCACCTCTACCTGCGAGAGGTGAAGGGAGCGGCTTCCATGGTCCGGGGAGGGGCCATGGACATGGAGGCTGTGGTGGAGGAGCACATCGCTTCGACGATGACGACTTTCTTCACTACGACATTGCCTACCGCCGCCGTAACTACTACAGCGATGGTTGACCAAATGAGGAGAAGTTTGGTAAGCTTAAATTTACTATGCCAATATTTTCAGGTACACATGACCCTGAGAACTATCTCACTTGGGAGCTCAAGGTGGACAAGGTGTTCCGCTTACACAATTACTCTGAAAAGAAGAAGATACACATGGCTGCACTTGAATTCACATATTATGCACTTATATGGTGGAAACAAGTTCAAAATAAAAGGAGAGAGTACGACGAGCCTCCCATCACTACATGGGAGGAGATGAAGTACCACATGAGATCAAGATTTGTTCCCAAACATTATAAACATGATTTATTTGATAAGTTGCAACAAATGAAGCAAGGAACTCTCACGGTGGAGGAGTACTATAAAGGGATGGAAATGGCCATAATTCGAGCTAATGTATATGAACAAGAAGAACAAACAATGGCTCGATTTCTTGCTGGTTTGCACCCTTCCATCAAGCGCATCACTGAATTTCAACCTTACAACAATATGGTGGAATTGGTACATCAAGCAACCAAGACCGAAAGACAAGTGCAACACGACATGAAAGCAACAAGGACATCATCCTACATGCCCCGTGCAACACCTACAGGAGGTAAAACCCCATCTCATTTCAATTCTTTCAAAGCTAACATATCTGGTGGAAGTTTTGCTCTTAGTACACGTGCTACACCAAGCGGGAAGAGTGCTACTACACCACTTGGCAAGAAGAGTCCAGCACCTACTTCCTCATCTTCCGTGGGTTCTACGTCCAAGTGTAGCTCCATTCAATGCTTCAAATGTCTTGGGCGAGGCCATATGTAAAAGGATTGTCCAAATAACAAAGCCATGTTGCTATTGGACAATGGAAAATATGACTCTACTAGCGAGGAGGAAGGTGAGACCCTTGCTGATTTTGAAAGATTTGGGGACGTACATGAGGGAGGACAAGGTGAGGATGCGAATGAAGATGGTATTTGTGACCCCGAGGCTGGCCCTATACTTGTGTGTACACCAACGATGTTAAGTGTGCAAGCAAAATCAAATCATGAGCAGCGCTGCAATCTTTTCCAAACACGGGCTCAGGTGAGTAAGGATGGTAAGTGTTGCAAAGTCATAATTGATGGTGGAAGTTGCTACAATTTAGCTAGTAAAGAACTATGTTCTAAACTTGGTTTGAAATATAAGAAACACCCACATCCATATCAAATTCAATGATTAAACAATAATAGTTCCATGAATGTTGGGTATACAGTTGATGCTGGCTTTTAGATTGGTTCTTATTGTGATACTGTTGAATGTGATGTTGTGTCCATGGAAGTATGTCACTTGTTATTAGGTAGACCATGGCAATATGATCATTCTGTGATTCATGATGGAAGAACTAATCAATACAAGTTCATGTGGAATAATAGAGAAATATTGTTACGACCATTAAGTCCTTCTCAAATTATACATGATAACATGCAAAAGGTTGAGGTGAAAGTGGAGAGTAAGAAAGTGAAGGAGCAAAAGAGTGTGATTCCACAAAATGTGAGTGAGAGCAACAAGCTAAAACTAAGTGGAAAAAGAAAGGATGAGGGAGAGAAAAAGTTAGTCATGATAGCCACCAAATCTGATTTGAGAGAGATGAGAGATGATCCCACTTTGGAGCATTTGATATTGCTGTATAAAGATGTTTTGCTTTCTACTACTGACTTAACCTCTCTTCCTAGTGTGGTTTCTTAAGTGTTACAGGCTTATGAAGATGCCTTTCCGGAGGAGATACCCGCGGGTCTACCACCCATTCGAGGCATCGAACATCAAATTGACTTGGTACCGGGAGCTCCACTTCCCAACCGACCGTCGTACCGCACAAACCCGGAGGAGACAAAAGAAATTCAGCGGCAAGTGCAAGCACTTAAGGAAAAAGGGTATGCATGCGAAAGTCTTAGTCCTTGTGCCGTTCCTGTCATTTTTGTTCCTAAGAAAGATGGTACATGGAGAATGTGTGTAGACTGTAGAGCTATCAACAATATTACCATTCGTTATCGTCATCCTATTTCTAGGTTACATGATATGCTTGATGAATTGAGTGGCTCTACTATCTTTTCTAAGATTGATTTGTGTAGTGAATATCATCAAATTAGAATGAAACATGGTGATGAGTGGAAGACAACTTTTAAAACAAAATTTGGATTGTATAAATGGTTAGTGATGCTTTTTGGTTTATCTAATGATCCTAGTACATTCATGCGATTAATGAACCATGTTTTGAGACACTGCATTGGAAAATTTGTGGTAGTCTATTTTGATGACATTTTGATATATAGTCGATCATTGGAAGAACATGTTGAACACATTAGACAAGTCCTAGAAGTGCTAAGAACTGAAAAATATGCTAATATTGAGAAATGTACTTTTTGCACGAACAAAGTGGTGTTCTTAGGCTATGTTGTTTCAGCTCATGGGATTGAAGTAGATGAATCTAAAATTGAAACTATTCGAAATTGGCCTACACCTGTCAATGTTAGTCAAGTTCGTAGCTTCTATGGGCTTGCTGGTTTTTACCGCCGCTTTGTGAAAGATTTCAGCACCATTACTGCCCCATTAAATAAATTAACTAAAAAGGGTGTTGCTTTTAAATAGGTAGAATCACAAGAAAAGGCTTTTGCTGAATTAAAGAAATGTCTGACTGAAGCACCATTGCTTGTTTTACCTGATTTCACTAAAACTTTTGAGATTGAATATGATGCTAGTGGTAGGTATTGGTGGTGTTTTGATGCAAGAAAGAAAACCTGTAGCATACTTTAGTGAAAAACTTCATGGTGCACAATTGAATTATTATGACAAAGAATAATATGCTCTTGTGCGCGTTTTAGAGACTTGGCAACATTATTTTTGGCCTAAAGAATTTGTTATTCATTTTGATCATGAAACTTTGAAATATTTGAAAGGTCAAGCTAAACTTAATTGTAGACATGCTAAGTGGGTTGAATTTATTGAAACTTTCCCATACATTGTCAAATATAAGAAAGACAAAGAGAATGTCGTAGCTGATGCATTGTTTAGGAAAAATGTGCTTTTAACGTAGTTGGAAGTTAAAGTGCCTGGATTAGAAAGTTTAAAAGATTTATATGCTTCCGATCATAACTTTTCAGCACCATATTCTAATTGCAAAGATGGGAAAGGGTGGGATAAGTTTCATGTTAATGATGGATTTCTCTTTCGCATAAACAAGCTATGTGTTCTAGAATCTTCCGTGTGTTTGCTACTATTATAGGAGTCTCATGCATGCACATGATTAGCACTTTTCAATCAAATACATTATTTCACTGGAAAGAAGTATTGAGCCGCATTAAATATTGTCAGGTGAATTTGTTTCTTAATGAATTTCCTTCTATTCGTCGGAACGATATACTTCCTTATGTCAAATTCTTGTTTATTATTAGGTTTGAATATTATGATGATTCCGGGGCCAAAGCAATGGAGAAGCACAAGGAGGGTGATCATATTTGCTACCAAAAACGAAAAGCTCAAAGCTCAAAGCCTATGGGAATGGAAAGGAGGAAACCAAGCAGCCCATGTAGCTCATCAAGGAGGAAAGAAGCCCATGCAGTGGGAGAGCAAAAGGGAGGAGCCCAAGGACTTAAACTACAAGATTTGGATAAGATTTTCAAGCCAAATTCGGACTTCCCACGTGCTCAATCCAATTTCAACTCGGATTCAACTCAGGATTCAATTCGGATTCGGTTCGGGACAGCCTAACAGGCAGTTACTAAAAAAGCCATAACTTTCACAAACGGAGTCCGATTCAGGTATTCTTGTACTCGTTGGAAAGATAATTTCAAGGGCTACACAATGGATCTGGTCCCACCTTAAAATTCTCCACGGATAAAAAGTTATGACCGAAACAATATGATGGGTGTAAAATATAGTTTCCTTTTTGTGAGAGTTTGTATGTAAAACCATATAGGGTTGAGTTGTACTTGGTTTGGGGACCATATGGACGTCCCAAGGGGCTATATAAGCCTTGTATTGGCAGCCTTTAGGGTTCAGACCACGTTTGAGAAAAATCAATCTACTAAAGTTTGTTCGAGTTTAGCATTGCTACCGAAGTTCCATATGGAATTAGGAGCGTTCTCTTCAATCAAGATCGTTCAGGCTTTCCGTTGGGGATTGGGTGCACGATTGATCTTCGCTTGGTGGTCGGCGAAATCAACACGAGTGTGTTTTGGCGGATTAAAGAGTGTTCGTCCCTTGCATTGGCATTGGAGGATCATTACGATTCATCAAGATTCCCGTGAGTATCCATCCTACGTCGAGAAGATCGGGCGACCCCGTATCATCTTGGTATCAGAGCGCGGTTTACTCGGTAGGATCTTATCCCTTTAAATTTCAGTTATTACTTGCTGTCCTATAGTCCATAAACCAAAAACACAAAAAAAATTCAAACCCTAGTTTTGCATCTGCTATTTTCGTGAGTTTTATTAAGTCTTGATCCATTAGAAATTTTGTTTATGTGCTGATCTTTGTGTTCCTTCGTGTAACTTGATCTTGTGTCCCCATAAAAGAAAAAAAAAGGTAGATTCAATTTACTCTTGAAGTTGAGTCCGTATCCATAACTCCTCTCAGATCAATCTGAGAACAACTCTAAAATCCAAGTCGGTTTTGGCTAGCTGTCCACTTCCGAATCCGTTTGGAAGTTGCCATTCGAAACCAACTCTAAGGAGGTGTTAGTGTTCGCGTTGGCTTCCTTGAAAATCATACGGCTGAACACCACACATACGAGCTTCACTTATATCCTTTGAATACTTGAGACTAGTCATTGATGTTGCATTGAGGGCTGCTCCTGAATACTTATAGCTGAATATTGGGCTTGTGCATCACCACTCCGGCCGATAAAAAAAATCAAAGTTTAGAGAGAGATATCCCTACCTTCCACAAAAGTTTGTGACCCATATACCCTAATAGACTCAGAACAGTGAGTTAAACATATTTGGGTGATTGGCAAGGTAGCAAAAAAAAAGAGGCAAGCAAAAAAAAGAGAGCGAAAAAAAAGGTGAGGAGGCTGATTTGGTGAGTGGTTCTAGCTCCTATTTGGGTGAGTGATTTGAGCAATCTTGTGCCCTCTATTCTTGTTATTGCAATTGGCTAACGTCTCTCCTAGTACTTGATGCAAACGAGCTATTGTTCCTATTTGTTCCCATCTAGCTCATTCCTTTGTTGCATTGAGTCACATTGATCTTTGCGTGTGCGTTCATACACTTCACTTATATCTTTTGGATCAGGACATAGGCAATATTTTCTAGCTTGGATTATTACTTAATTTTACAACATCGTGAAATTCAGATCGTGTAGGATAAATACTTCCTAACCAAGCTCCACAAAATATCCTTTGCTATGCAATTGTGAGTCACTTTTAAATCCGCTTGATCATCACTTGTTATTGTAGCCACCACCAAGTGTAAGTTTTTTTTGGTCTCAATTCACTTCGGAAAGGTAAGAACTTTACTTGGTTGAGGAAAAGTGAGATTGAGTGACTCCACATATTACCCATATATTTGTGGCTTTTGTGTCTTCTTTTTGCTACTAACCATGACAGGAGGAGAAGAAAACTATGATACCGTTTCCAACGTCATTGCTTGAGAAGTACATTACACAAGAAACTGTAATGGAGGGACAACTCAAGGCGGATATGCAGGATCTTCGTATTGAGCTCAATTAACAAATGAAGGTGTTACAAACAAACATCGTGAATGACATTGTGCGGGCACTTCGACCACAACAAGAGGAAGATACATTTGTTCCTTTCTATGGCAGTAATGACCCAGAGGAGTATATTGAATGGGAATGGCGAATGGAGAAAGTGATTAGATTTCAGAAGCTCCCCAAATCCCAAGAGGTGATGCGTGCCACTAGAGAGTTTGAAGACTATGCTTATAGTTGATGGCAACAACTATTTGGAAAACAACTCATTCAATCTTGGTCAGATTTGAAGGCGTTCATGAGGAGTGAGTTTGTGCCAACATATTATGCACGGGAATTGCTTCACCATCTGAAGAGTATCACACAAGGGAGTAACACTGTTAAAGATTATTATTTTGAGCTGCAAGATGCATTGCGTCGTGCCGGTGTCACAAGTGCTTTAAGGAAGAAGGCATATTTCAAAGAAGGCTTGAATTCTGAAATCGCCACTGCACTTCAAGGTAAATATTTTAGTAGCATGCATGACCTTGTGAATTATGCTATTGAGCAGGAAAAGAGACTTATAGATATGCGTACATCATGGTTTCATCCAAGTCCACACTTCAGTTCTTATGGTTCCACTGGTGTGTCATGTGAGAAGATGACCGAGTATGGGACTTTCCCTTCGGTAAAGGAGACAACTTGTGCTGCCCCAAGACACATACAACAATTGAGATGCATCAAAACCCATGTGAGAATGAGAGCCACATAGCCAAATTGAGTGAGAGTGTTAAAAAAGAGCGAGCTGTGTGATCCCACCATATGTGAGTTTGAGAGCATCCAAATTGAGAGTATGAGAGATACACCAAAAGAAAAGAGAGAAGTAGAAGATAGACAAAGTGAGGTTGATTTTGAAACTAACACATTAATGTCTACTTCTAGTATTGTTTCTCACATTGTGCAGGTTGAAATTGAAGATGAGGAATTAAACATTCAACAACCGGCATCATTGGAAGTCAAAGATGAGGAGATAAGCACGGATGAAGATGAAGTACTTGCTGTTCCGTTGTTACATCATGATGATTTAATACCTACAACACCCATATCAACTGAGGAGAACAATAAAGGTAACAATATTAGCACTGGAATTAATTGTGAAACGGTGAGTACTTGTGAGAACTCATATGTGCGAATGAAAATTCCATGTTCTGAAATTTCTTTGCTCAATTTACATAATGTGGAATTGATTACTCATAAGGAAGTTCTTACTCGATATCTCCTAGTGATTCTTTGTGCTATATCATGTTTGATGATCCTAGAGAGCTATCTAGTGTGATTGAGAATGTTGCTGAAATTTCATGTTTAAAATCACTAGTTAGTACCTATGCATATACATATAAGTTCAATTTGATTGAAAATTATTGTATAGATGATAAGTTTTCTGTTTACCGAATATGCATTACATGTGATAAACTTGCTGAATTGAAATTGCATATTTTGGATAAACAAACTTTTATGCCATATCATGATCACAATGAGATTAGTTTCAACAATAGTGCATCAAGTTTTAAAAGTTTTCTTAAGCCTACATATTCATCCTTTAATGTACAATCATGTACAAATAATCAGAGTAGCGCAGTTGAAGGATGGAAGGAACTAAAAATTTTCTCCCCCATATTTGAACAACTTAATTTAGTTTGGCTCATTAATGACTTGTCCATGTGCTTAGCAAAGTCGAGGACGACCTTTTCTCATGGGAGGGAGAATGATATGAAAGACAACATTGCAATGTATGCATTTGATAGCTGTTGTAGTATCAATTGGTTTGTGCAAAACAGTGAGAATGAGAATGACACAATAATTGATTCATACATATACCACGCATATGTGTAAAGGATCGCGCGTAGGCTACGAAAGCAGTAAACAAAACTTTTCTATCGCGCACACAAGGACATCATGTTTAAGGAGGGATCATGGATCATTACCACTAGACGCGCAGCGCAGTGGAAGAAGAATTGGAGAAGCCGATCCAACCATGCGCGTCGAGGTAGTAGTGGAAGTAGCCGATCGTCCCGAACAGATCGTCTCCTCCACGCGATCAACCACACCACGAGCAGATCCAATCTGTAGGTTGTTGATGCCGATCAACGCCGCAACGAGCAGCGCCTCCACCGGTATCCACACGTCCGGGGTGAACGCCGATCGCGAGTGTACCAAAGACTCATGGCGGCTAGGGTTTGGCTCGGGAGGTGGCGGCTAGGGTTTAGCTCAGGATTAACAGATGCATTCACCCCTCAGCCCCTCGCCTCCATATATATAGACCTCCTCACTTGGGCCTCGTGGACCGAGGCCCAATAGGAGTCTATCTGGATCTCTATCCGAATTGAGCCCACATTCGAATCACATTCGAATTAGTGTTCCAACCCGTCAAGTGTGCGACCCTGTAGGTTCACGTATACTTGGTCGTGACCCAGAAACACCTTTCCGGTCACCCTGTTAATAGCGGCCTCTAGTAAGACATATTAACCCCAAAGTATACGTAAAGATCATATCATTTGAACTCGTAATGTTCTCATGTACGAATCCCTTTGTCTCAGGATATAGATTGAGCTCAAGGCGAGACCTGTGTCATCCTCTTAATAGCTCAATCACTCTCTCGATTCCGTGATGGATTATAAACTCGTGATTGACTCCTCAATCACCTTGGCATGGCCATGCACTTTCATAATCCATTACATCGAGGGCCCAGAGATATCTCTCCCATAAGGAGGGGCAAATTCCATCTTGATCATTCACATCCCACTACATGTTTCATGGCAAACCCAAAGACTACTTTTATGACTACCCAGTTACGGAGTAGTGGTTAGTAGTCCCAAAATAGGCTACTACGCATGTTGGGAACAATGATGATTTCAAGTCTAAGGATTCTACATAAACACTACTTGAGACCAACTGATGACACATGGAATCTCTGCAGTGTCTCATGGTGGGTCTATCCAACATATGTTTACTAACACATGTCCATATTATTGATTTGGTATCTCCATACCATGATCCATGAGACATGATCATCAATCAATACATATGCTGATCTTTGAATCATATTTGTTCCTCATATGATATATAATCATGGATCATTTAGAAATAGCAACATTTTGGCATTAAGAGTCTTATGAATAAGTCACATACTCATTGATCAATAATGATAATGTCTATTTCAAGGGACAAAGCAATGTATCATAAACATAGTATGCGATATATTCAACATCTCCATGTTGCCTCTAGGGCATATCACCAACTGTCTCCCACTTGCACTAGAGTCAACCATGTTATCTAATACCCATTGCCCTAGTGTGAGCCTCATGCTTTGGCTGGGGAAGCGGCTTTGTCAACGGATCTGCAATGTTCAAATCCGTTTGTACTTTGCATATATTCACATCGCCTCTCTCCACAATCTCGCGGATGAGATGAAATCGCCGTAGAATGTGCTTGGACTTCTGGTGCGATCTAGGCTCCTTGGCTTGTGCAATGGCCCCACTATTGTCACAGTAGAGGTCCATTGGGCTGGAGGCACACCACCACACCAAGCTCGAAACAAAATTTTGATCCAAACAGCCTCTTTAGCGGCTTGAAGCTGCTATGTACTCGGCTTCGTTGTAGAATCAGCAACCGTCTCTCGCTTGGAACTCTTCCACTCACCGCACCGCCATTCAGCAGAACACAAATCCAGCTTGCGATCTAAAATCATCTTTGTCAGTTTGGAAGCTAGCATCGGTGTAACCATTTACAACGAGCTCTTCCTCACCCCCATAGACGAGGAACACATCTTTAGTTCTTCTCAAGTACTTGTAGATGTTCTTTACGGCAATCCAGTGACTTTCACCTGGATCTAACTGGTATCTACTTGTAGCACTTAAAGCATACGAGACATCTGGACGTGTACAAAGCATGGCATACATAATGGACCCCATAGCCGAAGCATATGGAATCGTATTCATTTTATCCCGCTCATCAGGTGTACTAGGACACTGACTCTTGCTAAGATTTATACCATGTGACATAGGTAGGAAGCCTTTCTTGGAATCCTGCATGTTGAACCTTTTCAACACCTTGTCAATGTACATATCTTGGCTTAATCCAATTAGCCTTCTTGATCTATCCCTATAGATCTTGATGCCCAGAATATATGCCGCCTCTCCTAAGTCTTTCATAGAGAAACTATTTTTCAATGAAGACTTTACAGATTCGAGCATAGGAATGTCATTTCTGATCAGTAATATGTCATCCACATATAAGACCAGAAATACAAGTGCGCTCCCACTAGCCCTTTTGTAAACACAAAGCTCTTCTTCGTTCTTGATGAAACCAAACCCTTTGATTACTTCATCAAAACGAATGTTCCAACTCCGAGATGCCTGTTTTAATCCATAAATGGATCTTTGCAGCTTGCATATCTTTCCAGCTGATTGCGGATCCACAAAACCCGTGGGCTGTGTCATGTACACATCCTCACTCAGATTTCCATTAAGGAAAGATGTTTTGACATCCATTTGCCATATTTCATAGTCGAAATATGCAGCAATCGCTAGAATGATCCGAATAGACTTTAGCATTGCGACGGGCGAAAAAGTTTTATCATAATCAACACCTTGAATTTGTTTGAAACCTTTGGCCACCAATCGCGCTTTATAGATGTGAACATTTCCATCTATGTCTATCTTTTTCTTGAAAACCCATTTGCACTCAATGGTTTTAACACCATCAGGTGGATCAACCAAGTTCCAAACTTGATTACCGTGCATGGTTCAATTTCGGATCTCATGGCTTCAAGCCATTTCTCAAAGTCTGGTCCCACCATCGCTTCTTCATAGGTCTTAGGCTCATCGTTGTCTAACAACAATATGTCCCGTTGTTGAGTAGTCAAGAACATGTACCTCTCGGTGCACGACGTGACCTCTCGACCTCACGTGGTGCGGTGTGTCCCAACGAGTTCTTCAACAGTTTGTTCATCCTGTTGTGGTTTTGTAGGAGCTGAAACGTTTTCAGGTGTTTCTCGAATTTCTTCAAGTTGCACCGTGCTCCCACTATCCCTTCTTGAGAGAAACTCTTTCTCTAAGAAGACACCATGTCGGGCGACAAACACTTTGCCTTCTTCTTGATTATAGAAGTAATATCCTTTTGTTTCCTTAGGATACCCGATAAAGAAGCATTTATCAGATTTAAGACTGAGCTTATCATATTGTAAACGTTTTACATAAGCCTCACATCCCCAAATCTTAAGAAAAGACAAGCTAGAACGTTGTCCTGTCCACATCTCATATGGTGTCTTTTCTACGATTTTGATGGAACCTGTTTAGTGTGAAAGCGTTTGTTTCAAGAGTGTACCCCAAAAGACAACGGAAGATCACTTTGGCTCATCATGGAGCACACCATATCTAATAAGGTGTGATTTCTCCGTTCGATACCCCATTCCATTGAGGTGTTCTTGGCGAGTCAATTGTGGAACAATTTCACAATCCTTGAGATGATTGCCAAACTCATAGCTCAAATACTCGCCTCCACGATCGGATCGTAGAAACTTGATTGTCTTGCCTAAATGATTTTGCACTTCATTTTGGAATTCTTTGAACTTTTCAAAGGATTCAGACTTATGCTTCATCGGTAGATATACCCATATCTACTAAAGTCATCGATAAAAGTTATGAAGCACTGAAAACCACCTCTGTTGTTGAGCTCATTGGTCCACATACATCAGAATGTACGAGTGCCAATGAGTCACTTGCCCATTCACCTTGACCGGTGAAAGGTGCCTTTGTCATCTTGCCAAGTAAACAAGATTCGCATGTCTCAAATGATTCAAAATCAAATGAGTGCAGAATACCATCTCTATGGAGCTTCTCCATGCGTTTCTCATTTATGGACCTAAGCGACAGTGCCAAATAAACGTGGGATTCAAATCATTCGAACGTTGCCTCTTTGCATTAATGTTATAGACTGGTGACTCTTCAAGAGTAAGAACATATAACCTATTCACCAATGGAGTATGACAATAGAACATATCTTTGAAATAAAGAGAACAACCATTGTTCACAGATCTAAAGTCATAACCTTCTGCTTGCAAACATGAAGCAGAAATAATGTTCTTGGAAAGAGATGGAACACAATAACAACTATTCAATTCCAAAACTAATCTTGAAGGTAAAGACAATGGCATGGTGCCAATAGCCACCGCAGCAACTTTTACTCCATTGCCAACGCGAAGATCCACTTCGCTCCTCCTCAAACTTCTACTTCTTCTTAGCCCCTGCAACGATTTGCAAATGTGAGCAACCGATCCGGTATCAAATACCCAAGAATCAGTAGATGAAGTAGCAAGATTGATTTCTATAACATTTATACCTGGAGTGGAAGTCGTACTTCCCTTCTTCTTCTCAAGATCCTCCAAGTACTTTGGGTAGTTCCTTTTCCAATGTCCTGATAGCTTACAGTAGTAACAATCTACATTCGGAGCAGCGCCCTTCTTGACTTGCTTGGCCTTAGAACTGCTCGCGATCTCATCGGGAGCTAACTTTCTTTTGACCGCGCCTTTCTTGATATTGGGCTTGCCCTTGCCTTTCCGCATCATCATCACATGATTGCTGCTTTTCTTAATGCTTTCCTCGGTAACTTTTAGCATCCCATGCAACTCAGCCAAGGTCTTGTCCATGTTGTTCATGTGATAGTTCAGTATGAATGGCTCAAAGCTCGGGGAGCGATCGGAGAATCACATCGTAGCCAACTCTTGGCTAAGGGAAAACCAAGCTTTTCTAGACTCTTAATGTAGCCAATCATCTTAATCACATGAGGGTGACGGATTCCCTTCGCAAGCTCGCACGCAAACAAGGACTTTGAAGTGTTGAACCTCTCAACCCTTGCTTGGTTCTCAAACATACCACGCAACCCCACAATGATATTGTAGGCATCTGTGTTCTCATATTGCTTCAAGCTCGAGAGGACATTGTGGCAAGCATGAGACAGCTCACATCAAGGCAATCATTCGTTTGCTTCTCATAAGCTCTCCGTGCAGCCGCAGTAGCATTATCGAGCAAGTCATCGGGATAAGGAGACTCAAGGACATACTCCTTGCGCTCTTGCTTGAGAACAATTCTCAAGTTGCAATACCAATCCATAAAGTTCGTTCCATTGAGTTTTTCTTTCTCAAGAATAGATCGCAAATTAAAAGAACTGGATGCGGCATTAGCTGACATGATCTACAACAAAGAATATGCAAAGTTTAGCACTATGTTTATGTTCATCTTTTATTAAACTATTTAACAAAAGACTCCCACTATGTGTTTTGCAACAAAACTCCCTCTAAGTTACATAGTGGGTCAAGATCCTCATTTCACTAATTCCTAGTGAGCTTTGGCATCACGGCTAGAAAACTAGTGACATGGGTAAGCAACACCTTGCTAATCACATCCCTATGTGACTCTTGCTTGTTGGGTGACATCAATATGCCCCGGCCCCAATCTATGCCCCAAGGTCCAAAACTGTTTTGATAACCTTGTTAAGTAAACCAAATGCTTCCTCATGTAGATGTCCGACATCTACCCCAAATAATGATGATAACCGACGGCACTCTACTTTGGTAGACCTACCATGCGGTGATCATTATCTTTTGGTGCAACATATGGAAGGGCATTAACACCTAATTTTTATGAGGGATTCTATCATACCAAAGCAACATATCACATATATCACTGCAAAAGAATAAGATAGATAACATCACAGATAAACACTTTTAACTGTGAAATAGTATGGCCCAAAAGTGGTGATATCCATCTCCATGTAGGTGTAGACGATCTCCATCCTCCACATCACTCCTCTAGGGCCACCATGCTTGAAAGCTTGTAATCTCAAAACTAGGCTACTACCTATAATAGCTAGAAATTGAAGATTACAAAGATAGATTCAAACATTAAGGTCGACACGTAGGTCGTTAAATACAATATAGACAACTAACAATAGCTGAAATAATCATGACACGCAGGCCATGAACGAATGTTATATGCATCACATACATCTCATACATTCCAATAAGCTATAGGGCCATACTATTCACACCATTCCCTGCAAAAACAAGTTAGACGTAGAATCGCATTCTACCTAACGATGTGAACCCATGACGCTATACAGGGGGGTACGCACGGCGGTCTATATTGTATTTACAGATCCAATCTATGAAATCGCAATGGAAAAACTATTCGGCACAACCACCTTATGCCGATCCGAGA
Source organism: Dendrocalamus sinicus (assembly GCA_036346575.1). Lineage (NCBI taxonomy): Eukaryota > Viridiplantae > Streptophyta > Magnoliopsida > Poales > Poaceae > Dendrocalamus > Dendrocalamus sinicus. The sequence goes on from JAYEVI010000546.1 coordinate 89,213, forward strand.
CATTCTCTAGGACGCTAGTTTTTCCACTGGGCCGAGGCCATCAGATCCATAACCTACTAGTATTCGACATAACCACCTTATGCCGATCTGAGACATTCTCTAGGACACTAGTTTTTCCATTGGCCCGAGGCTATCAGATTCATATCCTACTAGTATTCGACATAACCACCTTATGCCGATTCGAGACAATCTCTAGGGCACTAGTAGTGATACAATCTGCACCTCATCTAACCCCTATTCACCGATTGATCTCATCAACCCGTGCTACCATCGATTCATCACATGAACCGACTGGTCTAGACTGTAATAGATCCAATCTACTACAACCGCATATCAACATATGCGCTGATCCAGATCGCAAACTAAGCAAGATGGCTCTGATACCACTAAAGGATCGCGCGTAGGCTACGAAAGCAGAAAACAAAACTTTTCTACCGCGCACACAAGGACATCATGCTTAAGGAGGGATCATGGATCGTTGCCACTAGATGCGCAGCGCAGCGGAAGAAGAGTTGGAGAATCCGATCCAACCACGCGCGTCGAGGTAGTAGTGGAAGTAGCCGATCGTCCCGAACAGATCGTCTCCTCCACGCAATCAACCACACCACGAGCAGATCCAATCTGTAGGTTGTTGATGCCGATCAACGCCGCAACGAGCAGCGCCTCCACCGGTATCCACACGTCCGGGGCTGGAACGCCGATCGCGAGTGTACCAGCACTCGCGAGCGGCTAGGGTTTGGCTCGGGAGGTGGCGGCTAGGGTTTAGCTCAGGATTAACAGATGCATTCACCCCTCAGCCCCTCGCCTCCATATATATAGACCTCCTCACTTGGGCCTCGTGGACCGAGGCCCAATAGGAGTCTATCTGGATCTCTATCCGAATTGAGCCCACATTCGAATCACATTCGAATTAGTGTTCCAACCCGTCAAGTGTGCGACCTTGTAGGTTCACGTATACTTGGTCGTGACCCGGAAACGCCTTTCCGGTCACCCTGTTAATAGCGGCCTCTAGTAAGACATATTAACCCCAAAGTATACGTAAAGATCGTATCGGCTGAACCTGTAATGTTCTCATGTACGAATCCCTTTGTCTCGGGATATAGATTGAGCTCAAGGCGAGACCTGTGTCATCCTCTTAATAGCTCAATCACTCTCTCGATTCCGCAATGGATTATAAACTCGTGATTGACTCCTCAATCACCTTGGCATGGCCATGGACTTTCATAATCCATTACATCGAGGGCCCAGAGATATCTCTCCCATAAGGAGGGGCAAATTCTATCTTGATCATTCACATCCCACTACATGTTTCATGGCAAACCCAAAGACTACTTTTATGACTACCCAGTTACGGAGTAGTGGTTAGTAGTCCCAAAATAGGCTACTACGCATGTTGGGAACAATGATGATTTCAAGTCTAAGGATTCTACATAAACACTACTTGAGACCAACTGATGACACATGGAATCTCTGCAATGTCTCATGGTGGGTCTATCCAACATATGTTCACTAACACATGTCCATATTATTGATTTGGTATCTCCATACCATGATCAATGAGACATGATCATCAATCAATACATATGCTGGTCTTTGAATCATATTTGTTCCTCATATGATATATAATCAGGGATCATTTAGAAATAGCAACATTTTGGCATTAAGAGTCTCATGAATAAGTCACATACTCATTGATCAATAATGATAATGTCTATTTCAAGGAACAAAGCAATGTATCATAAACATAGTATGTGATATATTCAACATCTCCATGTTGCCTCTAGGGCATATCACCAACAATGTGTTGTTCTTTTTGCTTACTACACCTCCAGGAAATAATAATGTGAAAGACGGAAGGGGTGTAACTGACCAATACATATACCATGCATACACATTGTATTCTTTGTTTAGTACAATTTCAGGCTATCAAAAGCCGAGGACGGCTTTTCTTGAAGAAGGGGAGGATGACGCGGATACACACATGATTAGCACTTTTCAATCAAATACATTATTTCACTGGAAAGAAGTATTAAGCCGCATTAAATATTGTCAGGTGAATTTGTTTCTTAATGAATTTCCTTCTATTCGTGGGAACGATATACTTCCTTATGTCAAATTCTTGTTTCTTATTAGGTTTGAATATTATGATGATTCCGGGGCCAAAGCAATGGAGAAACACAAGGAGGGTGATCATATTTGCTATCAAAAATGAAAAGCTCAAAGCCTATGGGAATGGAAAGGCGGAAACTAAGCAGCCCATGTAGCTCATCAAGGAGGAAAAAAACCCATGCAGTGGGAGAGCAAAAGGGAGGAGCCCAAGGACTTAAACTACAAGATTTGGATAAGATTTTCAAGCCAAATTCGGACTTCCCACGTGCTCAATCCAATTTCAACTCGGATTCAACTCAGGATTCAATTCGGATTCGGTTCGGGACAGCCTGACATGCAGTTACTAAAAAGGTCATAAGTTTCACAAACGGAGTCCGATTCAGGTGTTCTTGTACTCGTTGGAAAGATAATTTCAAGGGCTACGCAATGGATCTAGTCTCACCTTCAAATTCTCCACGGATAAAAAGTTATGACCAAAACAATATGACAGATGTAAAATATAGTTTCCTTTTTGTGAGAGTTTGTATGTAAAACCATATAGGGTTGAGTTGTACTTGGTTTGGGGACCATATGGACATCCCAAGGGGCTATATAAGCTTTGTATTGGCAGCGTTTAGGGCTCAGACCACGTTTGAGAAAAATCAATCTACTAAAGTTTGTTCGAGTTTAGCATTGCTACCGAAGTTCCATAGGAAATTAGGAGTGTTCTCTTCAATCAAGGTCGTTCAGGCTTTCCGTTGGGAATTGGGTGGACGATTGATCTTCGCTTGGTGGTCGGCGAAATCAACACAAGTGTGTTTTGGCGGATTAAAGAGTGTTCGTCCCTTGCATTGGCATTGGAGGATCATTACGATTCATCAAGACTCCCGTGAGTATCCATCCTACGTCGAGAAGATCGGGCGACCCCGTATCAGGACTGATGGGACATTTTGGAAGAGAAGACGTACATTGATGTGGCACCAAATAGCACTACAACTTTGGTTAGTGCTTGCAGTTCTGTGAATAATGTTCAAGAAGCTTTGAATACCAATTCTGAGGTTTCTAACGTGCACAAAAGACATATTTCGAAAGCTAATGAAGTCTATTTTCCAACGAATCAAATGACACTTGATTTGGAGCTTCCTGCACAAAGTTATGGCAATTTTATTGGATGCTGCACGAGCTGTCCGGAGAGACGCGCGAGACTTGCAAAACATAAAGAGTTCGAGTACTGCAATGCCAGTAAGGGTAAAATCCGACCACACCATGACTTTCTAAAGGTTGAGAAGGATTCCTTTTCAGGTTCCAAACGGATTTGGAAGCCCCTTGAACCAGAAAACAAAACATATAAAGATTTGAAACCGATTCGGACTCGGATTGGGACAGCTGGCAAGACCGATACTAAAACGTCCATAACTTTCACAAACGGAGTCCGATTTGGGCGTTCTTGGACTCGTTGGAAAGCTATTTGGAAGCCCCACATAATGGACAAGGTGCCAGCCACGAAATCCTCATAGTCAGATCGCAAATTAAGAGAGAATCCAGAGGTAGCAGTTTAGGTATTTCCTTTTTAGTTCGTATTGGAGTTTGTTTCGGCCTTAGGCCAAGTAGTGCGTGAGTTGTAATCAAGGCCGTGCATTGTGCACCAATATAAGGCCAGGGCCTTAGCCCCATTGTAACTAAGACTTTGATTTGAGAAATAGAAACCAAAAAATCACCATGGTTTGGTGGCCATTGTTGGCGTGTTCTTGAGATTTCCATCGAGGAATTGCTTTTGGTGTGTTGAATCCAATTGTGGTGTTGGATTCGACTCGCTGAAACTTCGATTTCTTTACCCTTTGTTCACGTGCTGCGGTGTGCGTAGGAGAAGGCTTATCTTGGAGAGGGCATCCAACAAGGCGTATCGTGAAAGATCAGGGCCAAAACAACGGGGTTCAGCTAGCTTGCTAGTGGATCCGCATCATCTAGGTATCAGAGCGTGGTTGATCACGGTACGAGGTTGCTGAATTTTTCTTGATGGCGGGTTCTATGAAGACTGAAGATGGCGAGGCGCGACATAATCATGCTGAGCTAATTGGGGAGGTGCCCCATTATGCGGCGTCTTTGCCGCTTGAGGTACGAATTGGATTTGAAACGACACGTGACTACTTCTTGAGTTGTCACCGGAAGCTTGAAGGCAAGGTTGATGATTTGGGGGCGCGAATTGATGCTTTGACGGAGGCAATACGCCTCCAGCCACCACAATTTCAGTATGCTAAACGGGGACCTCAATATCCCGAACGGCATGCACCATATGAAGACGACGAACACGAGGAGATCTTTGATGGTGCAGCGGGCTTTGCTCCACAACCGCGCCATGCTCGGGACTACTGTGGTGCTGACCGTGGTAGGGACATGCGTGGCAGAGGTGCTGCCCATGGTGGAGGTATGCGTGATGGTGTCGGGTTTGCTCAGCGTGTTGCCGTGGATGATGGAATTGGGCGGATAAAAATTTCTATCCCATCATTTAATGGTAAAGCTGAACCGGAGGAGTACTTGGATTGGGAGATGCGTGTCGAACAAATTTTTGACAGCCATCACTATACTGAGGATAAGAAGATTCGGTTGGCGACAATTGAGTTCACCGGATATGCTCTTGTTTGGTGGAATCAATTGTGTCGCGTAGGAGCTCGTCCGAATACTTGGGTACAATTGAAGAATATTTTGAGGCGTCGTTTTGTCCCGGCACACTACACTAGGACCTTGTACAATCGGCTACAACAACTACATCAAGGTAATTTTAGTGTTGATGAATATTATAAAGAGATGGAGATGTTGATGATCCGTGCAGGGACAGGGGAGCATGATGAGGCTACTATGGCACGTTTCTTTAATGGGTTAAATGAGGATGTGCAAGATAGGGTGGAGATGGTCCATTACTACAACATTCAAGACTTGGTGCATCAAGCCGAACGTGCTGAACAACAATTGAAGCGCAAACAAGGTAAGGGTGGACATGCCAACACTCAAACAAACCCATGAAGGCGTGCATCACAGCAAGGCGATGATGTTCGTTCACACTCCAAGGTGGCGACATCAAGCCGTTCAAATGGGGCTCTTTCAAGGGAGGCAAGCAATAGAGGTAAAGAAGCAACTAAAACTGATTCTAGTTTGCCTTCTAATGCTCGTGCTAGAGAAATTGAGTGTTTCAAGTGCAAGGAAAGAGGTCATATGATGCATGATTGTCCAAATCAACGAAGAGTGCTTCTCAATAAAGACGGCTATGCTTCAACAAGTTCTAGTAGTGATTCTGAAAGTGAAAAATCCGATGATTCCAAGGAAGATGTTGCCTATTGTTATCCAGAGTTGAATGGTGTTAATCTTTTGGTCCGAAAGGTTCAAAGTAAAGAAACTGAAACAAAAGGAGAGCGGTGGAGTGTTTTTCAAGCGGAGTGCAAAATCAAACATAAAGCATGCAAGTTGATCATAGATGGTGGAAGTTATACCAATGTGATTAGCAAAGATTTGGTGTACGCTTTAGGGCTGTCCACGTGGAGGCATCCTTAACCACATCATGTGGAGTGGCTACACAACTCCGGAAGGCTAAAGATAACTCACAAGGTGCGTGTTCCGTTTGTTGTTGGTGACTATGTTGACAAGGTGGATTGCGACGTAGTTCCAATGGATGCATGTGGGTTATTGTTGGGAAGACCATGGCAATATGATCGCAATGCTACGCATGAGGGCCGGTCCAACACATATACATTTGTACATGAGGTAAAGAAGCATGTGTTGAAACCAAAATTGGAGAGTGCTATTCATGTTGATGAAGAAATTACAGCCAAGAAGAAGCAAGCTCCCAAGATTACCCCAAAGCCGAGGACGGCTTTGCTTCAAGGAGGGGAGGATGATGTGGCACCAAATAGCACTACAACTTTGGTTAGTGCTTGCAGTTCTGTGCACAATGTTCAAGAAGCTTTGAATACCAATTCTGAGGTTTCTAACGTGCACAAAACACATATTTGGAAAGCTAATGAAGTCTATTTTCCAACAAATCAAACGGCACTTGATTTGGAGCTTCCTACATAGAGTTATGGCAATTTCATTGGATGCTGCACGAGCTGTCCGAAGAGACACGCGAGACTTGCAAAACATAAAGAGTTCGAGTACTGCAATGCAAGTAAGGGTAAAATCCGACCACACCATGACTTTCTAAAGGTTGAGAAGGATTCCTTTTCAGGTTCCAAACGGATTTGGAAGCCCCTTGAACCAGAAAACAAAATATATAAAGATTTGAAACCGATTCGGACTCGGATTGGGACAGCTGGCAAGACCGATACTAAAACGTCCATAACTTTCACAAACGGAGTCCGATTTGGGCGTTCTTGGACTCGTTGGAAAGCTATTTGGAAGACCCACATAATGGACAAGGTTCCAGCCACGAAATCCTCATAGTCAGATCGCAAATTAAGAGAGAATCCAGAGGTAGCAGTTTAGGTATTTCCTTTTTAGTTCGTATTGGAGTTTGTTTCGGCCTTAGGCCAAGTAGTGCGTGAGTTGTAATCAAGGCCGTGCATTGTGCACCAATATAAGGCCAGGGCCTTAGCCCCATTGTAACTAAGACTTTGATTTGAGAAATAGAAACCAGAAAATCACCATGGTTTGGTGGCCATTGTTGGTGTGTTCTTGAGATTTCCATCGAGGAATTGCTTTTGGTGTGTTGAATCCAATTGTGGTGTTAGATTCTACTCGCTGAAACTTCGGTTTCTCTACCCTTTGTTCACGTGCTGCGGTGTGCGTGGGAGAAGGCTTATCTTGGAGAGGGCATCCAACAAGGCGTATCGTGAAAGATCAGGGCCAAAACAACGGGGTTCAGCTAGCTTGCTAGTGGATCCGCATCATACATGATGTTGGCCGATCACTTCTATTAGCCTAAGATGAGCTGAGACGTCGAGCGGTTTGTTCAAAGATGCATCACATGCCATAAAGCGAAGTCGAAACTCAATCCACATGGTTTATATACTCCACTTCCAGTTCCTAGTGCACCTTGGGAAGATATTAACATGGATTTTGTGTTAGGATTGCCTAGAACTAAGAGGGGGAGGGACTCTATTTTTGTTGTTGTGGAAAGATTTTCAAAGATGGTACACTTTATTCCTTGTCATAAGAGCGACGATGCGTCGCATGTAGCTGACTTGTTTTTCAGGGAGATTGAGACGTTGCATGGAATGCCAAGAACCATTTTTTCCAATCGTGACGTCAAGTTCATGAGCTACTTTTGGAAAACTTTGTGGGCCAAGCTTGGGACAAAGTTGTTGTTTTCAACAACTTGTCACCCACAAACAGATGGACAAACTGAGTTGGTGAACTGCACACTTTTCATATTGCTACGGACCATGATAAAGAAGAACTTAAAAGAGTGGAAAGATTGTCTACCACATGTTGAATTTGCATATAATAGGGCGGTGCATTCGACAACTCAACTGTGTCTATTTGAGGTAGCGTATGGCTTCAAACCAATCACGCCACTTGATTTACTGCCACTTCCATTACAAGAACGTACTCATATGGAGGCTTTCAAGCGTGCTGATTTTGTGAAAAAACTCTATGCAAAGACTAAAGAGGTAATTGAACAAAAGATACGTGCTTATGCTTCTAAAGCTAACAAATCTAGAAAGAAATTGTTGTTTGAACCATGTGACTTAGTGTGGGTACATCTTCACAAAGAACGCTTTCCGGATAAGCGTAAATCAAAATTGATGCCCCGTGGTGATGATCCTTTTAAAGTACTTGCCAAGATCAATGATAATGCATACAAGATAGAGCTTCCAGGAGACGATTATGGGGTAAGTACTACCTTTAATGTTGCTGATTTATCACCTTTCTTTGAACAAGATGATACAGAGTCGAGGACGACTCCTTCTCAAGAGAGGGAGGTTGATGAGAACATCGCTACTACTACCACGTCGTCAACTTCTCCAAGTATTTATGAACCCCCAAAAGGACCAATGACTAGAGCGAGAGCCAAACTTTTCAATAAACAGGTGAATTTGTTTCTTAACGAATCGCCTTGTATTGATGAGAACTTTATACTACCTAATGCAAGTTCCTTATGCATTCTTAGGTTTGAACAAATTGAAGACTTGAGAATCACCAGTAAAGAAGGAAGTCCAAGGATACAAGCAGAAGCAAGGAAGAAGTCACGTCGGCTCAGCCTATGCACGAGTGCACATTGTGCATAGAGTTATCACTGGCTTGCGTGCCGAGTATTTAACCGAAGTTTATTTAGTATACATTATTTATTTATTTATTTATTTATTTATTTTTATTAGTGACCAGTCCGGCCCGTCCAACCGAACAGCGCTGGAGTTCGGCACTTCGGCCCACTCAATCCCTTGCGTACCATGTGCGTGTGCATGAGGACCGCCGCCGTATAAAAGGATGGAACGAAGAGACGAGAAGGGGACCGACTAGCAATCCATGAAGAAAAGACACTACGTGACGGAAGTTAGCCATCAGAACATGACTAGATAATGGAATTCATGCCTTGTACATGTTCTTGAGTTTTTGATTTCCATCAAAACTTCAATAGAAGATTTGTGAGTTCTTGCAATCTGAGATCGTTCAACCTTTCCACTGGGAATTAGGAGCGCGATAGGGCTTTCGCTTGGTGGTCGTGAAGTCCGGCGCGTGTGATCTTGCGAATTAAAGAGTGTTCATTCTTGCATTGGCAATGGAGGATCGCTACGATTCGAGAGGCTGCACGTGAGCATCCAATCCTACGTCGAGAAGATCGGGCGACCCCGTATCAGTATGAATCTTCAAAGCTCTCCCGCCTCCTCCCACCAATTAACTGGCCTGAAAGCCTTGCCTCCTCCAGGTGCAGCACCGGCTAGATCTGGATTGAAATGAAGACAGATGCAGTTCTGAGCGGCGCAATAAATATATAGCCAGATTATCACAGACTGTTTTTAATAAAAAACCATCTATGATAATTCTGAGATTATCACAGACGGTTTTAAATAAAAACCGTCTGTGATAATTCACAGATTATCACAGACAGTTTTTAATAAAACCCGTCTGTGATATTCCAGTATCACAGACGGTTCATCGGTAAGAACTATATGTGATACTTGTTTTTTCTGATACCAACAACACATACGGTCTTCGAATTCAAACCGTCTGTCATAATGTATATCACAGACGGTTTTGTCAAACCTCTGTGGTTTGGCATCTACTAATAGTATTTCTGTAGTAGTGAGGCCACTCTGGAGATTTACTTAGTTCGAGCGAAGTTTATGTAGACGGCAACTACCATGATAGATGGAGTGAAGAGGACCCAGAGTTTGACGCGTATAAGACAGACGCCCCGTGTGGAGGTTGGGTTGAGTAGACGACGGCTGAGAGCCGTTTACGTGAATCCAAGTATATTAGCGTGTAACTATCTTTTAGTCTCCGTATTTGTAAAATTAATTGCTAGAACCACTTCTTTTCGAAGTATTGTAATATTTGGCCAGAACTTGTTAAGCCCTGTTTCGGACTGTAGCCTTACGTGGCAACGATATTGTAATAATGTTGTACTGTCTCTAGTTATTATTCTCTCGCAACACTCTAATGTAGCTATTATTCAATAAAACAAGAATTTATTTTATTTTATTAGATAATAATTATAAACTAGTGTCGAAATCTAAGGAAATGATGGCACTCAGTCGTCACACAACTACCGCCACGCAACTACCGCGAGAAAGCTATTGTGGGTGTGCTCTTTCATGCCGTCTGTGTTTTATTAGTTTGCCGATTCCTCTCTCTTTCTCGCCGTTTGTTTTTTCCCCGTGGTTCATGATTTCTGATGTTTTGGTTTGCCCTGAGAATTAAGGTGCAGACGCAGAATTTTGGGCGTTTCAGTAGGATGTAATCTGACGCCGCCGGCGTCCAAGCCCAACAGGTTGTCCCCGGGGGCCGTTCTGCTGACAGATTGATTGATACACTCGCCGTGTGGTTTGCAGGGAGCCTGAAATTGTAATTGAAGGGGAGAGACTTTAATGCTATGGCATGTAGTGTAACATGCCTTTGTGAATTTCATTGTGGATTTACGGAGCCCATTTGACCTAGATGCGCTTCTCGGCTAGTTCTTTCTGTATGTGTTCTGGCGACATCTGTGATGCATGCTCGCAATTTGAAAAATGAATTTGTAAGTGCTATTAAGCAATTTGCTTGAAAAAGGAACCATTGTCTCAAATTTAGGTAGATTTTCACATTTGTTGGTCCGGAGGAATTGTTATATACATGGGCGGAGCCAGAAATTATACATAGAGAGGGCCAAGCAGACAACCAAACACAAACGTACACAAGTCACATATCTTATACTCCCTCTGCTCTTTTCTTTCCTTTTGGACATCAACATGGTCTTCAACATGTGTGTTTGACTATTACTTTTTTAATTATAAGTTGACAAAAATTACGTAAAATATAATCATGTTAAAGTACTTTTGATAACAAATCTATTAGTGCACTCCCAATGATTTGATAGTAAGGCTTGATACTAGAGGAAACAGAGTGGTTAGGTGGCATTTTAGAAACAACTACTCCAATAGCTTGTTACACATCCTTGATACTAAAGGGTCACGCAATGATCATGAGTTGGCCATTCCAATGCAAAACAGTATCGTCCTTCCAATACACCATTTGTCAATATTTATTTTCTTGGTTCCTAAAAAATGTTTGATACTTGCTTGAATATCAAGCTTATTCTCTGAGAGACTCTCTTTTCCACCTCACCAAAAATCTGATGCAGCATAACTATAGTATCAAACACAAGTGATTGTTGAGAGTGCCCTTAACATCACTTTCATGTACAAATCAAAATATTTATGTCTAAATTAGTCGTCCAAATTTTAGAATGTTGACTATACGCTTACTCTACGACAACAAAAAAAATAATAGAGGGAGAATTTATTTATTACAAATTTATCTGTACGGCTACCAAGCTGATAATGCAAGTAAATGATTTTGTCATAATTGAGTTTTGCCACAATTTCTTCTACCTCCCAAGTTTTGCTTAATCGTGACATGGTGCAACACTTTTTATGCCTTTTAGTCACTGAGTAGCTTTGTTCAACTTATGGACTTATGGTTATTCCATGGAGACGAAAAAGGGTACAATTTAGGAGAATGTGAGTTGCCAAAATGTGGTACTTCTCTTTAATAGGTGTTCTATCGGATTTTTCTAGGACAATCTCAACAGATATACTAGTTTTGTTACTAGTGCATTGGGTTCAAAATCTGTTGGGCTTGAAATCTAAAGCGGAATGGAATGCAACCGGCTGAGAGAGGGTAGCTGTATTCCCACTTATGCGAGTGTTGACGTTCTATACGTGCGATAATTCTATGGAAAGCGCACGGCCAACTGGAGCTTTTCACTTAAAAGAGTATTTAAGTTGTCGAATCCTTAGGGAGCAAGAAACCTAGCCTGAAGGTTTTCTAATTCATCTTATCTAGTGACCCAAGAGTGAAAATCATTGCATAAGGGTTGATGCTGTCTCGAGCCATGATAATAGTCGACGATAAATGATCGAGGGTTCAACATTGATATGCGATACTACTAATTGAAAGCAATTATATTATATATCGTTCTACTGTTAAGGTGGACGTTTCTTGATAGATTAATCCAGCTCCTACCCTAACCTTTTTGCCATCATGCGCACCCAAACCACAATCATCGGTGAGGAATACGACCTGGGATATGGTCGTTCTTGATTGTACTGCCGGACCGTGTTGATACTGTTCATCTAAAGGAAATTTTCTAGCCACAAACTGAGCCACACATTAATACAGAGAAGGTCATATTAGATGGCTCATTACAGACGGTTCTATAGAATCTATCAGTGTTAAATTGCAGTGCAGTTATCTCAGACGGTTTTACTAGCATGCCCATCTATGTTACAACCGATGGTAAGAACCGTCAGTGATGATCTACTTATCATAAATAATTTTTTACATAAATCATTTGTGATACATCACAGATAGTTCGTAATAAAAACCATCTGTGATGCATGATTTATCACAAATGTTTTTTTTTCAAAAAACTGTTTGTGATGACTACTTATCATAGACGAATTGTGAATGAAAGCATTTATAATATCCACTATATTATTAGACACCCTCATCCCGACGAATTGCGACGGCTCGGAGACGAGATTTGGAAGGATGCTTGTTTATACATTTATTCTTGGTGATCTAAGGTTAGTTATTGGTACTATATATAATGAAATGTATTATATTCTATCTAGATTGCACACTTTTAGTTGCAAAGAAAAAAAGATCTAGCTTGGTAGTTTTTGCTCCAATTTAAGAGTGGGCCTCACTCCGATCCACTTTAATTTTTGTTGGATTGGTTCATGAATCATAGCTAGCTATTTTAGATGGATAAATTATGGTGAATAACAATTATGTGTAAGAATGTATATACATGTAATGGTTACCTAGGAGATCATTAATCTAATTTAACATTAATTTATTATATGTGTAGCATAGATAGACCGAAGTTGGATCTACGTTGAGAACCATTTAAGTGAAGAGTATATCGATGTTGTGTCTGCTTTTAGAAGACTACCGAGCAGGATATATTGAAGAGAGGGATGAAATTATGTACTGTCCATGCATTGAGTGCGAGAATTTTAAGATGTTTACTAATTCAGCGTAGATAGAAGTACACTTGTATACATGTTGGAGCAATCACGGTGAAAAGCAGATTATATAAGAAGGTTGTAACATCATCGAGGGAGACAACAATATACCAGATATCGATTATTCTTTCGATGAGGATTGGTTGCAAGATGATAATTTAGATTAGATGATGTGTGATGTAGAAGGAAACTATAGTGAGAGAGAGAGAGAGAGTTTGGTAAATTTAAGCGTCTGATGGAAGATTCAGAGAAGCCATTGTTTTTAAGCTGCAAGCCAAAATACACAAGCTTGTTATCCGTGCTTGAATTACTGAAGTTGAAGGCAAGCAATAATTGGACCAATAAGAGTTTGGTAGTGTTGTTAGGTCTCTTAGCGGATATGATTCCAGAGGGAAACGTATTGCCCAAAACCACACACCAAGCTAAGAAGGTTCTCTGTCTCTTGGGAATGGAAGTAGAAAGAATACATGCATATTCGAAGGATTGTATCCTATACCCTAAAGAGTATGCAAACATGTATGTATGTCCGGTGAACAAAGCATCCTAATACAAGCATAAGAATCACTTTGTTGACCCGTTGACACACTTTCAACTTCCCCTATCTACGAAAGCCTTGGATGAATTCGAAGAGCTCCACACGCAGCTAAGTCTAACGTAGCTGTGTGATGGTTATGATTCTTGGACTTACATTTAGGGTCATGGTCACTATACTTTGAAAAGATGTTACACACAGCTCCATAATTCCCAGGTTTTATGCTCATATGGAAAAGTAAAAGCACCATGAAACTTGAAGTCTTTGCCTAGCTTTTATTCATGGATAAACTAAACACTCAAGACATCTTAAAAAGGAAAAAGTTCACATAGATGGTACCTCCACTTGTGTTATGTGCAACGGGAATAAGGAGGAAACGTCATCTCATCTATTCCTTCATTGCTCCTTTAGTGCCCAATCCTGGCAGTATCATGGGATAACTTGGCAATCTAATTCAAATATTGAGCACATGATTCTTTTCACCAGATGCACATCCTCTTTGCCTTGTTTCATGGAGATTTTTATCATTGCTGCTTGGCACATTTGGGAACAACGAAATGGAGTTATCTTCGAGGCTTCCTCTACTAACCTAGAGAGTTGGAAGCATTCTTTCAAGGGAGATATCACTCTACACTTGTGTAGAATTAAGTTTGCTGATCATGAAAAACTTTGTAATTGGTTGGATAGTCTTTAAGTTTTCCATTGTTATGTACATATTATAACTCTTTTTTAATATATTACCACAGTAGGAGTTTCTCCTACCGTTTATCCTAAAAAAGAATCACTTCGTTGGCGGTGAGGGCATCGAGGTGAAGCAAGGATCTTCTGCTAAGGTGCTGTGGTATCTGCTTATCATTCTCTATTTGAAGTGTTTATTTGCGAACCGAAAGGAGGCAACATTATTGCGTTGGTACTCAAAGGAGCGTAAGAAAGATGGAAAGCTAAGACACCTACTGATTCTACCCAGTGAAGGAACTTCAATAGGATGTTTATAGACTTTGGTGTAGAACCAGGAATTGTAAGGTTTGTGTTGAATATAGATAGAATGAATTCTTTTGGTAACATGAGCAGCCGATATAGCACTTGTCTCATGAATCTATGTATCTACAACCTTACTCCTTGGTTATGTATGAAGCGAAAGTATATTTTGAAGCACTCCTCATCCAAGGGCCAAAGCAACTAGGGAATGATATTGATGTGTACCTAGCACTATTGTTGAAAGATTTTGTAATACTGTAGAATGAAGATGTGTAAATATGGGATGCAGACAAATGAGAGAACTTCACTCTGCGTGCCATGTTGTTCTGCACCATCAAAGATTTTTCACCCTTTGTAACCTATTGGGCTTGAGTATAAAAGGAGGCAAAGCTTATCCTCACTCCTTAGATGATACCAAGAGTGTGTGGCTGAACAACTCGTACAAAACTATGTACATATGTCACCATAGGTACCTTCCCAAGTATCATCCATATTGCAAGATGAATAAATAATTCAACGAAAAGAAGGATGAGGGTTCAGCTCCAATGTTTTTTAGAGGGAAAGAGGTCTATGATATGATTAATGACATCAATGTTGTGCTTAGAAAGGAGCATAAATTGAGTGCCTATCAGAAGAATATCTGGAAGAAGAGATCAATTTTTTGGGACTTACCTTGTTATGAGCACTTGAAAGTTCAGCACTGCATCAACATCATACATGTGGGGAAGATTATATGTGATAGCTTGACTGGTCTATTACTAAACATTCATGACAAAACAAAGGATATTATCATGCACAGTGTGACTTGCTTGATATGAACATAAGAACGAGTTAGCACCGAAAGAGACTAGTAAAGGCTAGACATACCTTCCCCCAGCTTACTACACTCTGTGCAAAGATGAAAAAATGAACTGTACAAGAGCTTCCATGGTGTGAAAGTTCCATCCAGTGATGCGGATACAGACATACTTAGCACTT
Source organism: Dendrocalamus sinicus (assembly GCA_036346575.1). Taxonomy (NCBI): domain Eukaryota; kingdom Viridiplantae; phylum Streptophyta; class Magnoliopsida; order Poales; family Poaceae; genus Dendrocalamus; species Dendrocalamus sinicus. The sequence goes on from JAYEVI010000546.1 coordinate 104,453, forward strand.
TTAAGTCAAATACATTATTTCACTGGAAAGAAGTATTGAGCCGCATTAAATATTTTCTGGTAAATTTGTTTCTTAATGAATTTCCTTCTATTCGTGGGAACAATATACTACCTTATGCCAAATTCTTGTTTATTATAACGTTTGAATATTGTAATGATTCCGGGGCCAAAGCAATAGAGAAGCACAAGGAGGGTAATCATATTTGCTACCAAGAACAAAAAGCTCAAAACCCATTGGAATGGAAAGGAGAAAGCCAAGCAGCTGATCAAGGAGGAAAGAAGCCCATGCAGTGGGAGAGAAAAAAGGGAGGAGCCCAAGGACTTAAACTACAAGTTTTGGATAAGATTTTTAAGCCAAATTCGGACTTCCCACGTGCTGAACCCAATTCAAACTTGGATTCAACTCAGAATTCAATTCGGATTTGGTTCGGGACAGCCTGACAAGCAGTTACTAAAAAGGTCATAAGTTTCACAAACGGAGTCCGATTCAGGTGTTCTTGTACTAGTTGGAAAGATAATTTCAAGGGCTACTCAATGGATCTAGTCCCACCTTCAAATTCATCATGGATAAAAAGTTATGACCGAAACAATATGGCGGGTGGAAAATATAGTTTCCTTTTTGTGAGAGTTCGTATCTAAAAGCATATAGGGTTGAGTTGTACTTGGTTTGGGGACCATATGGACGTCCCAAGGGGCTATATAAGCCTTGTATTGTCAGCCTTTAGGGCAGACCACGTTTGATAATAAAATACTCTTGTTCTTTTTGATGCCGACCCAACTTGAGAGAATTGGGAGTTTGCTGAAATCAAGATCGTTCAACCTTTCCGTTGGGAATTGGGAGCGCGATGGAACTTCATCGTAGGCCTGGGCAACATACCCGCTACCCGTTACCCGTACCCGAATTACCCAGACCCGAACCCGAAATACCCGAACCCGAGGTACCCGATCCCAAATTCGGATAGCGATTCTGATTACCCGAAATTAGTTTGGGTAGTTCGGGTAATATCCCCCGGTACCCGAACTACCCGAATTACCCGAATTGTCTGTAAATTACCCAAATTGTCTGTAAATTACCCTAATTGTCGGGAAATTATCTGTAAATTACCCGAATTGTCTGTAAATTACCCGAATTGTCTGTAAATTAGCTGGTTTTCTGTTAATTCGGGTATATCGGGTATACCCGAACCCGAACCCGAATTATCGGGTACCCGAAATTGCGGGTAGTGTTTTTTTGGGGCTAATATCGGGTAGCAGTTTTCATTACCCGAATTTCGAATTACCCGAACTACCCGACCCGAAAAATTTGGGTAACCCGAACGCCCAGGCCTACTTCATCGGTGGTCGTGAAGTTCAGCACGTGTGGTTGGGCAAATTATAGAGTGCTAACTCTTGCATTGGCAACGGGAGATCGCCACGGTTCATCAAATCCACGTGAGTATCTTGATCCTACGTCGAGAAGATTGGGCGACCCCGTATCATCTTGGTATCAGAGCGCGGTTTACTCGGTAGGATTATTTACCTTTACTTTTAGATTGTTTTAGTTCTATTCCTATAGTCCATTAAAACTAAAAATTGCCACAAAAAAATCCAAACCCTAGTTTCGTATATGTTATTTTCGTGAGTTTTATTAAGTCTTGATCCATTAGAAATTTTGTTTAGGTGCTGATCATTTGTGTTTATTTGCGTAGCTTAATCTTTGTGTCCAATCCAAAATTAAAAAAAATCTTGTTGATATTTTTTCATCAATTGAGACTAGGTGTTGAATATTGCATCTAGGGCTGCTCTTGAGTATTTTACACCTTGTTGAATATTTGTGACCTATGCAAATTCAAAGAGACTATTAAATCTAGTTTGGCCTTTGAAAAAAAAAGAAAAAAGTCACAGATTGACAAAAGAGAGAGAGAGAGAGATAGAAGAAGAAAAAAGAATAAAAAACAAGGGACGAATTTGGGTGAGTTCTTAGTCCATAAATTCAGATTGTGTAATTTAATTTCTTGAGCAATCTCGTGCCCTTACATTCATATCATTGCAATTGGCTAACATCTCTCCTAGTACTTGGTGCAAAACGAGCTATCTAATCTTTAATTTCACATTGCCTCTAGTTAGTTCATTCCTTTGTTTGCATCGAGTCACATTGATCTTTGCGTGTGCGTTCATATATTTCACTTAAATCTTTTGGATCAGTACTTAGGCAAAGTATTCTAGCTTGGATTATTACTTAATCTTACAACATCGTGAAATTTAGATTATGTAGGATAAACACTTTCATACCAAGCTCCACCATATAACCGTTGTTGTGCAAGTAGTGAACACTCTTAAATTCGCTTGATCATCACTGTGTTGTTGTCACTTCTACCAGGTGTAAGTTTTTATTGGCCTTAATTCACTTCGGAAGGGTAAGATCTTTACTTGGGAGAGAAAACAGTGAGATTGAGTGATTTCCATAAAGCATTATTCTACAAAGCTATTTGTTTCTTGCACAGCTAACCATGTCAGATAGAGGAGAACACCATGATGAGAGTGGTGAGACAAATAAAACTCAAGCATTCGTCAAGCAATATCAATTTGGGGCACTCCATGAACAGTTTCAACGTGAGCTATGCCAAGGGCTCGATCAACTCCATGAGAAATATAATGCTTTTGCTGATCAAATTGTAAGGAAGATAAAAAAATATGGAGATACAAGCTGATGAAAATGTGCGCCAATTGCGGGAGGATATTGGAGCCCTCACTAGGCTCATACAAGCTCGCAATGGTGGCGATGAAGCAAGTGTTCAAGGAGGAGAAGCTGCTGCACATGTACCTCCTGCATCGCAACACCGAGTGGCGGCCAACGTGGTGCGTCCACCACAGCTCGGAGGACGAGGAGGAGGCCATGGAGGGCGTGGCCAAGGCCTAAGTGGAGGCCGTGGTGGTGCTACACATGCGATGGAATGGGATGACGATTTTACTTTGCATTACAATGACCATTATCGTCGTCCATGCAATGAAGATGATGGATTGGGCAAGCTCAAGTTTTCCATGCCCAAGTTTGTAGGTAGTACTGATCCCGAGGAGTATCTCACTTGGGAATTGAAGGTTGACAAAATATTCCGTATGCATCACTATACGGATGAGAGAAAGATACAGTTGGCATCACTTGAGTTTGAAGGTTATGCTTTGGATTGGTGGGAACAAGTCATTACTCAAAGAGCTGAGAATGGAGAAGACCCTGTTGCATCATGGCAAGAGATGAAGCGAGAAATGAGAGCCCATTTTGTTCCTCGTCATTACAAGCGTGTTTGATATGATAAATTGCAGAATATGAAGCAGGGAGCACATTTTGTGGAGGAGAAGAGACTTATGAATATGCGTACACCACAGTTTCATCCAAATCCATACTTCAATTCTTATGCCTCAACAAGTGTGATACATGGGAAGATGACCGAGCATGGGACATTCCCTTCGGTCAAGAAGACATGTAGTGTTTCCCCATTGCTACAAACAACACTTGAGATGTATCAAAACCCATGTAAGGATGAGTGCCACATAGCCAAATTGAGTGAAAGTGATAAAAACAGTGAGTTGTGTGATTCCACCAAACGTGAGGTTGAGAGCATCCAAATTGAGAGTGAGAGAAATACACAAAAAGAAAAGAGAGAAAGAGATGATAGAAAAAATGAGATTACTTTTTATACTAACGACTTACTCTCCATTTCTAGTGTCGCTTCTCATATTATGCAGGTTGACATTAAAGATGAGGAGTCGAATGTTCCACAACCGGCACCATTGGAAATCAAAGATGAGAAGATAACCACAGTTGAAGATGAAGTACTTACTGCGCCGTATTGGTGCTGAATTTATTTGTGAAAAAGGTGAGTAATTGTGAGAACTCATGTGTTCAATCAAAAATTTCATGTACTGAAATTTCTTTGGTCAATTTACATAATGTGGAATTAATTACTCATAAAGAAGTTCTTGCTAGAATATCTCCTGATGATTCTTTATATTATATCATGTTCGATGATTCTAAAGAGCTATCTAGTGTCATTGAGGATGTTGCTGAAATTTCATGTTTAAAATCACTAGTTAGTTCCTATGCCTACACATATAAGTTCAATTTGATCGGAGATTATGGTGTAGATGACAACTTTTATGTTTATCGAATATGCATTACATGTGATAAGCTTGCTGAGTTGAAATTGCATATTTTGGACCAACAGTATTTTATACCACGTCATGATCACAAGGGGATGAGGTTTAACAATAGTGCTAGATGTTTACAAAGATTTCTTGTGCCTACTTGTTCCTCTTTCGATGAACAATCATGTACAAATAATCAGAGTAGCGCAGTTGAAGCAAGGAAGGCACTTAAAATTTTCTCTTCCATATTTGAACCGTTTGATCTGGTTTTGCTCATAATGACTTGTCCACGTACTTCGCAAAGTCGAGAACGACTTTTTCTTATGGGAGGGAGAATGGTGTGAATGAAAACATTACAATGTATGCATTTGATAGCTGTTGTAGTATCAATTGGTTTGTGCAAAACAGTGAGAATGAGAATGACACAATAATTGATTCATACATATACCATGCATATGTGTTGTTCTTTTTGCTTACTACACCTCCAGGTAATAATAATGTGAAAGACGAAAGGGGTGTAACTGACCAATACATATACCATGCATACACATTGTATTTTTTGTTTAGTACAATTTCAAGTTATCAAAAGCCGAGGACGGCTTTTCTTGAAGAAGGGGAGGATGATGCGGATACGGATATGCTTAGCATTTTTAAGTCAAATACATTATTTTACTGGAAAGAAATATTGAGCCGCATTAAATATTGTCAGTTGAATTTGTTTCTTAATGAATTTCCTTCTATTCGTGGGAACGATATACTACCTTATGCCAAATTCTTGTTTATTATTAGATTTGAATATTGTGATGATTCCGGGGCCAAAGCAATGGAGAAACACAAGGAGGGTAATCATATTTGCTACCAATAACAAAAAGCTCAAAGCCCATGGGAATGGAAAGGAGAAAGCCAAGCAGCCCACGCAGCTGATCAAGGAGGAAAGAAGCCCATGCAGTGGGAGAGAAAAAAGGGAGGAGCCCAAGGACTTAAACTACAAGTTTTGGATAAGATTTTTAAGCCAAATTCGGACTTCCCATGTGCTCAACCCAATTCAAACTTGGATTCAACTCAGAATTCAATTCGGATTTGGTTCGGGACAGCCCGACAGGCAGTTACTAAAAAGGCCATAACTTTCACAAACGAAGTCCGATTCTGGTGTTCTTGCACTCGTTGGAAAGATAATTTCAAGAGCTACGCAATGGATCTAGTCCCACCTTCAAATTATTCATGGATAAAAAGTTATGACCGAAATAATATGATGGGTGGAAAATATAGTTTCCTTTTTGTGAGAGTTCATATCTAAAACCATATAGGGTTGACTTGTACTTGGTTTGGGGACAATATGGACGTCCCAAGGGGCTATATAAGCCTTGTATTGTCAGCCTTTAGGGCAGACCACGTTTGATGATAAAATACTCTTGTTCTTTTTGATGGCCGACCCAACTTGAGAGAATTGGGAGTTTGCTGAAATCAAGATCATTCAACCTTTCCGTTAGGAATTGGGAGCGTGATGGAACTTCATCGGTGGTCGTGAAGTTCAGCACGTGTGGTTGGGCGAATTATAGAGTGCTAACTCTTGCATTGGCAACGGGGGATCACTACGGTTCATCAAATCCACGTGAGTATATTGATCCTACGTCGAGAAGATCGGGCGACCCCGTATCATCCAGTGACTCCACCAACATGCATGAGGCTGTGTTATTTCTTTAACTCAATTGCTCAAAAGGTCATTGATCCCGATGGACTAATACTCTGCAGGCCGAGGTGGTGATGACTCTATGTCATCTTGAGATGTAAGATAAGGAAGTGTTGGATATGTTCATGAAAAATATTGATTTAACTTGACTAGGCTATCAAAATAGTTTTGGGCCTAGGGGCATGGTGTTGAGGTCGAGACATATGGATGTCACTTAACAAATAAGAGTTACATGTGACGTAATTAACAAAGGTACTTGCCTACTTTGCTAGGTTTCTAGCAGTGATGCCAAATCTCACTAGGTTTTGGTGAAATATGGATCTTGTCTCACTATATGTTTTCGGAGGGAACATAGTTTTTAAACATATAGTGGGAGTATCTTTTGTTAAATTATTTAATGAAAGATTTTAAATAACATAGTGCTAAAAGTTTGTATATACATTTTATGTTGTAGATATTGTTACCACCTACTTACTCCACATCCTGTTTTAACTTGCAATCTATTCTTGAGATAGAAAAACTAAGTCGAACAAATTTCATTGACTGGTATTGCAACATGAGAATTGTTCTCATGTAAGAAAAGAAGTAATATGTTGTAGAGGTTCCATATCCTAATGAACCAGCTGAAAATGCTGCTTGTGTTAAAAACAATGATTATGAGAAACATAGCTATCTCACATTGCCACCATGAACTCTGAGTTCCAGAAGCAATATAAGGACATGAATGTCTACAATATAATTATGGGTCTTAAAGGCATGTTTGAGAGCCAAGCATGTGCTGAAAGGTGTAACACCTCCAAGTCATTGTTTGCGTGCAATCTAGCTGAAGGAAGTCTGATCAGTCCTCATGTAATCAAAATGATTAATTATATTGAGAGTTTACAAAAGCTTAGTTTTTTCCTTTAGCCAAGAGTTAGCTACTGATGTGATTCTTTAGTTACTCTCTCTGAGCTTTGAGTTAGTTATTTTGAACTTTCATATGAATAGCACAGAGAAGTCAATGACCAAGTTGCATGGGATGTTCAAGTTAGTTGAGAAGAGCCTTAACAAAAGCTATAATCATGTGATGATGGAATCGAGTATCAAATCTATGTTTCAGAAACTCAAGATTGGCACTGCACCTAACACCATTTGCTACTATTGCCATGGGATAGAACATTGAAAGAGGAACTACAAGAAATACTTAGCAGAACTGGAAAAGAAGAAGGGAAGTAAGAATTTCACTTCATATATAAATGTTATAAAAATAAATATTGCTACTTCTTATATTGGCTCTTGGGTATTTGATACCGGATCAGTTGCTCATATTTGCAATTCGATACAGGGGCTAATGTGGAGTGGGAGTATAGCAAGAGATGAAGTTGATCTTTGCGTGGGCAATGGAGCAAGAGTTGCTGTGTTGGCATTGTCATTTTACCATTATCATTACCTTTAGAATTAGTTTTGAAATTAAATAATTATTGTTATGTTCATGTCTTAAGCAAAAATATTATTTTTGTTTCAAGTTTGGGAGTAGAAGGTTATGAGTTTAGAATAAAGAATAATTGTTGTTCAATTTATTTAAATGATATTTTTTATATTCATGCTCCATTGATAAATGGATTGTATGTTTTAAATCTTGAAGATGTGCTTGCCTATAACATTAATGCTAAGAGGCTTCGGCCTAATGATTTGAATCCCACTTATATTTGGTACTGTCATTTAGGTTATATAAATGAGAAGTGCACATGAAGTTCTAGAATCATTTGAAATATCCAAGTCTTGTTTACTTAACAAAATGGCTAAGACATCTTTCACTGGTCTAGATGAGAGGGCAAATGACTTGTTGGCCCTTGTATATACAGATATATGTGAAGCAATGAGCTAAATGGCCAGATGTGGTTTTCAGTACTTCATTACTTTTACCGATGATATTGGTAGATATGGTTACATCTAATTAATGAGGCATAAGTCTAAATCCTTTGAAAAGTTAAAAGAATTTCATAGTAAGATACATAATCAACTTGGCAAGACAATTAAAATTCTATGATCATACCGTGGAGGTGAATATTTGAGCTATGAGTTTGGTAATCATCTAAAATAATATAGAATTATTCCATAGCTGACTCCACCGGGAACACCTCAATGGAATGTGGTGTCTGAATGACAAAACCAAGTCTTATTAGATATGGTTTGGTCAATGATGAGCTAATTTGTTCTGTCATTTTCTTTTTGAGATATGTTCTAGAAACAATCATGTTCACATTAAATAGGGTTTCATCAAAAGCCATAAAGAAGACATCATACGAGATATAGACTGAAAAGCGTCCCATGTTATCTTTTCAAGGTATATGTAAAATGTTTGATGTCTGATAAGCTCACACCCAAATTAGTAAATGCTTCTTTGTGGGGTATCCTAAGGAGACTAAGGGATATTACTTTTATAAAAGAGATAAGAACAAAATGTTTGTTGCCTGAAATGGTGTCTTTTTAGAGAAAGAGTTTCTTTCTAAAGGAGCTAGTTGGAGCACGGCGCGACTCGAAGAAATTCAGGAACCACCAAAAAATATTTCAACTTTCATTGAACCTCTGCAAGATGTACAAGATGTTGTAGAACGTATAGAAAAGGCACCAACTCCACGTAGGTCTGAAGGGCTATGTCAATTGCCGATAAGGTACTGGTATGATATTTTAGTGTTAGACAATGATAAGCTTAATATTTATGATGAAGCGATCATGAGCCCGTAGTCTACGAAATGGCGTGGAGTCTTGAGATCTGAAATATAATCTATGTATGATAATCAAGTTTGGAACTTGATTGATATGCTCAATGGTGTAAAAACCATTGAGTGTAAGTGGGTTTTTAAAAATAAGATAGACCTGGATAGAAATATTCATATCCATAAGTCACAATTAGCGGTGAAGGGTCTCTAACAAGTTCAAGATCTTGACTATGATGAAACTTTTTTGCCTATCGTTACGCTGAAGTCTGTCCAGATCATTCTAGCTATTGTTGCATATTTCGATTATGAGATATGGCAGATGGATGTCAAAATAGCTTTCTAAACAAAAATATAAGTGAGAATGCGTACATGATACAACCTAAAGGTTTTATCGATCCATAAAATGCTAGAAAAATATGCAAGCTTTAGAGATATATCTATGGATTGAAGCAAGCATCTCAATGTTAGAACATTTATTTTGATAAGGTAGGCAAAGGGTTTGTCTTCATCAAGAATGAAGAAGAGCCATATGTTTACAAAAAGGCTAGTAGGAGTGCACTTGTTTTTCTGGTCTTAATGTGGTTGATACATTACTAATCAAAAATGATATTCCTATGCTTGAATATATGAAGTCTTCATTACGAAATGGTTTCTCTATGAAAGACTTAGGAGAGACAGCATATATTTTGGGCGTAAAGATCTATAGATATAGAACTAAAAGACTTATTGGATTAAGCTAGGATGTGTACATTGATAAGCTGTTGAAGTGGTTCAACATGCAGGATTTGAAGAAAGAACATCATGCGGTTCAACTGATATCTGTGAAGTCTTGCCTATATCACATAGCATTAGTCTTAGCAAAACTTAGTATCGTCGACACCACATGAGCAAAGCCGGATGGGTAAGATGCCACATGCGCCTGCCATTGGGTCTATCATGTATGCAATGCTTTCTACATGACCAGATGTATCATATGCTCTAAGTGTTATGAGAAGATATCAGTTGGAAGTTCATAGGATAGCTATAAAGAACATCCTAAAATACTTGAGAAGGACTAGGGATGTATTCCTTATCTATGGAGGTGAGGAAGAACTGGTCATAAATGGTTACATCAATGCTGCTTCCAAATTAGTAAAGATGATTTTCGATCATAGTGTAGGTCTGTATATTGCATCAATAGAGCAGTGAGTTGGAAAAGTTCTAAGTAAGAGACAGTTGCTAATTCTGTAATAGATGTTGAGTATATTGCGGCTTCTGGAGCTGCAAAAGAGGTTATTTGGATAAGAAAGTTCATCTCTGAGCTAGGTGCAATGGCTAGTACTTCTAGTTCAATAGATCTCTATTATTATAATAGTGGAGCCACTATGCAAGCCAAAGGGCCTGGGTTGCACCAAAAGTTTAAGCACATATTTCGGCGTTTTCACCTCATTCACAAGTTTGTTGATAGAGGTGATGTAAAGATATGCAAAATGAACGTAGATTTAAATATTGCTGATCCATTGACTAAACTTTTCCCGCAGCCAAAGTTGAGGCACACACAAGAGGTATGGGTATTAGATACTTGTATGATTGACTTTAGTGCAAGTGAAAGATTGTTAGTAATATGCCCTAGAGATAATTATGGAGATGATTGTATCACTTTCTACGTTTATGATCTTTTAAATAAATGCTATTATGTTCTTTGAATGAATTATCATTTATAAATGTTAGTAAGTATGTGATTTATTGGTGAAGCACTTTGTTTATTGAATGATATCATTCTAAAGATCCCTAGCTGAATATCACTGGTTGGGCACTAGAGACTTATAGACCAGCATGTGTATTGATTGATGACCATGTTTCACCGGCAATAGATATAGGTATATCAAATCAATAATATAGACACATGCTAAAGAACATGGTGTTGAATTGATCCATCTTGAGACACTGTTGAGATTATTATGTTTTATGTGTTATCAGTTGGTCTCAAGCAATTATGACGTATAATCCTTATACATGAGATCAACATAGTTTTGTACGTGTGTAATAGTGCACTTAAGGTTGCCAAATGCTACGTAGGACCGAAATGGCAACAGAGGGGGGTGAATGGTGCCTTCAAATTGCCTCTAGTATTCTCACAATCGTTTTCTCCAATAGCTACAGAAGCTATGAAGAAAGAGATCAGTCACTCACTAGAAACAGACAAGAAAAACAGAACCAAAGAAACCAAGTAAACAGATGCTACTGAAAATACACTCTTCAGATGCTCGGCCAAAGATCCGAGTGGTTGAAGCTTCACAGCATGGTCAACTCCCTGCTGTGGTCGAAGCAACCAGATGCAGTTTCAGAGCAGTCGAAATCCACCAAGTGAAATAGACCGACGACTGAAGAGATACAGTCTCGGCCGAAAACGTAGCAACGCAGAATGAGGCGTTTCGACTGCAAAAACTAGAACTTGTGAAACTTTTGAATCTCTGGTCGAAAGATCAAGAAACTCAATCTGTAGAAGGAAGACGACCTCAGGTCGAGAAATCACAACACTAAACAAAATTCTTCACTGTGGTCGAAACGAATGAGATGGTCGAACTCAAAACAGAGGACATGCGAGCCGTTCGACCGCCAGATCCGATTTCCGAATGATGCGGGGAGATGGGGTGGCCCGATCTTCACGTCGTAGATTATGGATAACTAGCTCGTGCAACCTAGTAATTGATGTGGTCAACCACTGTCTCTATACAGCAACCTGCAGCACTCAAATTACTCAACCACACGCTACGGCCTTCGTCTACTCGCTATCGTGTAGCAGACACGTTCAAGCAATCTCAAGGAATCACAAGAACAACGGAGTGGTAACTCAGAAATAACACCCAATCCCAATTGGTGGTGAAAATGGCTCACACACAAAAAGGAACAAGTGTTCAACTATTTTCCAAGCATCACTTCCATAGAAAGGGAGTTCCACATACTTGTGACCTGCCATGGTTAGTTGCACCAAACAAAAATTCCCTTCCTATATATAGGTGTATAACGTGGAATCACTCAGTCTCACTTTTTGCTTACCGAAGTTCTTATGAATACTTGATGGATTGGTGAAGTGCTTGTACTCCGGCAGCGGTAGACGGGTGTAGGTGACGAGTTGAGTAATTCATGGCCCAAGTGCTATAATTTGACAATGGCTATATGTGGAGCTTGGAGGGTTAGAATAATCCTATGCAATTGAAATTCTAGATATTGTAATGATAAGTAATAATCCAAACTAGAAATCCAATACCTAGTTGCCAACCTCAAGATATAAGTGAAAATTATAGGCAACTCATGCACAATGATGATGGAACTTAATGCAACCAAGAAATAAGATGTAACACCAGGTATAAGTGAAGAACAAAACAACTCGTGTTGCACAAGTTATGGAAAGACGCTAGCTTGATTGCAATTGAGGTAAACAGGCTATAGATTTGCACACAAGAATAACAAACTATACCGAACTTTAGAATGGAATTTTATGCTTGATAAAATACTGACCACGGTACTTCTTTCTTTTCTTTCTTCTCTTTTTTTCTTCTTTTGTTTTGTACTATTTCATCTTTGCTTTTCTTTTACATCAAGGTCAGCAAATATATCAAGATCTCACAAGATATCCAATAATTCAGTTTCAAAATTCAAGACTGATACAAAGTGTGCAAAGCCCTAGCAATACTCAAAAGCTAGTCTTTGAATAGGATCAAAGTTTCCACAAAGGATAGATGGGGGTTCTCCAAGGAATATAAGTGAATATCTGATGGCCAAGTTGCACAATTTCAAATTTATGCGCAACAACAATTTTTTTACTTGACTAACAATGATTTTTTTATCGAACAGATTGGCTCAAAGAAAGCAACACAAACAAGGATTTTGGATCAGCAAGTAAGCAATGTTCTAATGGATCAAAACCTAGCAAAACTCACCAAAATTTTCAATTGAAACTATGGTAAAGAACAATATTTTTGGTTGGCTTTTTTTTTCTGGATAGGAAAGAAAACAACAAATATAGTAGCTAAGGGTAAAATCCTACCGTGTCAACCTTGGGCTCTGATACCAGCTGATGCGGGGAGATGGGGTGGCCCAATCTTCACGTTGTAGGATTATGGATAACTAACCCGTGCAACCTAGTAATTGATGCAGCCAACCACTGTCTCTATACAGCAACCTTCAGCACTCAAATTACTCAACCACACGCTACGGCCTTCGTCTACTCGCTATCATGGAGCAGACACATTCAAGCAATCCCAAGGAATCACAAGAACAAGGGAGTGGCAACTCAGAAATAATACCCAATCCCAATTGGTGGTGGAAATGGCTCACACACAAAAAGGAACAAGTGTTCAACTATTTTCCAAGCATACATACATATCTCTCCATGGAGGGGGGTTCCCTCCTATTTATAAGGTTACATGGCTTGGGGTCCAAGAAAGCGATGATGCTAGTCAAACAAGAAAGAAGACTTAAAATCCAAATTGGGTTTGGTTTGCTTAAGCCATAAGTCACTAAGACAGAGTGGAGACAGAAGTGTGACATGCCAGACTTTGAGCGTGTGACTCGCTCAAAAAGGTCTCCAATCATCTGCTCGGAAGGATGGTCTTTTTGGATATGTCGGGGAGGTCCTGGATGAGATGAAGAAGTGGCCTCTACCTCATGAGCTGACGAGGTAGGAACAGAGCCACTAACTCCAGAAGATGTGGAAGGCATGGGCTGATCTCCTCGAGGTGCGGTGGAAGAAGCAGGCACCTCAAGGGGAGGAGGAACTGGATCGGGTAGACAACCCTCATCTCCATCCTTCTCATCATCCACAAAGATGGTCTCGGACTGCTCTAAAGAACCTGAGATATTGGGCCTAGTCCCTGGACTGGCCTCGTCGAAGGTCACCTCACAGGTCTCTACCATCTTACTAGACTAACAGTTCCAGACCCTATATGCCCACGAAGAAGTCGAGTAACCTAGAAAGATCCCATCACAATATCGTGACTCGAACTTATCTAGGTTCCCGGACTTCAGAATGAAACACTTGCAACCAAACACATGAAAATACGAGACACTGGGCTTTCGCCCGTATCTCAACTCATAGGAAGTGCGATGCAAGTGTGCCCGAAGAAAGACTCTGTTCGAAACATGGCACGCGGTCGCTATAGCCTCAGCCCAAACTTCCTAGGTGTAGAATACTCATCAAGCATCGTCCTGGCCATCTCGACCAAGGTACGGTTCTTCCTCTCCACGACGCCATTCTGCTGTGGGACATGCGGAGAAGAGAACTGGTGCTCTACACCTGTCTCATCGCAGAATCTCTCAAAGTAGGAATTCTTGAACGCCATTCTATTGTCACTGCGGATCACTCGTAAGGCACCCAGAAGCTCAATAGAAAGTGTACTAAAAAGACATCAAAAATGTGTAAACGTCTCATCCTTCGAGGCTAAGAAAAACACCCAAGAGTACCTCGAGAAGTCATCGACCACGCCAAGAACATACCACTTCCCTCCTGCTGACTGCACTCGGGCTGGTCCAACTGTGTCCATATGGAGCAGCTGTTCTGGTGCATCAGTCATAGTCACTTTGACCGGAGGGTGAGAAGCGTCAACCATCTTGCCATGCCGGCATGGAGCGCAAACAAGATCTTTGACCATTTTGAGTTTAGGCAAATCACAAATGAGATCATGGCCGCTAACTCGGGTCAAATGGTCAAATCCAATATGACCGAGTCTCCTATGCCAGAAAGTAAGGTCACAGGACTCAGAAGCAACTAAACACCGGAGAGGATCACCAGAAGACTCAGAAAAATCAGCACGAAAGATTTTCCCATAACGAAATCCATAAACCGGACTACGAAGAATCAAGAATTTTGCAAGCGTTTTTCTTAAAGCTCACCTCAAAACCGTCATCGGTAAGCTGAGAAACAGAAAGCAAATTATACTTCAGCTTACTAACCAAGGTAACATCTTTTAAAATAAAAGACTCATTAACGCGTACTGTACCTTTGGTCATATGTTGAGAACAACCGGAGTCTACAAGCCAAACCTCTCCCTTCCCAGCCCGGCGAACCTGAGTCAAACAGAGAGTAAAAGCTTAGTACTGGGATAAATCAACATAGATTTTGGCACCCAATACTAAGTCACACGCCGAGTAGAAGAAGTAGCCACACATGACCGACCTCTAGCTACCCTACACTCTCTGTAGCTCAACGAGTCAGAAGGTCCACGAGCAGACCTGGGGCTGTTGTTGGGTCCGACTGCTATGGGAGAGCGAGTCAGAGTACCAACAACACGCTGATTACGCCGCGGGTAGCCATCTCGACGGGGAAAGCGAGATCTACCCTCAGAATGGCGGAAATGATGACCAAAGGCAGTATGAGGACGAAAATCAGAAAACTCAGAAAATCCAAGTCCTCGATGCTGCCTAAACCCATCAGAAACAACTGAAGCAAACCTAGACCTCGTGTTGGTCTTAGGTGTACTCAAGGTCTGGGGCTGACCCTGAATATGCCTAAGAGCCTCAACACGGTCTCTACGCGTGATCTTGGCGCGCCTGAAGCATCGCTCGACCAAGTGTCCATCCTTCTGACAGAAGGTGCAATGATACTTCACCTTCTGAGAGGTAGAAGTAGCACGATGAGGCTTCGCCTTTTGAGAGGCCGAAGCAACAGGTGGAATCATGATGAGGCGATGGGGTCCCGATCTTCTGATAGGATGATAACTATCGATTTTGGCGGAGGCGACCCTTGCGATCCGACTACAACCGAACGACGTCGCTTGCGCCTTAGCAATCGCTGAACCACACTCCAAGTTGTTATCAACCGTGCCAAGAACGCGGTTGACCTGACCACGAAGGTCTATTCCTGCATGCAACCGAAGAACAAGCAAGAACAAGATAACAAGCAATCTGAAATTGCAAATATTGATATGAAGATCAAAAGGTGGGATTCAAGGCTATCTTGACAGTGGTCGTCCGACACAACTGAAGAACAGAAGTTTGCATAATAGCTAAACCTAAACTCAACAAAATCCCAGTTCTAACAAGGAGGAGGCGGCTCCTTTATAGGAGAACAACTAGGAGGGGCGTCCAAAGTGCATGCTCTAGGGTTACAAGGCCCATGGGCCCAATTGGTGGTGGCGCAGCACCCTTTGACTCGGACTCAAAACCAACGTGGATTGTTTTGATGATTGCAGCCGGCTCGGATGGAATTTGAAGATGAGGTTGGATCCGTTGGAAAGTAGACTTGATAAGCTTTCCATGAAGTCCAAGAACGTCCCAAACGGAGTCTGTATGAGAAAGTTACGTTCGTTTCAACTTGCACCATTGCAGCAGTCCGAATCTGATTCCAGTACGTGACCAACACGGACTCTTTTGATGATTGCGGCTGTCTCGGATAGAATTTGAAGATGGGATTGAATCCTTTAGAAAGTAGACTTGATAAGCTTTCCATCAAGTCCAAGAACGTCTCAAACGGAGTCCGTATGAGAAAGTTACGTCCGTTTAAGCTTGCACCATTGCAGCAGTCCGAGTCTGATTCCAAAACGTGTCCAACTCGAATTCGTGCTTGACTTGGTCTCAAAGTGACGTGGTGACCTCCATTATTCCTTCCATGCATGTGCAGGACTCCATGTCCCTTTCCTTCATCCTTTCCCAAATTCCTAAGCACAATTAAATCACTTGTATTAGGTAGCGGTCTATTCTCAGTAAAATATGAAGGCTGAAGAAACGAATTCACCTTTAGTTCAATCTTGATATTGGGCGCGATTGTCGTATGTGTTTGTGGCGTGGTCACATCAAATCACCTTGTTGTCAGAAATCCCTTGGACAAAGCCTACTGACTTGAATTGAACTTTCTCAGTTCTGGGCTTGACCTCGATCACACCTGCTGCTATGGGTCTGAGAACAGCAGGTGGATGCTTCCTCACATTCTCAAGAAAATCATATCCTAGACCTTGATTGAATTTACAAATCTTGGACTGGTCTAGAATAAGATTTAGCTTCTTCTTGCCTCCTACAAACCTCTCGAGAGTGTTCATAAGATACTGACACTCCCGAAAGAGAGAGGTGCAAGAAGAGCGGGGAAAGAAGAGACAGCAGAAGGAGAAGAAGAAGAACCAACAGCAGAAGAAGGAATGGCATGTGCACGCACAGCCACCTCAACATTGAGGTCTTCGCAAGGACTAGGAGGGACAATCCTACCTCTAGCCATTTGGTCATCGTGCCTAAGCGTCTCTACTCCTTTGGGCTTCTCCCCCACACCAACAATCACATCACAACAAGACTGTGGCTTCTCTAGAAGATCTTTAGTTAGCTTCACATATTTTTCTTCTAAAGCAATCAAGTCAGATTTTAGTTTATCATAATTTTTGCATGATGAGCTAACAGGGTCCTTAGAAGCATATCGAGATAACTTGTTATTGTGATCAATGAACTCTTGAAACTGTTTAGACACATATTCAAGCTCGCAGTCAGCTTGGGACAGTTTACACATGAAGCAATGGGTTCTAGCAGAAAAGCTTGTAATTCAACAATTTTATGATCTGCCCTTTTTAGATTCATCTTCAAATTATTACAACTTTCACAAGTCTTGGGCAGATCGAGAGCATGGTATAAAGACCTCTAAAAGCATTATCCTTATCCTCACATGAGGTGCAAGAAATAACCTCAACAGTAGTAGATGAAAGAAACGCTACTCTACTCATCTCTAGTTCAGCTAGAAGACTAACATTCTCCACCTTAATCATATCAAGCTCAGCGGATAGACTATCATGAGAGGTCCTTAATTTCTCCATGTCACCAAGCAAAGCACAGCATATATCACATTCGTCACGGGAGGGAGCAGATATAAGTAAAGTAAGCTCTCGTGACAGTCTATCTATCTAGCTACACCTAGCTCTAGATCTAGCATGAAATTTACCTAGCTTAAGAAAAGCATCATTAAGCTGGTCGTATGAGGGGTATACCTCGTCGGAGTCGGAATAGAGCTCGTTGTCGCTGATCTCGCCCTCAAGGGCCATGAAGCACATGCCGAAGAAGTCATCGCCATTCTAGGGTTCTTGATCACCCGTCCCATCGTCGTCGCTCCATCCCTCCACCTCGCTGAGGTCGAGGTCGTCGAAGGCCGTGAGGATGCGGTGGAAGAGCTTCTTGACTTTGCCAAGATTGCAGAACTTTTTCTTGCCTTGAGTGTGAGCTGGGGGCTTCTTGTTGCGGTTCTTGTCGATGTAGTCATTCTTGCTCACGCCGCTGTAGTCGCCCTTGCCCTTCTCCAGCTTGGGGCAATTCGCTCGAATGTGGTTGGGGCCACCACACTCGAAGCAAATTATCGACCCTCCTCTCTTTCTGCCCCTCACTCTCTTGTATGCGTGGGAAAACTTTCTGGCAAGAAGGGCTAACTGGTCTTCTGGTAGCTGCTCTAATTGATCATTGGTAACGTCACAGAGAGCAGCTAGGGAGAAACCAGTAGCATTATCAGAGAAAACACCAGAAGCAGAACTGGGATCGGTGACTAAGGCCATCGACTGTGACTTTGACAGACGAGAGACTATGTCAATCTCGTGAGTCTTGAGGTGTGAGTACAACGCATCAAGAGTCAGGGTCGAAAGATCGATCGTGTCTTTAATTGTGGTCACCTTCATGTCCCACACGCGCAAATCCAAAGCAGACAACATCTGTTGAGCGTTGTCCGAGTCGGGGTATGTGAGACCGACCGCTCGGAGATTGCTCAGAATCTTGTGGAACCGCGCAAAACACTCATGCTAGGACTCACCAGCGAGCATTTCAAACTTGTTGTAATCTCGCTTGAACTGGTCATGGTATGCATCGAGGGTCACCCAGATGTCGAAGGCCGACATCAAATGAGAGATGCGATCGAATTCGCTTCTGCTCAGACCCTGAATTATGATGTTCCTCGCCTTAGCATTCGCCTCAACATCAGTCATGTTTCCGACATTGATATTCTCATCGGCAGGAACAACATACCGGGTCTTGACCTTTCGCTAGATGGCGTAGCCCTGAGCCTGGATGTAGGTCTCCATCCAACTCTTCCAGAAGGGATAATCGATCTCATCGAAGATTGGGGGCTTGGTCGAGTACTTGTCTGTCGCCATGGCTTTAGAGATTGGTTAAGATCTACGAGGAAGAGCTAACCGGCTCTGATACCAATTGTTGGATCAAAATCGACAACAGAGGGGGGTGAATGTTGCTTCTTCAAAAACTAGCCCCGTCAAAGTATCCACCACAATTTTCCTTCCAATAGCTATAAGAACCTATGAAAAGAAAGATATGTGCTTACTGGAAAGACATGAAAGATCGGCAAATAAAAACCTCTAGAAAAACTGGAAGCAAAGACACAAACATCCAGAACAACCAGGGGCGGTCAGACCTATGCTCATGGGCCGGTCAGACCGCTCAACATGGGCCGGTCTGACCGCCTTGTTAATGCCGGTCTGACTGCCACCTCTACTCCGGTCTGACCACCGGCCGAAATGCAGTCTGACCGCCCCAGTAAATCCGATCTGACCGGTTATCTGAAAGCCAGACAGGCAGAGATCGACAAGCTGACACGAACTGCGTAGAAATCACTGAAAATGCAGATTTTGAGCAGGTTGATGGATTTCTCCTGTTTTCCTCTGACCAAAAGAGTAATAACCTATTTCAAATAACATGGAGACCTCAGACAACAAGTAAGTACAACAGGAAACCGAGAATCTGAGGTTTTGGCCAAGAATTGAAAAGACATAGAGAGCTGCACTGATTTTCAAATTGCCAGCTAATCTTGATTCTTTGACCATGAAGTTATGAGATTATATAAGTAATAGTCTTAGGACTCAGAAACTCATCTCAGTGCACCACCTTTGGAAGAGAAAATCAAAACATCATCAAACCCTAGTTTTTCAAGAACAGGGGAAATTTTTGACGAAGCTCAGGGAGAATAGACAAATCAATGAATCTTCCATTTGATCTTGAAAATGGAATGCCCAAGGGACCTTGAGTTATTTCTCATCTCAGAGATACCAAGAAACATTCAAACAAAGTACTGAATCACTTCAAGACCAATGCCAGCAGAGAAGAACAGAGAGCAAGAAAGATCCAAAATGAGCAGAACTGAGACAAAAGAGAACTCAAATGGATTCATTGCACTAAAAGATTACATAGGAGTTCCCATACGCGATTGCATACAGAGGAATGATTACATGGAGTATCAACTCATTGTTTCTGTCTCACAATCTCAGGGAAAACCAAGAACCCTCAAGGCCAAAAACTCACACGGGAGAACATGAGCAACAAGCAAAATCCCCTCCTGCTCTCACCCACTCCTCACCAACTAAAGAGAAAAGCAAAACAAACCTACAAAGCCATCAACTTCTCTCACCAGGCATGCTCCCACCAAGAGACATGCAACCTATTTATAGCTTTTCTTGATGGGTTCACCAAATTCTTTGTCTATTAAGCTTTTGCGCTTTACCCACTAACTCTAACCAAATCCACTTCCTTTAGTGCAGCTTTGCGTATTCACCAAAACGCCCCTCCTGCACCTTCCGGGAAGCTTCCTCATTCCTTGCCTTCCAAGCCTCACAGCCACCTCGAGTCCTCGCCATCTTCGGCACACCTCGACCGCTTTGACCTCGGCACCACCTACGCCTAGTCCGATCATCCCGTGCCTCGCCACGACTCCGCCTTGATGTCCTGCAGCCATCACAGACAAGAAATACATTACATAGCACCGCTCGACACAATGTAATCAATAATAGCATTAAGAGAAATATTAAGGATAAAAGAGCCCAAACCTGTCTAATCAAGAGAATAAGCATCCTATAACACTTCAACCAAGTTTGACCAAGTCCGACGAACCAATTGCATCATGCAATGACATGGTCCAAACCACACAAACCAAACTCGACTTTCCTAAAACAGATGTCAATTACTCATCACACACACGGGGTCACCCCCACATGGTCTATCATAAACGACTCTGGAAGTTTTTTGACCATGGCCAACGTGGTCGTAAACGACCCGGCTGGCTTCCGACCAGTGACTACGTGGTCGTAAATGTCTCTGGGGGCTTTCGACCACGGCCAACAAGGTCGTAGAGATCTTTCGACTACTCAAAAAGGGCTACGACTTTGCAGAAAATGCAAAAACCAAACTCAATCTTTCCAAGACAATTGTTAATTACTCATCACAAACATGGGGTCACCTCCACATGGTCTCTCAGCTACACTATAACTGGATTGTTATAAAGGTAGCTTACAGTTATAGTACGAAACATGAGGAGAAAAATAACTAGTTGAATATGGGATTTGCCCCTCCTATATAACAAGAGAGATATCCCTGAGCCCCTCAATGTAGTTGGATGAAGGAAGTGCGTAGCCATGCCTCAATGTAGTCGACCATATGAAGTTATCCATCAGTAGATCGGGAAAAGATTGAACAGATCATAGATGACACATTTATCACCTGCAGTTTGATCGAATACTATGAGGCAAAAGGAGAATACACATACGGGTCATTTAGTTTTGACCAGATATGAACCGGTTTTAACCATATATGATCTAGTCATAAGGAGTTATGACTTGATTGTGAGCGAATTGGATTGGTCGTAGATCATATTACATAAGGTTCATCCAAATTAATCTTTGTGTATATTTGGGGGTCGATATGTCTTGCTTGGGACTGCTGTCGACCAGTGATCGAAAAAGTACAACCAAGTATACATAAACGTACACGGTCATACACGTAATGAGTTAGAATAATAAGTATCCGGTTAGAGGCTCTCTGAGTTGAATACGATCTCTACTCGTATTGGATGAGGATCCACTAAAAATCTCCTCTCTGATAGATATGAAATCTATGAAAAGAATAAAAGCTCATACTTACTGGAAACTCCGACACACAAAGAAGATAGCGAGGCAAAAGACAAAAAACTGAAGCTGCAGCAAAAATCAATTCAGGGGAACCAGGCAAGGGTGGTCAGACCGCAGTGCTTCGGATGGTCCGACCGCAGGCACTCGGCCGGTCAGACCGCTTTGATGCCGCCGGTCATACCGCCTTAAGGAGGCCGATCAGACCGCCTTCACCTGGCCGGTCAGACCGCCATGCGTGATCCGGTCTGACCGCTATGGGAGGTTAGGTCTGACCGATCCTGGTTCAAGCAGGGGCTAAAATCACAGATCACCCGACAGAAAAACTGAAAATATAGATTCTTGCTGATTTAAGGGAAATTTGTGAAATTCTCTTGATCTTCTCAGCCCAACAAAGGAATACCTTATTCTAAACAACACCAAGACCAAAGGGGTCACAAGAGTTCATCAAGAAAGCTAAGAATCAAGATTTTGACAAAAAAAACTGAAGACATGAGCAGATCTCCAAATTACTTTCCATTCTCTAATCCTTTGCTCATGAGGCCTTGCATTTCATCATGAGATGATCTCAGGACTAGAAAGCGCAAGGCTCAAGCCATCTCTTGGAGAGAAATCAAAGTTCCACACATCCCCTGACTATAAACCCTAAAATCAAGCAAACAGAGGAAATGAGACGAAGGATTCAGAAATCACTGAATTCATTGAATCTTCCATTTGCTCTTGGGAATGGAATGGACAAATGGCCTTGAGTATCTTCCCATTACAGAGCAAAGGATCAAAGGCTACTCTCTCAAGAATTCATCTCAAAGACACATAGAAGCAGAGAACAGCAGGAAGAACTCAAAGACATTCAAGAACCCAAATCATATCAATCACATCATTTCTCATATCGAATAGGCGAGATGAATGATTACATGAGGTTTACAACCACTCACTACGTCCCCATACGCAGTTGAAAAGAGAAATCACTACATGCTTCACCTTGTGAACACAGTGAACACACACCACACAGCCAGAGCACCGCACTCCCTCTTCTTACTTAAGCTACTTACTACTGCCTCCCTCTCTACATTTTGAAGGCAAGAGCTCACACCAAATAAGCAAAACAAGAAGTGTCAAACCCTTTCCACCACTTGACTCACATCCACACAAGGAAACAAGTCAAGGAGTCAAACCAGATGGAGGGAAAACAGCCTCTCCACTCCAAAACTTGAGTCAATTCTCCAAATTGCCCTCAAGCACCTTCTCGGAAGCTTCCTGCAACCGGCACCTTGATTGTCTGGACCTCGACTCCTCCTTGAGTCTAGTCCCGGTCCGCTCCACTACGCACGACCGCACCCGGCATCCTGACCGTCTAGATCTCAGCTCCTTCCTGAGCCTAGTCCCGGTCCATCTTGCCGCTGCCCGTCGTGTCCACCCAACTCCGACCGAGACCTCCGACTCCACCTGAGTCTAGTCCTGGTCTGTTCCGTCGCACATGACCGCAATCGACATCCAACCGTCTGGACCTCCGACTCCCTGAGCCTAGTCCCGGTTCGCTCGTCGTTGCCAGTCGTGTCTTCCACCGGTAGCTCCAGCTCCGGTTCCTCATCTCCCGGCTCGCAACCACCTCACCAACCTTGATCATCCTCGGCGTACCTGACAATCTGGACCTCAACGCCTCCTGTGCCTAGTCCCGGTCCTCCTCGCCTCACCATGACCTAGCTCCGAAGTCCTGCAGCCACACAGACAAGCAAACCTCACATAGCACCGCACGAAACAGCATATCAACAATCGTATAAGTAAAAGGTACTCAAACCTAGAATACCCAAAACAAACTCAAACTCACTAACACAACCTTCCATTATTCATCACAAACATGGGGACACCTCTACATGGTCTCTCAAGTTTCCTGGTTTAATTCATTCTAGTGTAGCCTACCCATACCCCAACATAACATATCTACATAAAATTCCACTCCACATCAACACTAGCATCACCATGACCACAAAAAATACTATGAATCCCATTATTCATGGCTTAAGCTGGAATAGAACTAGTAAAAGAGAAAGGAGTAGCATTAGCACTTAGCTGAGCAGAAAAGGAGCGAGCTCGCCATAGCCATAGTCGTGTACGTGGTGGCTGGCATGGGACAGCTGCTATGCTCTAGTGTGTATTTGATGGAAACGAGGTGCCCGATCTTTCGATGAGATTGATAACTATCGATTTTGGTGGAGGTGACTCTCACGATTCGACTACAACTATACGACGATGCTTTCACCTTAGCAATCACAACAAGATTCAATTCATCCATGTGATCACAAGTTACGCATATTCGATATACAAGAAATTGATTGTCTACACCATAATCTCCAATTAATTTAAAACAGTAGGTGCAGGTGCTAGATAGAGAATTAGAGATGAAAGGTCAGAAACTTTTTTCATAGCACATTTTAAACTAATGACCTCATTAAGCATGATATAGCACAATGCATCAGCAGGGGATATTCTATCAAATACTTCCTTATGTGTAATTAATTCAATATGTGCAAAATTATGATAATTTAGATCAGCACATGATTCATTCAAGTCAACATAAGAAATATCAAAAGATTGCACTACAGTAGGTATATACTCACAAGGTTGCTCTATGTTTTGTTGTAGCACCAAATCAGTACCTTGTCATTATTGTCCTCATCAGATACTGTAGGTACATCAAACATCTCCTCTAATGACACAAGATGCACCAGATCATCCTTCATCTCTTCAAGTGTCTCGGCTGTATCTGTAGATGGAGTAGGAGCCAAAACAATGTCAACATTTTCAGTTACCTAAGGTTGCACCTTGCTTCTGACCATGGATGGTGGAGGTACAAAACAATGTCGCGATTTCTTCTTCATCTCCTCCCATGTGTACATGTAGTGGAACTTGAGATTCGATCACCAATGTTGAACATCAGCAATCAGCGCCGTCCTTGCCACATTCATCTTCTCAAAAGGATCAATATCCTATTTTTCAAAGTAGCTATCCAATATAGTAACCCACAAGAAGTAGTCCGATGACGTACTCTCAACAATGAGTAGCAAGATGTATACCTGTAGTTGTTTCCCTTTGAGTTCAAATCTGCCCACGATGTCATCGTAATCTACCCATTTTCTCAAGCTTGTCATTGTTAGTAGAAAACAAGGAAAAAAATTACAACTATATGCTCCTATCAACTACTAGGATATAGAGGCTCAAATCAAGTCACACATCTCTCAAGCTCTTACCAAATTCTTACAAGTTCTTACCAAAACAAATAGGTAGTGCAACCGGTGGCTGGTTCGCGATAAATCTAACTTAGGTGATGAGTATAGCGATTGCCAATATAGCGCGACCTGTTTGGTTAATAGAAAAGTGGAGCTTGGATAGACTATGTATTTTGTTGCAATTGAATTATAGTTTGTATCTAGCACTTCGCCTATTTGCTGATCAAACAAGGAAAGATGAAGGCTAAACAAGTGTATAACAACGTATAGGAGTGGTAGACACCAGATAATTCAATAGAATACAATATGGAATGGAGAAGCACAAGGATTGACACAATATGAGAATTGCATATTTCTGCCCACTAGATAGGACGTTGGTATTTCGGCCGTAACTTTTTTCAGTTGTCTCTTTTTCAATGACTTTTTCTTTGTTTTCTAATGGCTTTTTCTACAATTTTTCTTTTAGGGCCAACTTCTGGAAATTGACAGAAAATTTCGCACAAAAATCACAATTGCTGACTGTTGCAGATTCAAATCAGAAATTTATGTCAACTTTTACCGCAGATATCGTTTTACTGCCATACTGTAATGAAGCAAAATTTTACAGGAAGATAGATAATGAAGTTGTGAATCCAATGGTGGTAGTTTCACTATGAAATGATCACGGAATCAAAAGATATGATGTTTTTCGTGGAGGCTACAGAGAAAGGAAAAATCAGCTGAATTGGAATTAGGGTTGGGGTGGGGGAATTTTTTTGTTTGGATTTTTATAGTAACAAAGATATGACCAGCAACTAGACAATGCTAAAATAGATGTAAATTCAATTTAGCAAACTAAAACTAACAGATTGAAAGGCACAACGGGGTTTGGACAGCAGGAATTAACTCTTATGTGGGGTAATTTTTCTGGACTATAGAAAATAAAAACCAATTTACTAACTAGGGATACAAAAAATTCCTAGCACTCAACTAAAACTCTGATACCACTTGATGGAAACGAGGTTCCTGATCTTTCAATGATATTGATAACTATCGATTTTGGTAGAGGTAATTCTCACGATCCGACTACAACCATACGATGATGCTTGCGCCTTAGCAATCACTGAACCAACTCCGAGATGTTATTAACCTAGCTAGAAGCGCGAACAACCTGAACACGAAGTTCAATCCCTGTGAGCAATCGAAGAACTAGCAAGAATAAGACCTAGGCAATCTAATATTGCGAATAAGATTGAAGTGTAGATGGTATTGAAAACAAAGTTGGGATCCCAAAAGTTGTCTTATAGGTGGTCGTCTGACACAACTAAAGAACAGAAGTTTGCACAATAGCTAAACCTAAATTCAACAAAATCTAAGAAAACTAGAGGGGTACGACCTCCTTAAATATGGGAGGAAAAGCCATACAAAACTAAGAAATAAGTGATGGTACTATTTATGATACTATTCACGTGAACATTATAGTCGTGAACAGTACGGGCCTAGAGAGGGGGTGCCTTCCCCTTCGGCCCAAGCATTACAAGGCCCAATTTAGCCCAAACAGGTGATGCAGCACCTTATTTTAATGATTACAATGTGCACAAAAGGAATTTGGAGATGAGGCTATATCCATTGGAAAGAGGACGAGAAAAACTTTCCAACAAGTACTCGTGGACCTTAAACGAACTCCGTATGTGAAAGTTATGCACATTTGAAGTTGGGTCTGTCAGGCTAAATCCGAATTGATCTGGAGGCCGAATTGGATTCCAAAATGTGTCCAACTTGAACTCTTACTTGAATTGGTGCAAAAGTGAGGTGGTGCTATAAAAATATATATTTTCATCATTAGGTAGCATCATATTTTTATTTAAAATATGTTGAAGTTGAAGAAACGATTTCACCTTTAGTTCAATCTTGATATTGGGCGCTATGGTCGTATGTGTTAGTGGCGTGGTCACATCAGGCTAGCTAGTACTTATCATGATATTGGCCTTTACTATGATGTTGCTGATGAGAGTTGTGATCGTAGGGAAGTTGGCGACTAGGACTTCGTGGAGAAGCAGGCCGTC
This sequence comes from Dendrocalamus sinicus, assembly GCA_036346575.1. Taxonomy (NCBI): domain Eukaryota; kingdom Viridiplantae; phylum Streptophyta; class Magnoliopsida; order Poales; family Poaceae; genus Dendrocalamus; species Dendrocalamus sinicus. The sequence goes on from JAYEVI010000546.1 coordinate 131,080, forward strand.
AGGGGAGGCACTAGAGACCTATGGAATAAATATGTGGGCAGTGTAGTATGATTAAGCAAATTGGATTAATGACAGTCATCTCAATATTGATTAAACCAATCTATAAAAAGCACAATGGATATCACACCAAAAAGAGTAAACTTGAAAGCGAAGCAAAATTTAAATATAGACGAACTAGCAATCTCAAATAGCAACCCATTGCTTCACACTCAATTATTAAACATGTGGCATGCTTGTAGCATACTTCTTTTCATGATACATTGCAGCAAACTTCTTTTAAATAGTAGTATGCTTGAAATATACTTCTTTTCATTCGAGTATGTTTTGTGCCTTTTCTTTTGTTTAACTATGGCATGCTTGAAATATACATCTTTTCTATCTTGTCTTTCTCTTTTTTTTAATTTTTTATATAACATGCCAACTTGAGTGCACATAAAACGATTATAATATGAAACATACAAGCCTCATAGCCAAGATTTAGAATAACACTCACAATCAAGCTAATCTTTTTAGGTGAACATCACAGAGTGCTACCTATAATTAATCTAGTTGAGGTATTCTGCTATATAATATTTTAGATTAAGTATAGCACATTGATCACAACCTGTCATGATCAGAGTGGCAAAGTAAATGAGTAATATGATATAGACAGCTCTACTATTTATTTGATTTCAAAGGCTTGGACTTAATGTATTATTTGACAAGTATAATAACAAAGCTTCTGAAATTCTTAAACAATATGCTCCCTGTTGTAGGGGTGGCCACCACCTAAGCCCAGCAGGCCTCTTAAGAGAGTGTAAGGCCCAGAATGGGACATGTATAGTGACATGGGTACCCCTGAGGGAAGTACTCATGTGTAAGGGTATAATTGTAAAAGCACTCCCCATGTGGATATATATATATATAGGACATAGGCCATGGGGAAAGACCCTAAGCCATTTTTACTCACCTAACTCCCCACTACCCTACTCTCTCTCTGTTTGGTCTGTAGCCACAACACTCCCCCCCTCAAAATAATCCTAAAGGATGCAACACACCCAACTCACTTCACAAGTGAGCAAAATAAGAAGAATCAAGTGGTTTGGTGAAAATGTTAGCAACTTGAGAATTAGAGTCAATAAAATGTAAGATGACTTCTCCTTTTTCCACATGGTCTGATGAGGACATCTCTATTACACATTCATCATCCACTCCAAGTGTGCATGACAAAGCTAGTGATGAGCTCCGTAAGGTCCTATGACAAGAGCAAGAGCTAAACTACTTCAACAACAGGTGCTTTTGTTTCTTAGAGAGTCTTCTATTACGTTAGATGAGAATAGCATACTACCTAATGCAAATATGTTGTGCCTTCTCAGATTTGAAGCTACGGAAGATCAAGTGGAGAAGGTCCAACCAGCCACGAGTCAAGAGGATGAGAGTCAATGCGAGCAAGGAACTAAGATATATGCGTCCAAGAAAGTCTCAACCAAGTAGCCATCGAATCAATGGAAGGCCACGTGATCACAAATCTCATGGTGTGCACAAGATGTGGCCTGCGTGCCCAAAAGCCGACCGAATCCACCTCAATCTCGGTCTAGTAATAGGATAGGGGCTTAGCCCGAAATTAAAGGAAACAGAATTGCTAAATTTTAGGAATAGGAATAGGAAACCTTGACCAAATTAGAGATTGATTCGGCCAAGGCTTCCCTTGCGTGAGTTCGGGGAAGCACTATAAAACCCCCTTGTATCCCTTTTGTTTGAGGGTACCACGTTTGAGAAAAATCAATCTACTAAAGTTTTCGAGTTTAGCATTGCTGCCGAAATTTCTTAGGGAATTAGGAGTGTCTTCTTCAATCAAGATCGTTCAGCCTTTCCGCTGGGAATTGGGTGCACGATAGATTTTCGCTTAGTGGTCGGCGAAATCAACACGAGTGTGTTTTGGCAGATTAAAGAGTGTTCGTCCCTTGCACTGGCATTGGAGGATCATTACGATTCATCAAGACTCCCGTGAGTATCCATCCTACTCGAGAAGATCGGGCGACCCCGTATCATGGTCTCTATAGCGAATATCAATGTGTTTGGTTCTTGAATGTTGCACAGGATTTTTACCAATACTAATAGCACTACATTATCATAAAAAAGTAAAACACTGTCCAATTCTATGCTAAAATCCTTAAGTGTAAATATCATCGAAAGCAATTAAGAGCAACAAGCCCAAAAGCTGCATATTCAGCCTCAACAGTGGAAAGTGCAACAAAAACTGTTTTCTAGAAGCCCATGAAACAAGAGATGTGTCTAAAAAGTGACATGTTCCAAACGTACTCTTCCTATCAATTCTACAACCCCTAAAATCCGCATATGAATAAGCTCTAAGGGTAAGGTATGATGAAGAAGAGTGCCATAAGCCAAATTGTAAAGTTGACTGAAGATACATGAAAATTCGCTTTACCACTTAATGATGTGAGACACGTGGGGAAGCTTGAAAGCGAGCACACAAATATACAACAAAGTGTATATCTGGCCTCAAAGCAGTGAGATACAAAAGTAAGCCAATTGTGCTTCTATATTCCTTTTGATCAATAGGATCTCCATCTTCGTTAGGATCCAACACAGCAGTAGAACCCAAGGGGCGAAAATTGGTTTGACTATCCCCATATCGAAGCGATGAAGTAGATCCTCGGTGTACTTAGTTTAATGAACAAAACTGCTCAACTTTAATTGCTTGATCTGAAAGCCTAGGAAGAACTGAACTCTCCCATCAGGCTTATCTCAAATTCCATATTGCGAAGAACTCTCTCACTTAACTCACCAATCATTTGTTCAAAGGGATGACATCATTGAATATGTAGAGGAGCTTATGGAGTGGTCGTAGGAATGGTCATAGTGGTAGTACTAGTGTGATTTGGGAACTCTCTTTTTGTCATCGCCTGAGTCATAGAAGAAGTCCTCAAGTGTGTCAGTTACCTGTATCCCTGCATTATGGGGTGTAATACCTGGACTAACCTCATAAAAAGTGACCGCACATGTCTCAAAAATTTTGTTAGTTTCTAAGTTGAGTACACGATAACCTCGAGTGTGAAGTGCATATTCAAGAAAGATGCCATGTGATGATTTAGATTAAAATTTATCTAGATTGCCATATTTAAGTATGAAGCATCTACATCCAACCACGCTCAAGTGAGAAATATTAGGAGTATGACCTAACTGAAGCTCATAGGAAGTCTTATGCAATTTAACTCGCAAGAATACTCTATTCAAAATGTAACAGGTAGTTAAAACATATCCATCCTAATACTTCCTAGAAGTAGCATGATTATTTAACATTGTTCTATCCATCTTGACCAAAGTTCTATTCTTACATTTGACCACATCGTTCTGTTGAGGCACTCGAGCTGACGAAAACTGATGATCTAAATCCTTTTTAGCATAAAAAGAAGCAAATAATGTGTTTTTAAATTAAATTCCATTATCACTTATAATTGCTCTACATGCTCTTGGAAGTTCATTAGCAAGTCTAAGAGCTAGCTATCTAAAGTGACCGAAAGTTTCGTCCTTAGATGCTATAAAATAAACCCAAGAGTATCTAGAGTAATCGTCAACAATAATAAGAACATACCATTTACCACCAATATACAGAACCCTAGAAGGACCTACAACGTCCACGTGCAATAATTGACCAGTAGAATCAGTCATTACAAGTGTGAGTGGAGGATGTGACAATGCGACCATCTTATCATATCGACAAGGTGAACAAATTAGATCCATTGACTTTTTAATCTTAAGACTAGGAATACCTCTAATTAGATTCAAATTATTGAGATGAGCTAGATGATCAATGCCAATATGACCTAATCTACAGTAAAGAACAAATCCTAAGAGTCTAATGAAATAAGACATCTAAGATCAGAAGATGCTAAATACGAAAAGTCATCCTTAAACAAGCGACTAACTCAACCACTTTTGCATACAAGATCACCAGATGAATCCAAAATATAGCATGAATGTTTTTTAAAGTTCACCTCAAGATCATCGTCTATCAACTATGAAAGTAAAAGTAAGTTATAGCTCAACTTACTGACAAGAGCGACGTCCTTTAAGATGAACTTGTTGTTGATGCGCATGGTGACTTTAGCAAGAACTCAGCCTTTAGAGTTGTTTCAAAAAAAGTGATCATCTCATCACCAGGGGCACGAGTGAGGAAGGAGAACCATCGTGATTCTCCGGTCATGTGGCAAGAGCAATCAAAGTCAATGAACCATATGTTATCCTTTCACTTGCGACAAGCCTACAGAGCATGAACAATCATCAGTACCTTATCACTGCGGTTATATAATAAGGATTTAAGTGAAGTATTACCATTTGACATACTTCGACCAAACAATCATTGAGACACTAGTTCAACCATGAGGCGGTCTGACCTCCTCAGTAGAGCTGGTCTGATCGCCGATCAGTTGGATCGCATGGACCCCACTGGTTAAAAATGATCTGACTGCCTATGCATAGCTGGTCTAACCTTTGACCGTTCTAAATGAGCAGAAAATATTGGTCAAAATTCTCTTGAGAAGCTGGTCCAACCATGAGAAATAGTTGGTCAAAAATCTTGTCCGACCATGCTAGTCCAACTTTTGAAAAACAACTAGTCGAATGTCTGGTCCAACCATGCTAGTTTGACCACAGGAAACAGCTGGTCGAAAACCCTTCCTTATCTTGTCTTTCTTCTCTCTCTTTGCTTTTCGAAAACAAAATTGAACCAAATGACCGTTTCTACCACAATGAGTGCATTGATACTTGACTTGATGAGTGGTTGTATCAATTGACTTCACAGTACCTAGTTTGTTAGAGAACTCTTTTGCAATACCAGCAGATCTAAAAACAATTTGTTTTGGTTTGGATCTATTGCAAACTTTCCTAGTTTGAGTAACTTGACGTCTTTAGAATGATTGTTCTTAGCATGCTCAACAAAATTAAATCCTAGAATATGATTTTTCACACTAATTTTTGACTTGTCTAGGATCATATTCAAATTCTTCTTGCCAAAAGAAGACCTCTCTAAGGTATTCTTAAAGTACACGTTTTCTCTAGCCAATGAGGGACAAGTTGTGTAATTAACAGGTTCTATCACAGGATTCTTGGAAGCACTAGATTGAGCCAATCTTTCTTTTTTAGCAAACTCCTTCAACTTTCTAGTTAGAGCGTCAATTTCAATATTTAACTTAGGACATTTAGAGTAAGAAATGTTTTCATAATAGGGCATTTGTTGAATTGATTCCTGAGATGAATTAAATCTAGCTTGTAGCAACTCACACTTAGAACATGCTTTAGAAGAGTTAGACTTAAGTTTTTCAATTTCATCATTAGCAAGTTTAAATTTTCTATCACAAGAATCATGTACCATTCTTAGTTCATCAAATTTATCAGTTACGTCTCTAAGTTAAACCAAATTTGTTGTATTAACTAGTCTAGTAGTTTCCAACTTAGTATGTAAGACCTGACAAGTTTCACAAGAATCTTCTTAAGGAATAGATGCTCTAAGTCTATTAATTTTAGAATTCAAGTTTTCAACTATAAAATTGTTTTCTTTTAATTTCTTTTTAGTGTTTTTAATTCAATATCAAGTTTAACTAGACTATCTTGAAGCTCATCATATGACGGCCTTACCTCATCGGGATCATTGTAGTCATCGTCGTTGTTGCTTGCCATGAAGCAATGCCCATGAAGTCGTCGGTGCTCTTCTTCTTGCCTTTCGCATTATCATCGTCATGGTCATCATCGTCCCAACTTGTCAGACCCAGATTTTATAATCCGGAATCTACTGTGTTTATCTGCACTATTCCCTGGATCAGTAGATAGTGCACATAGTTACAGTAATGGACATCAAATTACATATCATGCGGAAGCATAATTAAAATAATAAACTTACTCATGGGCCGATTAGGCCGAAATTCAAAAAGTTGCAGCAGCGGAAGAACGAAGCACACAGGTGGGACCTTCAGGACATGCCCACAGGCAGCCAACTGGAGGTTCGCGACCTAATTCTTGCCATCCCCATCTTCTTCACCATCTTGCCAGTCGTAATGCTGAGGCGTAGTGAATTGAATCTTGATTCTGAATTTTGTCGCAAAAGCGAGTATGAGCACTCCGACCCCGTGCTCAGCGAGCCAACACACAGAATGCAATATTTAACATGTATGGCTAACCAAAGGATGGCTTGGGTTTATTTTATTTTGCGAAGAGTGCTTTTGAATACAATTATATAAAAATTCCTAAGACCTAGCATTTTGAACACAAGTATATGTTACGAGCGAATGCAATATTAACAGTGATTCAGATTCCATCCACCGTTACATGGCATCTGCACCATATAGCAATTCTTCAGTGTTATAGCCGCTTACATTACCACTGGGACGACACCCAGGACAGTTCCAAACCAGGGCAGTCCTTCGCCCTTCCACTTTTCCATTCCCACCCACAAAGCATTTTGAAATAAAACTATATCTGGTTAAGTTCCCATGTCCGCCCTTGACCGTGGGCACGGCTATTCGAATAGTTTTGACTCTGCAGAGCTTGTACACTTTCACCACAAGAGACAATCAACTCGTTGCCCCACACAATTCCTTAGTCATGTGGTTGAGCAGACCATCACAGTAACTTTTCAAAGTACCTCGCCCCTTCCATCATTTCACCCTATGGGTCGTTCCCACTTGCGGTGGGTCTCATACGTTGTGCGGGATGTCCTCCTTCTGAACGTCTAGCAGCTGGTTCCCCACCCCTGCTAGCCCGCCACAACAGAACTTCACCCTCTGCGAGTGTCCCATTCAAGCCGTCTCACAGACTGCCGCTTGCACTAACCCACACCTCCTCCTGGAAGGATGACTTTCAGGGGCCGGTAAATCTACTAAGCCAAGTTGTACTTTACAGACTTATGGTTGTACTGTTTTACACAGGAGATCATGACAAGATTCGGTCCTTAGTTGTATCTGGGCGGTCTAGCACTAACCACTTTGTGCTTCCACTGCACCACACTCTCACACCATCGACCCAATCCGCCCAGATATTTAAGCAAGTTGGGGATTTTGAGAGCATGAAATAATCCTGTCAAAATATACCAGTCATTCCCACCATGACTGTCCAAACTAGTTTCTCATGATTAAAAATGACAATGATGTTTGGGGCATTTCAGCGCCCCGCGAGTATCTATGCAGTACTAAGCATAGCATATCACTAGGGACTTATTTTCAAAAGTTACCATTATATTTTTGCTAGGGTGACAAGGTTCGCACATTCGAATATTCCAAAGGAGGGGTTATATTATTCAAGGTAAACGATGGACATATATCTAGAATCTTAAATTATCATGTATTTGCATATAAAGTAACAGCATGCAATTTGATAATTTAAACAAAAATAGTTTGCAGAAAATGTAGGTTCAACATGATCAAAGTATTGACTCTCCTGGCGCGGTTTACCGCGGTCTTGAGCTCACACAATGCTTTCTCTTGAGCTTTGGATCTTTTCTTCGCTTCGCTCTTGATCTCGCTTGATCCGTGGAATCTTCGAACTTCAGTTTCTAATTACGCGACAAACGACTGAATCCAAAAGGAAAGCAAATAACTCAAAAGATCCAAATAAATCAGAATAAACTCAATTTAGTTTTATTATTAGTTAATGGGTGATTTGGGTAATTTGAGGCATGGCCGGTGGTAGAAAATGATAACTCGATCTTAACAGTTTCTTTTTATTATTTTTATATTTATCAAGGAAGTTCCATGAGTTAGGATGGACCCATGAGTAGGTATCATTTTGTCGAGCGTTACTTTTCAGGGCATTTTGGCTTACCGAATAAATTTTAGAGTCTAGGTTTATATCATTTTATGGAGTGACCTTTTTATGTAGCCTCGGTTTTCACTAAACCTATTTCAACTCGAATTAGGATTTAGCTGTATGGGCCATACATTGTCATTTCGTGCTCATCATTTAAGGGTTCATGATTAGCAGTATTTTTATGATAATGTCTACTTGTATGCCTTTTTAATAGAGCCTACCATAAACGCAAGAATTATACTATTATATTCACTAGTAGGCTTGCATACATGCCATTCACATATCTCTAGCACTTTTACGTATGTGTGTGTATATATATATATATATATATGTGTGTGTGTGTGTGTACATATTTTCATAGAAAGTCTCTGTATTCTAATTGTTATTAGCTCTAATTAAAATTTATTTATCTGACAAAGTTATAGTCCAATGTTTGGGTAATTAGCAAAACCTACCACTAGAGTTCATTCAATGGTAACTTTTTAAATGTTAGACATAAATCTAAATTTTGATTATGGGTAAACTCTATTAAATTTGGATAAAAAGAGAACATCAAATCAACAAAATATCACCAGAAATTGAAATGAACTCTAAAAATTATGATTTCAGTTCCATTGGATAGATCTTGAATTTAGATGAATTTAGAAATTTGTCTCACTCAATTTGGAGTTAAAATGAGAAAGTTACGCTCCTTTGAATATTTCAGTTTAGTTAATTCCAAAAATTATTAAATTTCTGACAGTGGGTCCCACATGTCATTTTCTTTTTATTTTAATTCCTTTCTTGCTGTGCCGCTGACAAGTGGGTCCAGTTTCAGTTCAGTGGGGTCCACCTGTCAGTGGGGTCCTGTGTAGGGGTGTGACTGACCCGTGGGGCCCAGTGATCAGTGGGCCGCTCTGGTTATACTGGCCGACAGGTGGGGCCCAGGTGTCAGCGGGGAAATTTTAAAAGAAATGCTCGACCGCAACGCGTGGAGCGGGGGCTCGAACGCGCGCCGCGGGAGCAGGGGGAGGGAAGAACGAGCGGCGGTAACCAAGTGGGTAGGGGAGGCTTTGCCTACCCAGTAAGGGTAGCTTACCCTTTTGAGGTAGCTCGCGGAGGGGGCCGGGCAGAGGAGGAAGAAGACGGCGGCGCCGGCGGCGAGCGGTGGCCAGAGAGGTCCGGGGGCTTCGTGATATATAATGTCGAGGTCGCGGGGATGCTGGTGGTAGTGGCGGCAGAGGCTGAGGCGCGCCGGAGGTAGGCCGGCAGCGTGCGGTGGTGGCGGCTCGGGGAAGTGGTCGACGCCGGCGAAGTAGAGACCACGGGAGGTGTGGGGAAGGCCGGGAATGTGTTGGCGACGCTCCAGAGATGGTTCCAGAGCAGAGAATTGAGCTCCGGTGGCTGGGTTTGGCTGATCGGCAATCGCCGGAGCTGGGGAAGACGAGGGCGCCGGCGGGGAAATTGGGGCTCTACGGTTCCATTGCAGCAAGGAAGGGGGGAAGGGAGCAATGCGATGCCAGCGCGGCTTCCAGGCGGGGGTTTTTATAGCCGGGGAAGAGGGGCGCGTGGCGATGCGACGGCGGCCTTCGCCCTGCTCACGCCGGCGGGGGGAGGTGAACCAAATCTCCTCCGACATTTTGTGGGGGAGAGAGAACGGGATACTTTGAATCTTGCCGCGGGGTGTGAGAGAGTGAGGAAGGGATTAGCTGCGGCCACTGCGAGAGAGTAGGCGCGAGGGAGAGAGCGGCGTTGCGGGCGCGTGGAGAAGGAGGAGGGAGGAAGAAGAGAGCGCGGGCGGGCCACCGGCCGTGGGAAGAGTCAGCGCGTGGGGTCATGGCGGCGGGCGAGACGCGGCGCGAGCCGCGTGGCGAGGCGAGCGCGCGAGCGGTGGATGGGCGCGGGTGGGCGATGTGTCGCGCATTGGGGCCAGCCAGGTGGCGGCCCGAGAGGAGGAGGATTTTTTTTCACTTCTTTATTTTTAAGGATTTTCAGAAATATCCAGTTAATTGAATAAACCTCAGAAAAATATGAAACTAATTCCAAAAATTCCAGAAAAATTCACAGAAGTTCATGAGAACATTCTGCACTTATGAAAGTATTTTCAACTATTGTTGGTATTTAATTTATTTGCTTCCCTTGTTATCTTTTGGATCATCTTTTCAGATTCGTCTTTTAATTTTTAATTCTCTATTATTTAAACATGTTTGTTCCTTTCTTGAGACTTTTATTTTTACCAATTTCCAGAAAAACACCACAAAATCCAAATTCAAACAAAATATATTACCAATATAATGGAAAAAGCTTTACATTTTCAAATTCAAATTTTTGGGATGTTACACAACTCTCAAAATCTTTATCACTTAGATCAAGGTGCTCAACAGCTGATAAAACTTTTTTTAGCAACTTGGTGATTGAAAGATCCACTCTTGATGTTTTTCTTGGATGGTCCATGACGACAATTCATGTCTTCCTTAACCACTTTCCCTTTGAGCTTAGGGCAATCTATCTTAATGTGGTTTGGCTCACCACACTCAAAGCATCTGATCAATCCTGGAGCTCCACCTTGCTTTCTCACCCTTTGATTTTTGAGTGTCTTGTATGCTCATGAGGAGATCAATACCAAGTCTTCTTAAGGGAGCTTCTTGAATTGTTCCTCTAAAAAAGAAGATAAAACAGACAAGAACATACAAGACAATGCACTTGATGAAGTAGCCTACATGGGGTTAGTCACAAGAGTAAAAGATGAAAATTTATCAATCTTAGACGGTAAAGCTTCTATCTCATAGGTTTTCAATCTAGAGTACAGTTCATACATGGTTAAATTATCTAGATCGATGGTTTGATTAATGGTCATGACAACCATCAACCACTCAAAACCTAAAGATTTCAAAATTTTAGTTGCATTATCTCCATAAGTAGGAATAACACTAACTCCGCGTAAGTTACTCAATATGTTCTCAAAATGAACAAAAAGATCATCAATAGATTCGCCAGACTTTATAGTAAAATCAAAATACTCTTTTTTGATATAGATTCTTGCGCACTTTCTTAATCTTAGTAGTTCCTTCATGATAATCACAAAGAATTTTCTAGATTACGTGTGCAGAATTAATATGAACTACTTGATCAAATTCTTTGCGAGAAATTCCTTGTAACAAAGTTATAAGCTCGAGCATTTAAATCAACATTTGCTTTATTTTGGTAGTAACAGTAGCAAAAACCACATAAGGTTGAGAAACTTTATTCCAAACATTACTATTTTCAGTCTCAATGTAAGCTTGCATATGACACATTCAAAAAGCAAAATCGGTACCATCAAGTATATGGGGACGGTTCACGTATCTCTTTGATTCCATCACAACTTGGCTATGATGCCACTTGTAGGATCGAATATTATAATTAGAGTAGCCTCTAAAAGCCCTAAACAGAAACTAAAGCCTCTTCAATCTCTTCTCCAAAAATCATCTAAAGTCTTGCATTAACTCTTAGTCTCTCCCTACTTTTATAGGCTAACTCCTTGAACATGTCCTTTTCAAACACAGACGCGAAATCCTATATCTTCCAAAAATCAAGGGATCTGAAACCCTTCCAAACACGAGTTTTCCAATATCTCTAAACCTTCCAAGTTAGGACTCCTTTCATAACTTCTCCAATCCATCACGTGACGAAGCCTCTAGGACCACACCTCCTGTATCTTCATCACGCACCATCAACCTCATGTGTCAAAGCCTCCAAGACCGCACCTCCCGTAGCTTCGTCACGCATCATCCGCCTTTGATCTCCACGTGCTCCAGTATGAGCCCAACCACCTCGTGACATTCTTGACTGCTTGGACTTCAGATTTCTCCATCCTAGTCTAGGTCCTCCTCGTCACCGACCATGATCGTCTCCACGCCTAACCTACATATACAAAGATCAAAGAACATTTTCCTCGACACAAGTTTTTCCCAACTTGTCTGACATTAGTCCACACACTCATATCACACCCTTGACCATCCATCAACACCAACCAGGTTATCCACGACCACAATTTCTATGCTCTCAGAAAATCAACTTTCTACTACTTAGAACGACCGATATGACCACAAAGCACAGGCTGGTCATATCACTATCTCAATAAGGACTCAAAAACCATAAGTCTCAGGAATTACCACCAATCAAAACACTCGCAAATCACAAGTACCATAGCTCTCCCAGTCGATGACTACCGACCATGCGAGTACCGACCAGGTACTGAAGCACAGACTACCATCAACGATTATTGTAGCAACGACCACCGAGTACCGACCTGGTACTGTAGCAATGACCACCAACTGGTTACTGTCACTTCCGATCGGTCCACTGAAGCTCATGACCACAACCATCCTAGTCACAACCTATTGACTACCGACTATAGTCCATTGTATCTTGCTTATTATGTCATACAACCGGTTCACTATAGCTATGACCAGTTCATCCGGAGTCTCCGACTCCAGGGTATTCGACCTCTGCGACTGCTCTTCAACTTCGGGGTCTTCGACTCCTATAAAAACTCCGAACCGAGGTTGTTCCTCCGTGGTCGTTCACCTGTGATCGTTCTACCGTGATCGAAATGCCCTAGTCGAAATGCCGTGGTCTAAATGCCATAGCTGAAATGCCATGATCGAAGTGCCGTGGTTGACCTGCCTTCATCTGTTGTGGTTGACCTACCGTGGTTGACTGCCGTGGTCGATTTGCATTATCTACACCTGCCGACAAGACTTGCTATCCTAAAAACTTGCAATAGTGTAGCGACCAGAACTTTCACAAACGCAAATTCTAATAAAACCCAGATATTAATTATTCATTATCAATCATTACATGATCACAACATGGTCTAACAGTTTTTGTTAGAGGGGTGGGTAAATCCATGGCAGTTCCAAGCTTGCAGCTTTAGATGTTGTGATATGGTACCGGCCAAATACCTGAGTTTCTTTCGTTTGTTTGGTGTTGTTCTAGATATTAGTGCTTATCCCTAGTCAAAGGATACAAGTTTTTGGTTGAGCCTGTCCTAGGAAATGTATAGTACTTGCTGTTATGGAAGGATTTTATTATGGATCAAGGAAAAATGTTATTTTTGTTTTGTCTTTGGAGATGGAATCTTTCATCTGTTTTCCACTTTGATGTCTGCTTTGATCCATTTTGCCTATTGTTTTCTTCTCTCTTTTTGGACAACTTTGACTCCTTTTTGCTAAGCACATGGGTACATGTTCTTGTTTCCAACTGTCCATACCTGTTTGGCTGGGTGAAAACAAATAAATCCATAAACATGATTTTCTTTTCTGAAAAAAGTTCTTCCCCTGTTTTTTTTATCCTTTTGGTTTCCCCTTGTGATTTGGTCAAAGCTTGTTCTTCCATACGTTTCAACATGCTTTGTAGAAAGGAAAAGAGAAAAGGAAACTATACATGCTTCAAATTTCTCAGTCCTACCTGTTAGAGACCGGCATGGACATATGTTAGTTTTGCATTTGTTTTCATGCATGAATCATGATTAGTCCTTTTCCTTTGTGCTGTGCAATATATTAGATGCATGTTAGTTGCGTGCCTTGTGCTCCTTAGATGAATCAATTTAAGTGAAAGGATCATAGGAGAAGTGTCCATGTATGGTCTGGTCAGATCTAGGCCCTTCCGTTTCAACGAACAAATGCAAAACTAGGCCTTCCAGTTCTTGCTTCAATAGGCAGACTTGCTTTTATGCCACATGATTCTCACCTGGCCTAAGTACCGAATTAAGATGCTGCTGCTGCTACTACTACTACTACTATCTCCCCATGAATGCCTACAGTAAGCTTTGCTCTTAACCGTAATCATCTCTTTTAACACTAATCGTGTTGCACATTTTGCCTAGTTAAAGATGGTAACACTTATTGCGTTTAGACGCAGTAATAACTCGATAATCCTCGTTTTAACTCTACAATTAACATGATCCCTTTGCTTGCTTCTGTGCAGGTGAATACTACAAGTACAACAAGTCTTGTCTATCTGTGAGTGAGTTGCTTGGATCGTTGTGTGTCGCGATGAAGGGAGGTGGGCTGGTGATGGATCAGGGCATGATGTTCTCCGGTGTCCACAACTTCGTGGATCTCCTGCAGCAGAACGGCGTCGGCGGCGGTGACAAGAACGTCAGCTTCCACTCGCTTGTGCCACAGACGTCCTCCGGTGATCAGTGCGTGATGGGTGAGGGCGACCTCGTGGACCCCCGCCGGAGAGGTTCCCGGACACGGGGGAGGACGACAGCGACGATGACATGGAGGACATCGAGGAGCTGGAGCGCCGCATGTGGCGCGACCGCATGAAGCTGAAGCGCCTGAAGGAGCTAGCAGAGCTGCGGCAAGGACCAGGCGGCTGGCGGCGGGGGCGTCGTATCGAAGCCGCGACAATCGCAGGAGCAGGCGCCGCTCAAGAATGTTAGAAATAATCTTTTAGAAGTTATGTTTAAGTTTTGATCATGATTGAAGTCGAGATGTGATCGCAGTCGAAAGTCAAAATCGACTTCATTGTGTGATCTCGCAGACGTGGTCGAAAGAGGCGTTCGACCATGGTAAAGCAAGTTTGAACGTGGTCGGAAGGCATTACAACCACGGCAAATCTGAGGCAGAGGTGATCGAACGTGGTCGGGAGGCGCTACGACCACAGCAGAGCGAATTGAACGTTGTCGGAGGGGCCTTCGACCACATTGTGAAGGCTTCGACCATGTTGTGAGGACTCGGAAGGAACTTCGACCACACTGTGAAGCTTTGAACGTGGTCAGAAGAGACTCCGACCACGTCGTGAGGAAGTGAACGTGGTTGAAAGGGTGTTTCGACCACGGTAAACAGTGATCGGTAGAATCACTGCGTGGTCGTAGGGAGCTGCGATCACGGTAATTCAAGCAGGGTCGAAGGAAGATCAGCGCAACGGCAGAGAAGTGCGGTCGAAACTTCGGCAGAAGGTTTCCGACCACAAAGTCGAAGCGATTGGAGGAGTATAACGCGGTTGAACGACTATCTAAGCGGTCGAAACACAGCGGGAGGAGATCGTAAGCGGTCGTAAGTGGTTCGAAAGTCTTAGGAGCAGTCGCAAAGATTGCAACAAGTGGTATCAGAGCCATGGGAGAGACATCAAAGGCCAAAGAGTCCGTGTCGCTGCAGTATCCTCTTCTCACCCCAAACAACTATCCGTTCTAGGCAATGAAGATGAAGGCTAATATGCGTGCTCAGGGTGTCTGGAGCACAGTTGATCTAAAGGGGAAAGACAAGAACATTGACAATCGACTAGATCAGATGGCGTTGGTGATGATCTATCAAGCTGTGCCCGATTCAATGATGCGATAATTGATCGGCAAGGAGACGGCGTGAGATGCTTGGGCTGCACTGCAGACAATGCATGAAGGCATTGATAGAGTGAAGGAAGTTCAACTCCAAACACTACAGAGCGAATTTGAAGCAATGAGGATGGGAGAGAGCTAGACGGTGGAAACATTCTCTGGGAAGTTCAATGAAGTCATAAATGAGATCAAATCTCTTGGTGATAGACTAGAAGATGAGGTGGCTGTGAAGAAATACTTGAGAATTCTGCCGGAGAGGTTCCTACCGATAGTGACTACTCTCGTGTATTCCCAAGATCTCACAAAGATGAAGATACAAGAGGTAACTGGGGCTCTCAAGGCACATGAGGAGCTACTGAAAGGGTTTCAGTCACACAAGGAGCAAGGTTTTTACAACCGACAAGTGTTGCTCGCTAAGGAGGACATAAGGAACCAAGGCAAGCCGGACCAGACAGACTCATCATCTAGTGGATTTGACTGAGACTCATTCTATGGTTGTGGACAAGGACGTGGGTATGGCCAGAGAGGAAGTAGCTTCCAATCTGGAAGAGGAGGACATGGAGAAAGACCTGGTTGAGGTGGTGGTAATAGGTTTCAAGATAAGTCACACATCCAATGCTTCGAGTGTGAAAATTTTGGTCATTACGCTGCGGAATGTCGAAGTCATATCCAGTGCCACAACTGCAAGAAGTTTGGACACTATGCAGCAAACTGCAGGAGCAAGAAGAAGGTCGAGGAGGCAAATCTCACTCCCACCCATGAAGGTGAAGAGCCGACTTTGCTACTATCCCATTGTACAGAAGATGTGCCGACAATGGTGATGCTAAATGAAGGGAGAGTGTTCCCAAGTCTAATGGAGAAGGGAGAGGAGACACAGGAACGGTCAGCAGATTGGTATCTCGACAATGGAGCTAGCAACTATATGATAGGTACATACTCCATGTTTCATGAATTAGATGAGAATGTACTCGGCGAGGTGAAATTTGGAAATGGCTCAACCGTCCAGATCAGAGGAAAGGGCACAATTTTGTTGAAGTGCAAGGACGGAGAACAAAGACCGTTGTCAGATGTATATTATATACCAAGTCTTCACAGCAATACTATGCGTTTGGGATAGCTGACTAAAGAAGGATGCCATATTGAATTGAAAGGCAATTATCTGAGAGTATTCGATAGTAGTGACCAGCTGCTAATGAAGGTGCAAAAGTCAGCAAATCGGTTGTGACCGATTTGTGTGAAGAACGGTCTGGAGGAGCCAGAGCATGGAGGACTTCATCAACGGGCAGTCGGAGGCAAGCCTAAAATTGTAACGAGCAAGTCAACAAAGAAGCAAGTTGTGACGAGCAAGGTGGCACAGGCAGAGGGCATGGTTGTAACGGGCCACTGCTCCAGAAGGGCATGCAGCAGGCATGCAGTGGTCATAATAGGTGGCACAGGAGGTGCACATAGGCGTGCAGCCGACTTCAGACGATTGCCTGCACACAGAGAAGAGCGAAGAGTTGGCATGAGCAGTCAAAGCATCGGCTCGGGTGGTCGACACCGACCACATATAGCAAGCGCAGCCGAGGAGCGAAGGTTGGCATGGGTGGTCGAAGTATCGGCCCGGGTGATCGGCACTGACCACATGCAACAGGCAAAGTCGTAGCGATCGGCACAGGAGGTGCCCACTCACATGTAGTTGTCTCCGGATGCGCACATGTAGACGGAGGGGAGCAAGGAATAGTCGTAGTAGGCACAACCGATGCAAAAGGGAGGTTGAAGCAGCAACAGCCTGAGTGGTCGACACCAACCGCATGAAGCAAGCAAAGTCGTGGCAAGCAAAGGTTCAGGAGGAGCTCTCACATGAACAAGGGGAGAAAGTCTCATGAGTGCACCAGAAGGTAGTCGAAAGCCTGGAGCATGGGTCCCGAGGTGGCAGGAGGAAGCACGGCGTGAAGGACGATGGTCAAAAGCAAGGCGACATGACAGTGAAAGTAGTTGCTGGTGGAGGAAGCGTGAGCAAGGATTGCAGGAGGAAAACAATCAGAGAAAAGGCCAAGAGAGCAGGTGCTCTAGCCCAGGAAGCCCATCCAAGGAAGAAGCAGGAGAAGGTCAACGTGATCAAGGAAGAAGATCGGCATGATGAAAGTCACTAAACAAGATTAGGGAGAAAATGTTGGAAATAATCTTGTTTAGAAGTTATGTTTAAGTTTTAGTCATGATCGAAGTCGAGTTGTGATCACAGTCAAAAGTCGAAAGTCGAAATCGAACTGTAGTCGGAGTCGAAATCGGTTTGTACTCGTAGTCGGAACCAGAGCAAAAGTCATAGAGCCGGATATAAAAGGGGAGGAGTCTTGTAATCAGATCAAGGCGAGAAGTAAAGAAGAGAAAAAAAATCCTTGAGTATCGACTTCATTGTGTGATCTCGCAGACGTGGTCGGAAGAGGTGTTCGACCATGGCAAAGCAAGTTTGAACGTGGTCGGAAGACATTACGATCACGACAAACATGGTTGGAAGGCATTACGACTACAGCAAATTAGAGGCAGAGGTGACCGAACGTGGTCGGGAGGCGCTGTAGGATCAAGGATACCGACTAGAGGGGGTGAATAGGAGGTTTTTAAAATTTTCTTTTCTCCTAGATAATTTTCTAAAAACTTAATCTAGCAAGAATGTAAAGCAATTAAGTCTGTACAATTCTAGTCAAGTAAGCAATAATACTAGCTCTATATCAAGCAAATGATCACAATAATACTAACAAATAAGAGCTAGAAGAAAACAAGTGAGAGATGTACACAATCGATATTTTTACCGTGGTGATCGGAAACTTGCCAGTTTCCCCTAGTCCACGTTGAGGTTAGCCCGAACAAATCGGACCGGCTCCACGAATTAAGCCGAAACACCTCGATCACTAGAGGTAGCTCTTCCCCGCTCCGGGTAGGTGAGCTCCGACCTTCACAAGAATACCGGGTCTTTTCACAAGCTCCCTTGAGAAGATCACCGATCAATCCTCCGCCCAATCGTCTAGGTGCTGGCAAGCACCAAGAGTAATAAACCAGGGCTTCACTTGATTGCAAATGAGTGCCAAAGGATCAACTAATGAATGCAATGCACTATTTGCTCAACCACCTCAAATTTAATGCTCAAAGTGAACACAAGGGGTGGAGTGAATGCTCTATGCTCAAGAAATGTTCAATGAGTCTCTTCTTACTATCCTTGAGCAGTGGTATGGGTATTTATACCCCTCACCAACCAAAACTAGCCGTTTGGAACAAATTCCAGAAAATTCAGGGCGAGCGGAACTACCGCCGGCCTGAGACCGGTAGTTCCGCGCCCCTTCTGGCGCGGCAGAACGGCTATGTCAGAGGCCCTGTAGTGACCATTGGAAAGTCGGCGAGGTACTACCGCCGTTATAAAATCCGGTACTACCACTCTGCGGTAGTTCCGCAAAGTCGGCGTGGTACTACCGCTTGGGCCGAACCCCAAACTCCCCAAACTTGGTGCTCTCTGGAAAAAAGGCTCCGCTCTACCTCCAGAGCTTTCGGCTCCGGAGGTACCACTCCATGTAGCAGAACGACCGCACCCAGCGGTAGTTCCAGCGTTGAAATCACCGGTACTTCTGATCCTACGAAATCTCAAATGCATCCGGAGGGTGCTCTCTGGAAAAAAGGCTCCGCTTGGATTTCGGAACTTCCGCTCTGTGATAGTTCCGACGTTGAAATATGTGGTACTACCGCTCTTCCAGACAGAGCACAGATTTGTTTTTAAAAGATTTTTAATGAATGCATGCTCCTAGTTTGATCCAAATGGCACATAAATTTTGCTATGAAGCTACTTGCCATGATCCCTCTTTATAGTACAATCATTTACCCTATAATCCGGTCTTCCACCTTTTCTCCTAAGACCGGTAAAAATAAAAGGGATCATATTCTAAGTATACCTTTGCCTTGAGCAATTTTTGGTCTTCATATTTATCCTTTGGATTGCATCTTGTCAACCACATATGGACTTAACCTTTAAGCACTCATTAAACATATTAGTCTCATATTCACATAAATTCATTAATTACCAAAACCATTTTTAGGGGTCTAGATGCTTTTAGGCGCTACGACCACGGCAGAGCGAATTGAACGTGGTCGGAAGGGACTTCGACAACGTTGTGAAGGCTTCGACCACGTTGTAAGGACTCGGAAGGAGTTTCGACCACGCTGTGAAGCTTTGAACGTGGTTAGAAGGGACTCCGACCATGTCGTGAGGAAGTGAATGTGGTCGAAAGGGTATTTCGACCACGGTTAACAGTGATCGGTAGAATCACTGCGTGGTCGTAGAGAGCTGCGAGCATGGTAATTCAAGCAGGGTCGAAGGAAGATCAGCGCAGCGGCAGAGAAGTGCGGTCGAAACTTCAGCAGAAGATTTCCTCCACAAAGTCGAAGCGGTTGGAGGAGTATAACGTGGTTGAACAACTGTCTAAGTGGTCGAAACGCAGCGGGAGGCAGTCGTAAGTGGTCGGAAAGTCCTGGGAGCAGTCACAAAGATTGCAACAAAGAAGATGTCCTGTGCTCACGGCGTCCTCCTCAAGTACATTCTCAAGATGATGGAGATGTGCTGTGCCTCCTCCAGCCGTGCTCGCCCTCTGGTCGGACGAAGCACAGCATGATATGTTGTACCATTCCATACTGTCCAACGGGCTAGCTGTAACATCCCAAAATTTTAAATCCCGAAAAAGAAAGTTTTTGAATTATTTGCGCGAAGTATTTTCTTGAAATTTGGATTTTCACGGTGCTTCTTAAACTTTGAAGAATGTTTCAATAATAATAATAATAAGACTAGAATTGAAAAATGCCATAAAAGAAAATATGGAAGTAAAACAAAGTTTTAATTTTGGATTCAAAACTGAAACTACAATCCAACATAAGAGGGGATAAAAAAAATATGTTTGTATATATACATATGCAAACACATGCAATAAAGAAGCAAAATGGAAATGCAACAAAAATAAAATTAAAGAGGATTGGGAACCAGCCTGGCCGAACGGCCCGGCCCAGCTCCCCCGTTTTCCCCCCGCCTTCGCCGTCTGGCCAGTGGGCCACCCTCCCTGCGCCATCTCCACCGCTGGCCAGCGGGCCCCCCTCCATTCCACTACCCCTCCCTGGCCTCGCGGGCCCAAGCGCTGCACGCGCGCCTCCCCTCCATCTCGCCCTCTCTCTCTGGTCCTGCAAACCCCGCGCCTCACCCGCACGCCTTTCTCTCCCCGCCCGCGCCTGTGCTCCTTTCTTCCTCCTCCCTTCACCCATGGCTGAGTTTCCTCCACGTCTCCTCTCCCCTCTATTTTTCTCCCCTGCGCGAATCCGCCTGCCGTATATCACGCCAGAGCTCCGCCCCGTTTTGTCTCCCTGCTCCCGAGCCGTCCTTTCGCCGCTCTCTCTCTCTCTCGCTGCCCTGCCTCTTTACCCCGCTCTCCGCTCTCTCTTCCCCGGGCTGTAGCTCGCGCCCCGCCCCATCTGCAGCCCAGCCCGCCTCGCGCCCAGACCATCTGGAGCCGTGCACGGACCGAAGGTCACCGTCGCCTACCATCGCGCCACCCTATTCTCTGCTGCCGCCCCCTCTTTTTCCCCGCTTTGCTCCGCCCGGTCTCATCGCGTGTGCCAGGCCATCATGCTTCGAATCTCCCTCGCGATCCTCATCGTCAACTCAGAGCCGCTACCCGCCGCTTTGCTTGTCACACCGCCGCCTGCCATCGCCGCTGGCCGACGTGACCGCGCGGGCGAAGTCCCGAGGCTAGCTCCGCCCAAACGACCATAAGAGCTAGCAAAGCCCCAAATAGCGTCGCCATCCCCTACTCTCACTCCCTCTTCAAGGAATTGATTTCCCCCGCCTCATGGCTCGCCGGCCGCCCTCTTCTTCCTCGCCTCCGGCCATCGAGTGACCAGCCGAATGGGGCCGTCCCCGGCCAATTCCGTCGCATAGCAGCATCACCGAGGAGTTGCAGACTCACTCCCACCGTCGCCCGGGGCCCCCATCGCCCATACTTCGCCGGCGGCGTGAGCCCTTTTGCGCCACCATAGGCCATTGTCGCCGGTCTTCCTCAGCCACCTTCCCCGCTCGGCCGACCTCCTGGTGAGTTCCTCCCGGCCTCCGTAAGCTTATGCCCATCCCATTATGCCCCATCTTCGCCCGCCGCGCGCGCGCTTCCTCACCACCGGCCGCATTAGCTCCACGACCGCCCACTCGCCGCCGCTCCGTAGCCGCGCCACCACTCCTATCAGCCCCACACCGAGCAACTCGTTTTCACATCCCCACCTCTCCGGCCGCCGCCACGCCGGCGAGACCGCTCTCCTCCGGCGCCGACATGCTCGCTTTGACCTCGTGATAATCGAGTATTGTAAGTCCAAAACCACCGTTCACTCAAGACGGGCCGATTGCCCAATCGGCTAACCCAAGATACTTAAATCACAGAGTGCCCAAGTCCCCGGATTCGATCCCTGGCGGCCGCACCCTTTCGCATTTTTTTTGTGTGCTATTTCGATTTCATCAGTCCATTTGAATTAGGAAAGTTTGGGGAATAATCTAGAGCATGCAGTAAATTTAACTAGGATGTAAGGGAAATTTATTTAACATTTAAGATTTGATTATTGCTAAATGAACAACTAATATAGTGTAAGTAGTCGATTAAGGTTTAATTAATAGTTAAAGGCATGAATATCATATGGTTTAGCTTAAAACCCTAGGTGAATAATAACAACCAGTCAGGAACATGAATTGAACAAGATATTAAAGTATTTGAAATAGGAAGTACATGTAAAGTTAGAGGCTCTTATAAGCACACCTATATATACATATATGGATTAGTAGTTAGAAAATGCGGACTACATATATGCAACTCATTAGCAAATATGTTAATACAAGTTTTTATGCACCTTAGACCCTATTGAGAATATAAACCCTATCAATAGCATACTGCCAACCATGAAGTTTTAAATGGTAGCTTTAATTAATAATAATAACAACAAAATACAATCAGGTGTAGGAGACTCGATTTACAAAAGGATAAAATATCAGTATTAGTAATCTCCGAGGGCACTCAAATTAAAAAGATACATAAAATATTATACCACAGTATGCTATAAACTCGGACTTTAAGATTAAAATTGGAAAGCTAAAGAATTTATACATCCCGTATATAAGGTATGCCTTGAATATTAGCACTCGACAAAATACACCAATTCATAGGTTTAATCTAGCTCATGGAACTTCCTTGATAAATACCAAAATGATAAAAAGGGATTATTAGTAAAAAGATCGAGTCATCGTACCCTACCACAGCCCTTGCCTCAAATCATCCGAATCATCCAATAACCTAAAATAAATCTAAATTAAGTTTATCCGAATTTAATTGGATCTTTTGAGTTATTTGCTTTTATTTGAATTCAGTTGTTTGTCGCGTAATTAGAAACTGGAGTCTTGAAGATTCCACGGATCAAGCGTGGTCAGAGCAACGTGAAGATAAAGAAGCTCAAGAGAAAGCATCGTGTGAGCTCAAGTCTGCGGTAAACCGCGCCAGGCGAGTCAATACTTTGATCATGTTGATCCTATGCTTTCTGCAAATTACTTTGTTTTAAATTATCAAATTGCATGCTGTTATTTTATATGCAAATACATGCTTGATTTAATATTCTAGTTATGTGCCCATTTTTACCTTGAGTAATATTACCCCTCCTTTGAAATATTTGAATGTGTGAACTTTGTCGCCCTAGCGAAAATATAATAGTAACATTTCGAAAATAAGTCCCTAATGATATGCTATGCTTGGTACTGCATAAATACTCGGGGCGCTGAAATGCCCCAAACATCATTGTCATTTTAAAACACGAGAACTTGGTTTGGGCAGTCATGGTGGTAATGACTGGTATATGTTGGCTATGATTATTTTATGTTCCCAAAAACCCCAACTTGCTTATATATCTGGGTGGATTGGTATGAGGGTGTGAGTGTGGTGCAGTGGATGCACAAAGTGGGTTAGTGGTAGACCGCTCAGATACCGCTAAGGACCGAATCTTGTCATGACCTCCTGTGTAAAACAGTGCAACCACAAGTCTGTAAAATACAACTTGGCTAAGTAAATTTATCGAAATCCCCGGACTCATCTCATTGGTAGTGGATAGAAGTGGATATGCTATGGCAAGGGGGCTGAAGGACACGGTGTAGGGTGAAGTTTTTCCCGGATGTTCTAAGCGTTGGGAGTCGAGAAGCCACTGCGTTAGTAATCGTAGGGGAAAAACATCCAGCGCATAGATGGGACCCACCGCAAGTGGGCGATTTCCCATAAGGTGAATGAGAAAGGGACTAGATACTTTGAAAAGTCACTGTGATGGTCTGCTCAACCACACTTCTAAGGAATCGTGTGGGGCAATGAGTTGATTGTCTCTTGTGGTGAAAGTGTACAAACTCTGCAGAGTCAAAACTATTCGAATAGCCATGCCCACGGTCATGGCGGACATGGGAACTTAACCAGATATAGTTCTATTTCAAAATATTTTGTGGGTGGGATGGAAAAGTGGAGGCGTGAAAAGCCCGATTTGAGTTGTCCTAGGCGTCGTCCCCAGTGGTAAGTTAAGCGGCTATAACGCTGAAAGATGTTATATGGTGTGATGCCATATGTATGGAGAAATTATGGTAATATTAGGCATATGGTGTGATGCCATATGTATGGAAAATCATGTTAATATTCCTTGAACATTATGTTTTGTTCCAAAGTTGCTAGGTCTCGGAAATTTTATGTATTGTATTTGAATAGTGGCATTGCTAATCTTACAAACTAAAATATGGGTGGGATAAACATAGTTGTGAGTAAAGGAGATAGATGTTTTTAGTATGCACATAAAGGTGTTGGTGAATTCAGGTCGATCATGAAAAGGAAATGCTAGTGTGGGTTCTGGGAGAAATAACCTAGTGGGGTCCAGCTGAATGGATAGGCTAGATAAATGCTCTAATTGAATTTTCAGGAATTTGGAGAAATAATACAAGTATTGGAGCATAATTCTAGATTAGTGTTATTCTTGGCGGATATATAATAGTGAATCGATTTTGGAGAATTAGGGAGTGCAAAGGTAAATTGCTGGATTACTACACTAATGATTAATATAAATTCTCGGAAGATATTGGTGATAAAGGAGAATTAATAGGAGTTCATCAGTTACTAGAGAGATGAATTGAATTTTTGAGAAGATTGGAGGATTCATAACAATTAGTGGATTATAATCTTGGTAAGTGAATTTTCGGTGAAGGTATACATTGTGGATTAGCTAGTGAAAGATAATGGAAATTGAGATTGATTAATGGATTATGGTTTTGAATCAATAACGAAAAGGATTGAATTCGGATGATATCGGTGGATTATATAAATTATGATACTCGTTGTTTGGGGATTTAGGCGGCAATTGGTTGGAGGATTGTATAATTGATGATATCCGCTGTTTGGAGATTAGGCAGTAATCAATTTGGAAAGAGTGTGTTTGGTGGAATATCGAAATAATGTCACACGCTGTTTGGAGATTTAGATAGCAATAAATATAGAAGGTGTATAATTGGTGGAGTATTGGATAATGTTACTTGCTGTTTGGAGTCTTAGATAGCAACCAATACATAAAGAATATGATCGGTGGAATGAATAGAGGATGACACATGTTGATTGGAGTTTAGAGAGTACTCAATAAAGGAAGTGTAATTTTGGTGGATTAAGTCAATGATGTCATTTGCGGTGAGAAGTCTTTAGGTCACAAAAATAACAATATGATATAATAATAGAACTGCTACTAAACGCGTTTTATGGCAAATAAAATAACCCGAGCCTCTCCTTTGTTTAGCCATGCATACTATTTATTTGCATTCTGTGTATTGACTCGCGGAGCACGGGGTCGGAGTGCTCACGCTCGCTTTTGCGACAAAATACAGAATCAGGAATCAAACCACCTCGCCTCAGCAACAAGATTGGACAAGCTAGCAGAGAAGATGATGATATCAAGGGTTAGGTCGCGAACCTCCAGTTGGCTGTCTGTGGGCATGTCCTGAAGGGTTCACCTGTGTGCTTGTTCTTCCGCTGCTGCAATTTATTGATTTCGGCCTAATTGGCCCGTGAAGTAAGTCTACTATTACATTTACGCTTCCGCATGATATGTATTTTGATATTCATTACTGTAACTGTGAGCACTATCTACTGATCCAGGGAATAGTACGGTGGAATCACAGAGGAAACCGGATATTAATATCTGGGCTCCTACAGCGATGGTATTAGAGCATATCGACTGCAGGTCGTGACCTAGTTAGCCTGGCCGTTAGTCTCATGACTAGAAATATTTCTTTAAAATACTATTTCCAGAAATATAAGTAGTATTGCTCATTCTCATCTCTCTTAGCCGATTCCCTCTCCTCTGTATGCTGCCCTAGCCATTTATACTTCTAAAGCTCTCTTACCTCGAATTCAAAACGATAACACAAGAGTAAGTGCTGACATCAATCAAAATTACCCCCAAATACTTCCCTCTTCTGTCTATTAATTTAAAAAAAAAAGAAAAGTTTGATCCTCCTATCGTACCTTACTTCAAAAATTTAAGGTTTAGAAACGTTGAAGATATTCATGAAGATAAGGTAGTTTCGTTTTAAACGAACTATACTGAGATAAACCCGTGCCCTTTATGTGTGCTTTCGAGTAGACGTTGTATTGTCGCAAGGTTTTCATTGGGCCCTGCACTGCCTTCTTGCCCTCAAAGGCCCTATTTGTGATCGCAGAAAAGCTTTTAAAAATTTGTGTGGTTCTGTATCACCCCAACTTCCGGGGTATACTCTTTTAAGATTCGAATGGGTTTAGATTACCTTATCCCCACGATTCTATCCTTACCTCATGCTATTCCCTCTCACCTTTTGCTGAAAACCCATTGGATCCACAGAAGCAAAATAACGGATAACCCAAGCTAGGACAATCAAGAAGAAGAAAAGACTCTGCAACTTTCCAATATTTAAGGAAAACAACATCACTGTGAAGAAGACCACCGACAGGAGAATGTCCACAGAGCGAGGTCTCCTATTCTTGCGAAGAACAAGACCCTTGCTCCATGAATTGCTCCTCAAATCTATTGTTGATCAAGACAGCTAAAGATACAATAGATGAATAATGACAACTGTCATTTATTTAAGGGGGGTAGCACTAAGAGACAAGAATGTCGAAGCACTACCACAAGGTATGTACTGGAGGTGCAACAACCTGGACTCAGAGCTAATCGAACCAGTACGAGAAGATTTGCAGAACCGAAAGTCTTATAGTGATAAGGACAATAGACCGTCTACTCCCTAGGGCATAGGCCAATACCGCCCACCCTCAATGAGAATTCTATACCACCATAGGCCCAATAGACGAGGTAGCTATTCCATTTTCCAAGGATGTGAAGACGACGATGACAAAGAGTAAGTATTTGAAAGTCTACGACCTATCTAGGAGGACAAGGTTTCTCTCTCCCCTTTTGACTTCTCCAAGTTCTAACCTCTGTTGTGCAGATTTTCATCTCTCTTGAGGCTAAAGAAACTATACGCCGAGTAACACCCAGAAACCCATTGCTAGCCAATATAACCCACCTCCATTCTATCTGCTCTACCGGAATCTCGGGGTCGAGATTCATTTAAGGGGGGTAGGTTTGTAACATCCCAAAATTTTAAATCCCGAAAAAGAAAGTTTTTGAATTATTTGCGCGAAGTATTTTCTTGAAATTTGGATTTTCACGGTGCTTCTTAAACTTTGAAGCATGTTTCAATAATAATAATAAGACTAGAATTGAAAAATGCCATAAAAGAAAATATGGAAGTAAAAGAAAGTTTTAATTTTGGATTCAAAACTGAAACTACAATCCAACATAAGAGGGGATAAAAAATATATATGTTTGTATATATACATATGCAAACACATGCAATAAAGAAGCAAAATGGAAATGCAACAAAAATAAAATTAAAGAGGATTGGGAACCAGGCTGGCCGAACGGCCCGGCCCAGCTCCCCCGTTTTCCCCCCGCCTTCGCCGTCTGGCCAGTGGGCCACCCTCCCTGCGCCATCTCCACCGCTGGCCAGCGGGCCCCCCTCCATTCCGCTACCCCTCCCTGGCCTCGCGGGCCCAAGCGCTGCACGCGCGCCTCCCCTCCATCTCGCCCTCTCTCTCTCTCTGGTCCTGCGGACCCCGCGCCTCACCCGCACCCCTTTCTCTCCCCGCCTGCGCCTGTGCTCCTTTCTTCCTCCTCCCTTCACCCATGGCTGAGTTTCCTCCACGTCTCCTCTCCCCTCTATTTTTCTCCCCTGCGCGAATCCGCCTACCGTATATCACACCAGAGCTCCGCCCCGTCTTGTCTCCCTGCTCCCGAGCCGTCCTTTCACCGCTCTCTCTCTCGCTGCCCTGCCTCTTTACCCCGCTCTCCGCTCTCTCTTCCCCGGGCTGTAGCTCGCGCCCCGCCCCATCTGCAGCCCAGCCCGCCTCGCGCCCAGACCATCTGGAGCCGTGCACGGACCGAAGGTCGCCGCCGCCTACCATCGCGCCACCCTATTCTCTGCTGCCGCCCCCTCTTTTTCCCCGCTTTGCTCCGCCCGGTCTCATCGCGTGTGCCAGGCCATCATGCTTCGAATCTCCCTCGCGATCCTACTGTCCACTCCGTAGCCAGCTACCGCTGCTGCTTTGCTTGTCACACCGCCGCCTGCCATCGCCGCTGGCCGACATGACCGCGCGGGCGAAGTCCCGAGGCTAGCTCCGCCCAGACGACCATAAGAGCTAGCAAAGCCCCAAATAGCGTCGCCATCCCCTACTCTCACTCCCTCTTCAAGGAATTGATTTCCCCCGCCTCATGGCTCGCCGGCCGCCCTCTTCTTCCTCGCCTCCGGCCATCGAGTGACCAGCCGAATGGGGCCGTCCCCGGCCAATTCCGTCGCATAGCAGCATCACCGAGGAGTTGCAGACTCACTCCCACCGTCGCCCGGGGCCCCCATCGCCCATACTTCGCCGGCGGCGTGAGCCCTTTGCGCCACCATAGGCCATTGTCGCCGGTCTTCCTCAGCCACCTTCCCCGCTCGGCCGACCTCCTGGTGAGTTCCTCCCGGCCTCCGTAAGCTTATGCCCATCCCAATTATGCCCCATCTTCGCCCGGCCGCCGGCGCCTCGTTTCCCCTCACCGCCGGCCGCATTAGCTCCACGACCTGCCCACCTCGCCGCCGCTCCGGTAGCCGCGCCACCACTCCTATCAGCCCCAGCACCGAGCAACTCGTTTTTCACATCCCCACCTCTCCGGTCGCCGCTCACTACCGGCGAGACCGCTCTCCTCCGGCGCTGACATGCTCTGCTTTGACCTCAGCGGTAACTGAGTATTGGTAAGTCCAAAACCACCGTTCACTCAGCACGGGCCGATTGCCCAACTGGCTAACCCAGTATACTTAAATCACAGAGTGCCCAAGTCCCCGGATTCGATCCCTGGCGGCCGCACCCTTTCGCATTTTTTTTGTGTGCTATTTCGATTTCATCAGTCCATTTGAATTAGGAAAGTTTGGGGAATAATCTAGAGCATGCAGTAAATTTAACTAGGATGTAAGGGAAATTTATTTAACATTTAAGATTTGATTATTGCTAAATGAACAACTAATATAGTGTAAGTAGTCGATTAAGGTTTAATTAATAGTTAAAGGCATGAATATCATATGGTTTAGCTTAAAACCCAAGGTGAATAATAACAACCAGTCAGGAACATGAATTGAACAAGATATTAAAGTATTTGAAATAGGAAGTACATGTAAAGTTAGAGGCTCTTATAAGCACACCTATATATACATATATGGATTAGTAGTTAGAAAAATGCGGACTACATATATGCAACTCATTAGCAAATATGTTAATACAAGTTTTTATGCACCTTAGACCCTATTGAGAATATAAACCCTATCAATAGCATACTGCCAACCATGAAGTTTTAAATGGTAGCTTTAATTAATAATAATAACAACAAAATACAATCAGGTGTAGGAGACTCAATTTACAAAAGGATAAAATATCAGTATTAGTAATCTCCGAGGGCACTCAAATTAAAAAGATACATAAAATATTATACCACAGTATGTTATAAACTCGGACTTTAAGATTAAAATTGGAAAGCTAAAGAATTTATACATCCCGTATATAAGGTATGCCTTGAATATTAGCACTTGACAAAATACACCAATTCATAGGTTTAATCTAGCTCATGGAACTTCCTTGATAAATACCAAAATGATAAAAAGGGATTATTAGTAAAAAGATCGAGTCATCGTACCCTACCACAGCCCTTGCCTCAAATCATCCGAATCATCCAATAACCTAAAATAAATCTAAATTAAGTTTATCCGAATTTAATTGGATCTTTTGAGTTATTTGCTTTTATTTGAATTCAGTTGTTTGTCGCGTAATTAGAAACTGGAGTCTTGAAGATTCCACGGATCAAGCGTGGTCAGAGCAACGTGAAGATAAAGAAGCTCAAGAGAAAGCATCGTGTGAGCTCAAGGCTGCGGTAAACCGCGCCAGGCGAGTCAATACTTTGATCATGTTGATCCTATGCTTTCTGCAAATTACTTTGTTTTAAATTATCAAATTGCATGCTGTTATTTTATATGCAAATACATGCTTGATTTAATATTCTAGTTATGTGCCCATTTTTACCTTGAGTAATATTACCCCTCCTTTGAAATATTTGAATGTGTGAACTTTGTCGCCCTAGCGAAAATATAATAGTAACATTTCGAAAATAAGTCCCTAATGATATGCTATGCTTGGTACTGCATAAATACTCGGGGCGCTGAAATGCCCCCAAACATCATTGTCATTTTAAAACACGAGAACTTGGTTTGGGCAGTCATGGTGGTAATGACTGGTATATATTGGCTATGATTATTTTATGTTCCCAAAAACCCCAACTTGCTTATATATCTGGGCGGATTGGTATGAGGGTGTGAGTGTGGTGCAGTGGATGCACAAAGTGGGTTAGTGGTAGACCGCTCAGATACCGCTAAGGACCGAATCTTGTCATGACCTCCTGTAAAATAAGTGCAACCACAAGTCAGAAATACAACTTGGCTAAGTAAATTTATCGAAATCCCCGGACTCATCTCACTGGTAGTGGATAGAAGTGGATATGCTATGGCAAGGGGGCCTGAAGGGACACCAGTGTAGGGTGAAGTTTTTCCCAGATGTTCTAAGCGTTGCGGGGAGTCGAGAAGCCCGGCTGCGTTAGTAACTGTAGGGGAAAAACATCCCGCGCATAGATGGGACCCACCGCAAGTGGGCAGTTTCCCATAAGGTGAATGAGAAAGGGACTAGATACTTTGAAAAGTCACTGTGATGGTCTGCTCAACCACACTTCTAAGGAATCGTGTGGGGCAATGAGTTGATTGTCTCTTGTGGTGAAAGTGTACAAACTCTGCAGAGTCAAAACTATTCGAATAGCCATGCCCACGGTCATGGGCGAACATGGGAACTTAACCAGATATAGTTCTATTTCAAAATATTTTGTGGGTGGGATGGAAAAGTGGAGGGCAGTGAAAAGCCCTGATTTGAGTTGTCCTAGGCGTCGTCCCAGTGGTAAGTTAAGCGGCTATAACGCTGAAAGATGTTATATGGTGTGATGCCATATGTATGGAGAAATTATGGTAATATTAGGCATATGGTGTGATGCCATATGTATGGAAAATCATGTTAATATTCCTTGAACATTATGTTTTGTTCCAAAGTTGCTAGGTCTCAGGAAATTTTATGTATTGTATTTCGAATAGTGGCTTTGCTAATCTTACAAACTAAAATATGGGTGGGATAAACATAGTTGTGAGTAAAGGAGATAGATGTTTTTAGTATGCACATAAAGGTGTTGGTGAATTCAGGTCGATCATGAAAAGGAAATGCTAGTGTGGGTTCTGGGAGAAATAACCTAGTGGGGTCCAGCTGAATGGATAGGCTAGATAAATGCTCTAATTGAATTTTCAGGAATTTGGAGAAATAATACAAGTATTGGAGCATAATTCTAGATTAGTGTTATTCTTGGCGGATATATAATAGTGAATCGATTTTGGAGAATTAGGGAGTGCAAAGGTAAATTGCTGGATTACTACACTAATGATTAATATAAATTCTCGGAAGATATTGGTGATAAAGGGGAATTAATAGGAGTTGATCAGTTACTAGAGAGATGAATTGAATTTCTGAGAAGATTGGAGGATTCATAACAATTAGTGGATTATAATCTTGGTAAGTGAATTTTCGGTGAAGGTATACATTGTGGATTAGCTAGTGAAAGATAATGGAAATTGAGATTGATTAATGGATTATGGTTTTGAATCAATAACGAAAAGGATTGAATTCGGATGATATCGGTGGATTATATAAATTATGATGCTCGTTGTTTGGGGATTTAGGCGGCAATTGGTTGGAGGATTGTATAATTGATGATATCCGCTGTTTGGAGATTAGGCAGTAATCAATTTGGAAAGAGTGTGTTTGGTGGAATATCGAAATAATGTCACACGCTGTTTGGAGATTTAGACAGCAATAAATATAGAAGGTGTATAATTGGTGGAGTAATTGGATAATGTTACTTGCTGTTTGGAGTCTTAGATAGCAACCAATACATAAAGAATATGATCGGTGGAATGAATAGAGGATGACACATGTTGATTGGAGTTTAGAGAGTACTCAATAAAGGAAGTGTAATTTTGGTGGATTAAGTCAATGATGTCATTTATGTGAGAAGTCTTTAGGTCACAAAAATAACAATATGATATAATAATAGAACTGCTACTAAACGCGTTTTATGGCAAATAAAATAACCCGAGCCTCTCCTTTATTTAGCCATGCATACTATTTATTTGCATTCTGTGTATTGGCTCATGAGCACGGGTCGGAGTGCTCACGCCGCTTTGCGACAAAATACAGAATCAGGAATCAAACCACCTCGCCTCAGCAACAAGATTGGACAAGCTAGCAGAGAAGATGATGATATCAAGGGTTAGGTCGCGAACCTCCAGTTGGCTGCCTGTGGGCATGTCCTGAAGGGTTCACCTGTGTGCTTGTTCTTCCGCTGCTGCAATTTATTGATTTCGGCCTAATTGGCCCGTGAAGTAAGTCTACTATTACATTTACGCTTCCGCATGATATGTATTTTGATATTCATTACTGTAACTGTGAGCACTATCTACTGATCCAGGGAATAGTGCGGTGGAATCACAGAGGAATCCGGATATTAATATCTGGGCTCCTACACTAGCTTTCTAGGCCTGGCCCAGTTCTAGGTTCATGCCATGCTAGCCCGACCCGTCATATGTCAGGCTTGTACCGTGCTTAGGCCGTGCTGCATCAGCAATGTCTCGGGTTGGCCCAAAAAATCTTAGCCCGACTCTCACTACTAATTAGAGATGGAAAACGGTAAAAGGTAATTCATTTTATCCGATATTCGTATATAAGAAAACAGTAATATGGTAAGAAAAATATGTATTCGAGAATGCTCGTATCCATATTTGAGAATGTTCGCAATGGTATTAAAAAATATTCGTATTCGTATTTGAGACTATTTGATTTGTATTCGATTCATTTTCATCCCTAGCGACCTCCTTAGAGATATTGTGGGAAGCAATTTTCTAATGAACTAAGATTCACAAGTAAAAAATGAAAATTACTTTGTATAATTTTCAACTCTATGCACTACACTAGTAGCTTTTGTAGACGTGTAGTCATGTTATATGAATGTATTCTTCCGTGATTTGTTACAAAAGTCTTAGATATTCGCATTTGACCGAATTAAGTACATATTTGATTCGAATTCATATTTGTTACGACATTCGATTTGTATTTGTATTTGAGAATATTTAAATTTGTATTCGTATTCATTTTAAAAATATGAATTCGTATTCGTATCTGTATTCAATGTAAAAATATGTATTTGTATTCGTATTTGAGACTATTCGATCTGTTTCCATCCCTACCACTAGTCATGCCTCGCAGTATTATTGCATGTTTTTCCTTAGAGCCATTTGGCACACAATGGTCTTGTTCTTTTTAGCTTCTGTCTTATAACTTATGCTATAGTAACTAGCTTTTAAATGGAGTATCTTTTCAAGTCGAGATCTACTAGGTAATTGCAGGTTGAGTTTCTTTTACAGTAATTAGCTTTTAAATAGTGCATATTTTCAAAGCGGAGTCTACAGGTAAACTATTGTAGACACTATACCGAATTCAGCTATACTGGCTAAAATTGCATATGCCTATTTCCCTTTGCATACTGTCTCTCGCGAACAGTCAGAATTCAAAAAACACAAGCCAAAAACCAAAACCACAGCACAAAAGAACCCACCTGTAGTAGACATTGTACCAACTTCAGTTATACCGGCCAAAATCGTACGCAACTGTCTCTCTTCGTACTCTCTCTCTCATGAGTAGCCATAATTCAAAATCTATAAGCTGTAATTGAAAAGAACGACCCAATATGATAACAAGAAGAATTCTATCGGACAAGAGACATTTTAAATTTCTTTGAAATTCCTATATGCACCCTCCAAATGGGCTTGAAAGCTACAGGTATACATATTCCTTTTGGAAGAGTATAAAAAAGGATCTGACAAGACTTGTTAAACTAGGTCAACGTAAACAGGGTCCAGACATAGATAATTAGAATACTAATGGCCCTGTCCTGCTTGGCGTATTATAGAACTATTAAAGCCGAAGACATGCCGATCCTCCTGGGGGTGTCCACATCACCCTTTTTACAGAAAGACCCTCCAGATTTTCTGAAAACGCACCCGCGAACGGCCCGGATCGTCAGGTTGGAGCAACTTGGAGAAACGAACAGACGAGTTTTTGGCCATGCCTGCGCCCATCGAACTGTCCTACTACATGACATCTGTGTAGTCTCTTTCTAAGCATTTTACTAACTTATGTTGCGCCTGTGTTGTACTTTATGTTGTTCTTTTCCATTCTGTGCACATTAGTAGGGAAACACTGGCAAGTTGGAGTAGCATAGTTTAGTCCGTCACTGCCACAAATGGCTCGAAATAGAACTCCACATCAGC
This sequence comes from Dendrocalamus sinicus, assembly GCA_036346575.1. Classification (NCBI taxonomy): domain Eukaryota; kingdom Viridiplantae; phylum Streptophyta; class Magnoliopsida; order Poales; family Poaceae; genus Dendrocalamus; species Dendrocalamus sinicus. The sequence goes on from JAYEVI010000546.1 coordinate 165,261, forward strand.
TAGTCCAAATCCCGCTGGACGTTGGTATTTCCGTCTATTAAATTTGACGCTTGCTACTTAATTGTACCATACTTTGCCTTGCTTATCCAAACTTTAATGATACTTATCTAATTACCATCTCTTCTTTAATCATTTACCCCTGTTTGACTATATTTATCTATAAACCACCATCCATATATACTAAGGAAACATTAAATCTAAGAAAAAGACAAATAGTTAATACGAAATAATCATTATATATACCTATTAAATAATATATCATAATCACTTAATCTCTTCCAAAGTATTTAAGTAGGGATACGTAAAGAGTGAAAATTTTCAATTGCTACACTCTATATTTTCTCAATAGATATATATATTAAAACCGACACTTCCGAAGCCATGGACAAATTATAATATTGATGTGCTCAATTGGACTTAAATTTTTAGCTTCTTAATTTCGTCTTTTTCTAGCTTTTTGGTTTTTTGAGGTTTTTTCTTATTCCTTTGTACTGTTTGTGATAATATAACTTTTTTATTTGTTTTTAAATTTAGTTACATGGAAAAAACTAACATTAGTTATAGTACAGAAAAGACTCAAACAGTACCAAATAAGTTAAAAGCTTGAGCTTTAAACCCAAATGAGCACTATAACCTCAAATAGTGGAACGAGGGAGTAATTACGAGATTACTACTGCCGAAAGCAACTAACAATAAAAACAAAACACTAGTAAGCGATGTACAAATATATATAATAGCGTTGGCCTTGTAAAGACTAGGCACCATAGCCAACCATCACCTGTGCTGTTGCACCATGGATGACTTGGAAAACATGGAAGATGTCGACTTGGAGGAGCAATTGCCGCCTCCTTCACCGACGCCACTGCACAAATTGTCTAGGAAGCCAGCGGACCACCGCGTGCTCGCCACGCCGGTGCACGCCCTCTCGCTGGTGGTGCTCATGGTCGGCCTCCTCTTCGCTGTCCACATGATCGTGCACGATATGAGGACGTTTGTGCTTCTCGTCGCAGAGTCGCTGTGCATCTTCTTCGTCATGTCGTGCGTGGCAGCCTGCGAGAGGGGGGCGCGCGACGCCGCTCCTGGCCCGTCTCACGGACTGGGTAAAGTGGCGGAGGTGGCGCTGTGGTCTTTCTCCATGGCGCTCACGGTGACCATGACGTTGTGGGTGGCCACCGGCCTGTCGCTGCCGGCCGTGGCGGCTCTCTACTTGCTCTCGTTGCTAGTTGTCTCAACTTGTTTCGCAGTCCTTCTTGGTACTTGATTAGTTAGGTGAATCGTCAATTGCAGATCGTGCATCGTACAGCTTTGGTTTTCGACGCGCACTTGTTGAATTTAGATGTGTTCGATCATGATGTACAATTTTTAGTCGATATGGAATGTTTCTCATGCGGCGACTGCAATGCATGCATGAGCATGACCGATGAAGTTGGTTTGTGTTCGCGGATTGGGACCTATGTTCATGTTTGTATTGATCGATGAAAGGGTCGGGACCATAGGTTCAAACCATAGTCATGGTAGGATCGTACCTGAAAGTTGTGATTCTCCAGCATAGAGTTACTTTTGGTCCCTCAACTCTTCTCGAAGTCTAATTTTCACACTCAACTCTAAAACCGTACGTTTAAATTTTGTTCTCGAATTGTCAATACCGAATCAAATAACCCCTACCCCGGATCCACTCTGGCTTTGGTCCGATGTAGCGCTTGTGTGGACTGGTACTGCTGAGACAGATAACAAGAAAATCAAACTGAAATCCCTTTCTTCCTCCTCTCAACATCACACCCCATGCCCCCTTATCAAATAACATGGAGCATCGCTTGCCCATACGCGCCCTTATCCTTCATCCCTTGTCCTCCATTATTTGTACACCTCATTTGCTTAAATCGGACACCGAACGAAGAAATTATGCTGCAACCCGGCAGAGAGCTGGTTTTCGACCTCGGTACCTACAACACCAACCCAACTCAAGAATTCGATGGGAAAGGCCCTAAACGACCCGTTTGGAAGCCTTTTCAAGTTGTTTGTTTTAGGGAGGTTCCTAGGGACTTAGAAAGAAATTTTGGAGCAAGTAAACCATTCAACAACCTAGGGATTGGAATGGTATAACTTTGGAACGAGTTGAAGGCCCACAAGTGCTATATATTGCAATCAAAGGGGGGATTGCCGCAACTTCGCCTAGATCATTAGCTGGGCCTAGCTCCTAAGTAAAAGAGGGAGGATATCCAAGAACACATTTCCATCATCTCCATACGTGATCTAAGCAAGAGGAAGAAGAGATGTTGCTCACATCGACGCCAACTTCTCCTTTGTCAACGACTACCACATTGTCATTCACTACTACAGAAAAGATCATCACAGACGGTTTTGTGAGCCGTCTGTATTTATGGGTCAGTGATAATCGAAGGTCATCACAGACGGTTTTCAAACCGTCTGTGATTATGGGCTATCACAGACGGTTTTTACTCAAAAACCGTCTGTGATAATCAGTATCACAGACGGTATCACAGACGGTTTTTGAGTAAAAACCGTCTGTGATATTCCCTTCAACCCCTACATATATTTCTGTTATTGGCTAGCCTCAAGAAATGCTAGCCATGCCCTCTGAAACAAGCAGATAATCACAAACAAAAACATACAATTCACACATCTCATTTGCTTTCAGATACATTTCACAGACATAAAACATCCAATTAACATCGCACTTCATTTCACAAACATAAAGCATGCATCCATTTCGCAAATCGATTAATTGAATTGAAATGAAATATCAATTAACAAATGCACAGTTACAAAAGATCTACACTGCATTTACACTTAGTGATAAAACCAATAAGAAATCATGGTGCGCAGTGGAACTGTCCTCCTGGCTTTATGACTTGAGGCGACCAAAAGTACGCCAACTCTCCTTGAATCCTCCAAAATCGATTGTTTCAATGCGGTTGACGGATGGACACGACCTATCGATAGGAATATCAATGTGCATATATATGTAACGTGATAAGTATGAAGTAATTATGGGAAGAGTGACAAACCTTGCGATTGGTGAGCCTCGAGGAATCGAGGAGTAGTTCCATATGTTGGCAAACGTAGTATCCACATGTGTTGCCCGGCTGCTACTGGTGGCACTGCAAAAAATGGAATGTGTTAGTTCAAGAGGCATTAGTACCAACTGTTGCATAGGATTAATTAATGTGAAATAGCGAATACCTTAAAATCTCGAACATGTGTCACGGGCCTTTGGCCTCGCGCTCGAGTCACCTCCTTTTCAATGTACATCGCGAACGCCCTACGTAATTCGAAAAAGTTAACCTTAGTCATTCGGAAGGAAAGAAAGAGTACAATGTAGATATGTATGGGGAATATGTGCTTACCTATCGATTACTTGGCTGACAACTGTGAAGTCCATTTTATTCTTACTTAGGGAATCAAGGTAATATACCTTGTTCCATTTTGGTACAATTACTATTAAAATCCAATGAAAGTTCTGATTGAAGGGCATAAGTACATAGTCCTTATTGCGGCAACCCAGTAGTCCTGATGCAATGTACCTCTCGACGAGGGGTGTCTCCTGGTCGATGGTATCCTTGGCGACCAATTGTGGGTCCAAGAAACCAGCTGATGAGTTGGATAATCTAGCTTTAATCAGCATGTGTCTATATAAGAATGACACAATAATTGATTCATACATATACCACGCATATGTGTTGTTCTTTTTGCTTACTATACCTCTAGGTAATAATAATGTGAAAGACAGAAGGGGTATAACTGACCAATACATATACCATGCATACACATTGTATTCTTTGTTTAGTACAATTTCAGGCTATCAAAAGCCGATGACGGCTTTTCTTGAAGAAGGGGAGGATGATGCGGATACACACATGCTTAGCACATTTAAGTCAAATACATTATTTCACTGAATGAAGTATTGAGCCGCATTAAATATTGTCAGGTGAATTTGTTTCATAATGAATTTCCTTCTACTCGTGGGAACGATATACTACCTTATGCCAAATTCTTGTTTATTATTAGGTTTGAATATTATGATGATTCCGGGGCCAAAGTAATGGAGAAGCACAAGGAGGGTAATCATATTTACTACCAAGAACAAAAAGCTCAAAAGCCCATGGGAATGGAAAGGAGAAAGCCAAGCAGCCCACGCAGCAGATCAAGGAGGAAAGAAGCCCATGCAGTGGGAGAGCAAAAGGGAGGAGCCCAAGGACTTAAACCACAAGTTTTGGATAAGATTTTTAAGCCAATTTCAGACTTCCCACGTGCTCAACCCAATTCAAACTCGGATTCAACACAGAATTCAATTCGGATTCGGTTCGGGACAGGCTGACAAGCAGTTACTAAAAAGGCCATAACTTTCACAAACGGAGTCCGATTCAGGTGTTCTTGTACTCGTTGGAAAGATAATTTCAAGGGCTACGCAATGGATCTGGTCCCACCTTAAAATTCGTCACAAAAAAAAGTTATGACCGAAACAATATAACAGGTGAAAAATATAGTTTCCTTTTTGTGAGAGTTTATTTCTAAAACCATATAGGGTAGAGTTGTACTTGGTTTGGGGACCATATGGACGTCCCAAGGGGCTATATAAGCCTTGTATTGGCAGCCTTTAGGGCACAGACCACTTTTGATAATAAAATACTCTTGTTCTTTCTGTTGGCCGAACCAACATGAGGGAATTGGGAGTTCGCTGAAATCAAGATCGTTCAACCTTTCCGTTGGGAATTGGGAGCGCGATGGAACTTCATCGGTGGTCGTGAAGTTCAGCACGTGTGGTTGGGCGAATTATAGAGTGCTAACTCTTGCATTGGCAATGGGGGATCACTACGATTCATCAAATCCACGTGAGTATCTTGATCCTACGTCGAGAAGATCGGGCGACCCCGTATCAATATGCGAGTGCAGTTGGTTGCTTATGTATGCTATAGTATATTCTCGCCCTCATGTATCTCAATCATTAAGTGTGGTTAGTAGATATATGGCTAATCCTAAAAAAACATTGAAAAGCAATTCAATGGATTTTCAGGTATTTACGGGGCACATCTAATGCTTGTTTATAATTTGGAAAGACTAGAGATGGATTCGTTGGTTATGTGGATTCTAATTTTGCTGAAGATTTGGATAAAAGATCTCTCATTAGTTATGTGTTCACTGTTGGTGGGTGTGCCGTTAGATGGAAAGCAAGTTTGCAAGCTACTGTTGCTTTGTCCACTACAGAAGCTGAGTATATGGCTATTTCTGAAGCTTGGAAAGAAGCCTTTTGACTAAGAGGTTTATTTACTGAGCTTTGTAAAAGTACATCTTGCACTACAATATTTTGTGATAGTCAGAGTGCTATTTGCCTTACAAAAGATCAAATGTTCCATAAAACAACAAAGCACATTGATATCAAGTATAACTACATTCGAGTTGTCATTACTCAAGGTGATATTAAAGTTTTGCAAGATAAGTACTCATGATAATCCAGCTGATATGTTGACAAAGCCAGTTCCTACATCTAAGTTTGAGATATGCTCAGACTTAGTTGGTATTACTCACTAGTCCTTTAGAATTTTGGCGCTCAAGATATACATGATAATTTTATTGGATTGGTCTATCATATTTTTCAACTACTGAAGGGAATTTGTCTCAAGGTGGAGATTGTATAATTGATCCAAATTCGTACCGTGTCCATGTAGGATACTTCATCACCTCATGCCAGACGTGGTATAACAGGTGTATGCACAGGTTGTATCAAACGTGGTGTCAATCTGTAACAACCGACTCTGATTCGGTTTCCTCTCCGTGTGAGACTCTTTTCCCTCACACTATATATATATACCCTAGTAGCCCATAAGAAGAGCAAGCGTTCCATCGTAAACCCTCCTCATTATAGTGGTTTGCCTTCGAGCGCCTATAGTTTTTTCCGCAAGGGTTTTTCACGTAAAAATTCGTGTCTCTTTCTCTATTTTTTGTGCATAACTTGCAACACTCTTAATACACATGGATAACATCTCTGAACTTGGAGTTACTGCAAATGCATGATGATATGTTTGAACTTATTCTACCAAGAACAACATAAAAAAAGTGTAGAAACAAAATTACTCTGTCGAGGACAAAAAAAAGTCCAAACCAAGATGAACCATAACATAAAAAAAAGACTAAAGAAACATAAATTATTCTACCAAAGATAGAAAGATGCTGACCCAGGTGAACTCTAAAATAAAACAAAAGAACTGAAAAACATAATTTAATATAAAAATGAAACAAAGGTCCTGAAATTGTGTTGTGCAAGAATTAAATTGCATATTGCATGGGACTGCGAGTTTAGCTAAAATGGTATGTAGATTTTAATCTAACATGTGTCGTTCATAGCTTAGCTATGTATCATCAATCATATGTTAATTCTACAGTGAACAAACAAGTGATAAATGACCATGTGACCATATGAACAAAAATAGGAGCAAACAATTATTGACCTAAGAGATGCACATGCAGAAAATAAAATTAAGACAACAATACTAATTCAGTGAAGTAATGTATGCTTCAATAAATAGATAGTGCTTGGGACAAAACTAAAAAATAGCATAATAGAAGGGCAGAAAGATAATTGCACTGACAATGTACTAAAATTGCATGTTACATTACACTGAAATTTTAATTCGAATATTATGCAAGTTATAAACTAACATGATTTATAGGAAGTTAACTTATAAGTGGTTGTTAAAAGGTCATTTCCAGGGTCAACTTAGAACAAGTATTGATTGCTTACACAATCTCCTTCACTAGAATCAGTATATATGGAGTCTCATACATCAAAGTCTTCTATGAGGTTCGAATCATCACTAGTTCACCACCTCTGTACTCATTAGATGCCTCTTCATCTGATTGAAAATCATCCCTAGCCATATCAGTGTGGAAAAAGAAACAAATAGAAGCTACACAAATCATTTCTTAATAGACTACACAAAATAGTTGACCCTTTAACTAAAGAATTGAGCTGTGCTGGAGAGCCCTAAAGAAACAAAATAGAAAAGCATGCTACCAAGCCCAGCAACTAGAAATCAAAGCACAATCTTTGACCTTGATTCATGCACAGTACTACTGTAGTAATACCTGCCACTCATCTTGCACAATATAATCAGCTAGATTGAATTTGATTATTTCACTCTGTTATTAACATGCACCATATAAGATTGCATGATTTGAATAAAGAAAATCTAACGCAACGTTGTCTGATGCTAAAACATTGAAAACTAACTTAACATGAGATTGCATACAGTAATACCTGGCAGCCTTTGATGAGGACACGACCCCTATGGATACAACTATATTTGCTATACCTGTTGTTCCAATTACAAGAGCTCCTACGCATCACTTAAATTATCACATGAGCTCATTTCAAAGAGGTTTTACTTTGTTTGATAAAGAACTTATAATATTACATAATGAGGGTTTGTTGCGTTTGTTATCATGTACCGAGATTTATGATGAAGATCATGCAATACGTGAGGCTACACATATACTAAAATCGAGGATGGTTTTCTATCAAGAAGGGGAGGAGGATGTGACCATGCCACCAACACATATGACCATAGCACCCAATATCAAGATTGAACTAAAGGTGAATTCGTTTCTTCAGTTTTCACATATTTTAAATGAGAATATGATGCTACCTAATGATGAAAATATATATTTTTGTAGTACCACATCACTTTTGCACCAATTCAAGCAAGAGTTCAACTTGGACACGTTTTGGAATCCAATTCGGCCTCCAGATCAGTTTGGATTCAGCTTGACGGCACAACTTCAAATGTGCATAACTTTCACATACGAAGTCCGTTTGAGGTCCACGAGTACTCGATGGAAAGCTTTTCTCGTTCTCTTTCCAATGGATCTGGTCTCATCTCCAAATTCCTCCTGTGCTTACCGCAACCACTCAAAGAAGGTGCTGCGCCACCTGTTTGGGTTAAATTAGGCCTTGTAATGTTTGGGCTCAAAGGGGAGGTGCCCCCCTCCTAGGCCCATACTGTTCATGGGTTACTATTCATGTGAACAGTACCATAAATAGTACCACCCCTTTTCCTTAGTTTATTGGCTTTTCCACCCCTATTTAAGAAGGTTGCACCCTTGTAGTTTTCTTGGATTTCATTTGCTTAGTTTTTCCAAGATGAAAACTCTTGTTCTTCACTTGTGTCGGCTAAGCCAACCGTAAAAAACCTCTACGGAATCCCACCTTTTGAACTCAATATAAATATTTGCAATTTCAGATTGCTTGTTATCTTGTTCTTGCGTGTTTTTCGGTTGCATACAGGAATAGACCTTCGTGGTCAGGTCAACCGCGTTCTTGGCACGGTTGATAACGACTTGGAGTGTGGTTCAGCGATTACTAAGGCGCAAGCGACGTTGTATGGTTGTAGTCGGGTCGCAAGGTTCACCTCCACCAAATCGAAGTTATCATCCTATCGGAAGATCGGGATCCCATCGCCTCATCAGTTGGTATCAGAGCTTCAGGTTGACCGGTAGGAATTTCTTGTATCCCTAGTTGTTAGATTGATTTTTATTTCTCATAGTGCAGAAAAATTGCCCCACAAAAAGAGTTAATTCCCGCTGTCCAAACCCCGTTATGTCTTTCAATCCATTAGTTTTGGTTTGCTAAATTGAATTTGTGTCCGTCTTAAAATTGTCTAGTTGCTGGTCATATCTTTGTTCCATTAAAAATCCAAAGAAAAAATTCCCCACCCCAAACCCTAATTCCAATTCGGTTGATTTTTCCTTTCTATGCAGCCGCCACCAAAAAAGCAATAACTTTTGATTCCGTGATCTTTTTTGAGTGAGACCACCTCCATTAGATTCATAACTTCATTATCCATCTTTCTATAAAATTTTGCTTCATTCCCGCAAGCCAGTTAAAAGATATCTGTGATGAAAGTTGTCCCAAATTTCTGAATTGAATCTGCAATAGCCGGCACTTGTGAATTTTGTGCGAATTTTTCAGTCGGTTTTCAGAACTTGGCCCCAAAACAAAAGTTGTAGAGAAAGCTGTCAGGATACGGGAAAAAAAGAATCATTGAAAAGGAGACAACTGAAAAGACGTTATGGCCAAAATACCGACGTGCTGTCCAGTGAACTGAAATCTTTCAGTTTTTGTTTTGGGTCAATCCTTGTGTTCTTCAATTCTAGATTGTATTCAATTGAATTATCTTGTATTTAGCACTCCTATACAGTGCCATACACTTATTTTAGCCTTTTTCCATCTTTGGTTGATCAGCAACATAGGCTAAGTGCTAGATACGAACTATAATTCAATTCTGTGCAATTTTTGAAATTAATTGATCGTTTTTCCTTTGCTACAAAATACATAGCCTATCCAAGCTCCACTTTTCTACTAACCGAACAGGTTTTGATGTACCAGCAATCGCTATACCAATCACCTAAGTCAGAGTTATCACGAAGCAGCCACCGGTTGCACTACCTGTTTGCTTTGGTAAGAACTTGTAAGAATTTGGTAAGAGCTTGAGAGATGCGTGACTTGATTTGAGTCTCCATATCCTAGTAGTTGATAGAAACATTTACTTGTGATTTGTTTCCTTATTTTCTACTAACAATGACAGACTTAAGAAAATTGGTAGATTATGACGTCATCGCGGGCAGATTTGAACTCGAAGGGAAACAATTACCGATATATATCTTGCTACTCACCGCTGAGAGTACGTCATCGGACTACTTCTTGTGGGTTACTATGATGGATAGCTACTTTGAAAGACAAGATCTTTATCCTTATGAGAAGATGAGCATGGCAAGGACGTCACTGATTGGTGATGTTCAACATTGGTGGTCGAATCTCGAGTTGCACTACATGTACACATGGGTGGAGATGAAGAAGAAATTGTGATGTCGTTTTGTACCTCCACCACCCACGGTCACAAGTGAGGTGCAACTTAAGGTAACTGAAAATGATGACATTGTTTTGGCTCCTACTCCATCTACAGATACCGTTGAAATGCTTGAAGAAATGAAGGATGATCTAGTGCATCTTATGCCGTTAGAGGAGAAATTTGAGGTACTTACAGTATCTGATGAGCATGATAATGACAAAGGTACTGATTTGGTGCTATCACAAGACATAGAGCAACCTTGTGAGTATATACCTGCTGTAGTGCAATCTTTTGATATTCCTTGTGTTTACTTGAATGAACCATGTGCTGATCTAAATTCTCATAATTTTGTACTTGTCGAATTAATTACACATAAGGAAATATTTGATAGAATATCCCCTACTGATGCATTATGCTATATCATACTTAATGAGGCCGCTAGTTTGGAATGTGCTATGAAGAAAGTTTCTGAACTTGCATGTTCGAAATTCTTGTTTAGTGCCTACACCCCTGGGTATAAGTTTAATTTGATTAGAGATTATGGTGTAGAAAATCAATTTCTTGTATATCGAATATGCATAACTTGCGATCACATGGATGAATTGAAACTTGCTGTTTTGAACAACAACTCTTGTATGCTCAATTTTGTTCATTATGAAAGAAAAATAAAATTTATTGATCATTCAATGCCTATGTGTTCTTCTCTTGTTGAAACATCTAGTATGGACAATTTGAATAAAGATGATGAATTATGGAAGAACTTACAAATTGTTTCACCCTTGCTAGAAAAATTTGCTATTACTCGATTGAGATATGATTATATTGATGAACTTTGCTTAATTCCAAAAGTTGTAGCTTTGCCCATATGTGGTACCACTGCAAGTTTACAACTTCAGATATTTCAATTGCATAAATGATTCACTTATATTTGCAAATCTAGCTGCAATAATTGCTGTGTGAGAAATTTTGATTTGGTCATTGACATATATGATTACTATTGGGTTAATGATACGATGAGCTTCTATGATCTCTGCTATTTTATAATATTAATTGTGCAACAACGAAGAATTGTTAAAACGGATGACATATACATATATCATGCGTACACATTGGCTTCTTTGTTACCATACTTTCAGCTTATCAAAAGCTGATGACGGCTTTGTTTTCAAAAAGGGGAGGATGATGAGGACACGACCCCTATGGATACAACCATATTTGCTATACTTGTTGTTCCAATTACAAGAGCTCCTACGCATCACTTAAATTATCAGGTGAGCTCATTTCAAAGAGGTTTTGCTTTGTTTGATAAATAACTTACGATATTACATAATGAGAGTTTGTTGTGTTTGTTATCATGTACCGAGATTTACGATGAAGATCATGCAATATGTGAGACTACATATATACTAAAACCGAGGACGGTTTTCTATCAGATTGCTTGTTATCTTGTTCTTGCATGTTCTTCAGTTGCATGCAGGAATAGACCTTCGTGGTCAGGTCAACCGTGTTCTTGGCACGGTTGATAACGATTTGGAGTGTGGTTCAGCGATTGCTAAGGCGCAAGTGACGTTGTACGGTTGTAGTTTCGTAAGGGTCACCTCCACCAAATCGAAGTTATCATCATATCGGCAGATCGGGACCCCATCGCCTCATCAGCCTTGCTCATTAGTTCTAACACCAAAGAAAGCTACAACAAATAGTAGACGACAGATGCAAATGCACAAATTCAGATTGCGCAAGGTCATATATATAGATCAAAACATATGAATGTGCCACCAGATTAACATGAGAACTAGAAACACTTCAGACCGTGAAATTATCATCTAGAAAAAATTTACATATACTGAAAACAAATAAAGCCTCACAAAACATCATATAGCCTAGCAGTTTTGAGAGGATTGATGTAACTCATAAAAAGGGTCAGATCCTATATCACAAAAGAATTATTAGCACAAACATGTAAGTCATTGGCGCCATCATGAGGTCTCAGAAAATCAGCTCAAAAAATTTAGTTCCAACTTATAAACTGGATGCTTTAGGAAACGTATCTATGATCATAGCATAGCATCTAACAAGGATGAAATCGACTAAACATTGGCTGAGAGAAAGTTATATCACTAAAACTGAACAAATGCTAGTTTCATGCCATCATTTCAAAAAATATATCTGAAAAGTATTGCTCTCTAGGCATTAGCTGAAGTGACCATTAGATTTTGAAGTGTAATGATTCTTCACCTAGTTAACAAGTATTCTGCTCCAACTGAATTGATATAAGCATGAATTAGCCTATAAAACTATCTTTTCATTGGCACACAATACATAAAAAACATGGATACAAACAGAAGCAGCACCAATTTTTTTTCTAAACTAGACAAAAATATCTTTAGGCTTAGTGAACCTACAGAATCAAAAACAAAAAAATCTTTCTATGCTAGACAAAAATATGTTCGACTTGATGAAGCTCTATAAAGAAAACAGAGAAGCTACTTTCTAAAGAAGACAACTACTTTTGGCAGCACCAAGTCTATTCTCTAGTGGAGTACATATCTCTATTATTTACTGAATTACATATCAAAGAGGGGTCATTGTCAGATTTGGACAGCATAAAAATAATTAGTATGGAAAGCTACTTTGTATATAAGTGGTTCTTGTCACATATTAGTTACTTAACTACAATGAGGCTGCTGAATCTGAGATCAAATAGCACAAAGGGAGACCACTTAAGGTAACCTCTTTTACATCTCCAGAGAGAACTAATTAAGGACCTTGAAGACTCATGTACACAACCAAGTTCCCAACCTAAAAACTGATAACCAAAATCCAGTGTAACAACATGCACACAGATCCACAGCCCTAGAAAAATGGGAACAAAAATGAACACTTAAATACAACCCTATCAGCTTGAAGAAACGACAATCAACAACACCAATAGTTAGATCCAAACTTTATGTTGCCGCTCGCCGATGCTGCCACACTCACCGCTAAACAGAGATCCAATCCCTTTCACAGCTCTGATATGGCCAAGACGAGCGATGATTACCACAGCAGCGAAGGTGAAATCAGAGGCCCGTGCAGCAACGCTCACCGTCATGCCGCCAAGCGCCGGTGCTCACTGCGAATCGCCAGTCCCTGCCTTGCTCTCTCCGCTCTCCCCCCCTGCTCTCTCCACTCTGTATCCTCTGCTTGTTCATAACTGTAGACCACAGATGAGGTGTCCAAAAGAAATAACGGGCCGTGTACGCCCAACAGAAGTGGGGGCCTGTTAATCCAAGCTAATACTACAGATCTCAAAAAAGATCCGATGGCTAACAAATTGACTGAAATTTACGGGATTTTTAGGTAACTGCACAATAGTAAAACCGTTTTTTATGAGGCCGAGATGGCTAATAAATCGATTGAAAGTTACAGAAATTTTAGATGACTCTACAATAGCAAAACTGTTTTTTTTTTTGACGAGGCCGAGATGGCCATGTTGATCTCATATCAAGGCCAGAATATGCTGCACGGTTGCACACTCGGGCATTTTGATTCCGTCAGAAGGATAAAATTATGCTCTGATTAATTAACGGAGTTAATGGTCAGAGAGGTTCAGTAAAAACTAACAAGCCTTCACAATATGTACAATGTTCACACGACAGTGGAAAAGAAGACTAAGAAGAGTACAATTTTGATAAAAGCAAAATTTAAACCCGATTGAGAACCCCTTGGTCCTCATCTGCCGCTGCCTTGTCCCATTTCTTGTACTCCCCGTAGATGTAGGACGAGAAGGCCCAGAGGCAGAGGAGCATCGCGATGGCCTTCTCGGCACCGAACTCATCGCCGAACACCACCACGCCGCCGGCCACGTTCACCGCGAGTAGTGCCGTCATGCAGATGCCGCCGTGCAGGGACGTTGTCAGGAATACAGTGCCCGCCGTGCCGAGGAAGCACAACTGCCAGCTCAGCACCGCTGTCCCCATCACTGTGTAGTATGCCGCCGGCGACAGGTCCCACGTCGCCTCCACGCCGCTCAACGGCCAATTCCCGCCCGCGGATGCAACCATACCAACGGCTGCCACGGCAGTCGCGACCGCCTCCATAATCACCTGCGCCTCCACCACCACGCGGAAGCCAGTCACCCCACCGTGCCGGTACACGAGCTCGGCGGCCGGCAAGTAGAGTGCGAAGAGGAGCGCCGCACCAAGGGTGGCTGCGACGCCAACTAAGTAGTTCGGGCTGGTGGCATCAGTAGAGTCCGAGCCAGTACTAGCGCCACCTGCCCCGCGCCGGAGTGCGAGGAGCAGCGAGGAGAGCGTCAGGAGCATGACAGCGTTGAGGTTGGCAAAGGAGAGTGGCACTCGGACAAGCGCCGCCGCGAGCGCCAGCGTGAACGCCAGCTGCATGGAGAGGAGCAGCGACGTGGTGGACACGGGCAGGTACGATGTGCCACACGAGTAGAGCAAGTTGTTGAGCCCCATCACCAAGCCAAGAAGCACGCAATACAGGACGAGCCGCGGCGTGAACCCACTGAACGGCCTGGACGCTACCGCCGACCGGGCGCACAGCAGCAGGAGGAGCGCCGGGAAGCCGGCCGACTGGACAAGCGTTGCCAGCCACCGGTCAGTGCCGCCGTGCGTGAAGTAGAACCGAGAAAGTAGGCTGGACGACAGCGACCCAACAAACAACGCCGCGTAGTTGGCGGCAAGCAGCAGCTTACCCCGCACTGCCTGGCTCCTGAGCTGCGCAGGGACGTCAGCAAGCGTGGGCGGCAGTGATGGTGGTGCGCAAAGGAGGCGCTCCTGGGCTTGATGGTCATGGTGGTTGATGAGGTGTGTGGTGGGGGAGGGCTGCTTGACGGCTCTGTTGTTGGTGTCCATCACGAGTGGGAGGAAGAGAGAGAGCGATCGTGGAGTTTGAAGATAATTATGGTCTTGCAGTGTCATCTGGCAGGTATTTATTTAACGGGATTTCCAGGGGATTTGGTGTAAATTGGTGCACCTTTGTTTAAAGCTCAGTTGGTCACACGCGAAGTGGACTCCTCCGTACAAATATGCTAGTGGAGCGCAATTATTTGCTCCCAAAGGATGCTTTCGCTATCAGTGATGTGTTCGTTTCTCCTTTTGTTCAGAGACCTACATCGATCCTTATGTTTGTCTAAGTCTGTAATAATTATGCACTAAAAATTGTCTGTCTTTTTAACGGCACTGCAGATCGTGCTGTTCACATGATGCATTCTTTACCCTGGCTTTGGATGACTACCGGCAATAATAATATCGCGTTTGTGTCACATGCGCACGGAGAAGAAATATCTGCGTGCGACGTACCTCTGCACAATAGAAACGCGGCACATAAGTACTATCGTTACAAGGGAGACTTTTTCTTCAGAATTATCATGACACAGCATAAAGTTGCTAGACATACATACTTTTATGCACGGGCCATGTTGGCTGGTTTGTTCTTCGAGCAAGTACAATGATGCTGACTAAGTCGCCTCTAGCGGAATCCACATTAACATAATTCTATATGGAAGAGAGAGACAAGAGGAGAGAGAGGCAAGCTGCCCCTCATGCAAGAGGTGACCTCTAGCACATCATACGAGGACTTGGAGGTGATGCTAGTTCTTAGAGCAAGTACAATGGTCGCCTCTAGCAAAATATTAAATGCTTCAGTGCTTTAGTAGAGGTAACCTCTACTCAACTCATTGTATTAACTACCTCTACATGAGCCACATGTACTCTTTTTGCTTATGTGGCTAGTCCTAGAGGTGGCAGCCACCTCTTCTATTGTACTTGCTCTTCTTCGTAAATTCTTTCAAAGATCTCTCATAAACTATAATCTGCAAAAAAAGAAAAAAATTCATAAACCCACCATGTGCCAATTACTTTTAAATTTTGCACTCCACATCTCATTTTCGTTTGCTATGGCAAATTAAAAAGACGAGTTAGAGGAGGATTTTCAAAAAGAAAAAAAAAAACACTGTAAGGGAACATTCTAGTGCATCGTAGACTGTAAGGGAACATTCTAGTTCATCGTAGCATCATATATATAGAGAGAGCACGCTTATTCTTAAATTTAAAAATGTTATATGCACATATCTATTAAAATAAAAAGAAGATGCAAACGTTTGATTAACCACAGGAACAGCAGGCGTTGGAAACTCCTTATTGGCAATTTTCGGTGGGCATGAAATCAGCCAGATGGGATCCATAGATATCCATCAATCGGCAGGAAAATAAGTGATCGAAAAGCTACCAACCTACCTATGCTAACATGATCAGACACGGACCCATCCTTTGCAGCTTTTCAAGAACTGATTGCCCACAGAACTTAGGACAAAGCCGGCCACTCGATGGCTTCCACATCTCGTAGCTCAAATAGTGGGCGCGGCGCGGTGCGTAGGCTGGAAAGGAACGTTAGTGATTGGGATGAATGTAAGTCGAGTACATCGTCTCTAGGTCGTCTCTATCAACAAATAAGAGCATGGCTTCAGTTTTTAGCCTTTTAATTTTATTTTTTCGCTTTTTGTTTTTTCGCCTTTTGTTTTTTTTTGTTTTTTCTTATTACTTTGCATTTTATGTGATGACATAACATTTTTTAATTTTTAATTTAATTATTTAGAAAAATCTAACAGCCGTTACAATATATTTTTAATTGCAACAGTGTAAAAAAGATAGAAGCCAATAAGTAGAAACCATGTTGAGAACTGCACCCTCAAGTTTTAAATGTTCACCTTTCCTGCCTCAGAAAATTCAGACAAATGAAGAAAATAAGAAATTTGCAGGAGTAAAATCGTGAGTTTGTTGATATCAATTGTTCCTGTTTTATCGGATGGTCCTGCCAACGTAAAATCAACCAAAAATAAGGAAAATCGGAAATATCGAATCCCCTGTATAATTTCGTATAGGCAAAAGAACATTTTTGCATGATTTTTCAAATATAAAAGAAATTCGCAAACATTTCAAATCACATACGTGCACACAGCTTGCTGGTAAGGTATCTAGCCTTGCAGTAGAAGGTCTTGGGTTCAAACCTCAAAACTTCATTTTTATCTTTTTTTTTAATTTAAAAATTCAAATTTTTATTTGAGAATTTTGATTGAAATTTTTTGAAAATCGGAAATATCGGACACCCAATAAAATTTCAAATCCGATTTTGAAAACCCTAGTCCTGCCTATAAGTGATTCAAGTAGTTTATTTTGAACTCAATTCTAGGTGAAAATGGTCGATTAAGCGTATGTACAATAGTATAGACAACTGCTACTCTTCATGTCATATATAGACGACACTAAATATAGCTCCTATAATAGTTTATCTTTTCACATGTCTTTATAGATAACTTTTTCATGACAAAATGTCTTATTTCTCACGTTACGGTTGATTATTGCATGAGAGATGGCCTAAGTCCCTATACTTCCTCTCTCCTCCATAACATTTCGTGTCCTACGTAGTAAAGCTTAGAGCAAGTACAATAGTATAGCCAACTAGTGGCTATAACACTTGTCCATTTCATCTATAACCTTCAAAAAAATAGTTCATACAATAAGGTAGCTATTACAATAACTATTTGGCCCCACGTGTAAGAGAGTGAAATGCATATTTTTACGTGCTATAGCTAGCTGTAATTTAGTAGCCAGCTTCCTTCTCTCTCTTCCTTTCTCTCTCTGCCACGTAAGATTTAGTTGATATTATATTTGCTATAGCTTGCTGACTAAGCCTTATTGTACCTGCTCTTATAGACAGCTGATCTTAAATCACTGTACATGGCCACCTCCAAAAGTAGAGTACTTATTGTCTAGAGTCTAAGGCTAAGCAAATATTTGGCTGGGTGGATATTGTGGGACAGGAAGGGATGGTCCAACTTTTTAGGTCGTTCAAACGTTTGATTAGATGAATGAGATTGGATGATCCGGGATGGTTTGATCTAAGTTTGACAAATATTCTTCTTTTACGCTGGACGGTGAGATATGTTTGTTTGTTTGTTTGTTTTTTTTTTTTTGCAAAACGAGCCCATCGAGAGTCAGTTAATCATGACCATCAGGGGAAATTAGCAATGATCTTACTGATATAAAGAGGAGAAGTTATGTTCTTTACTAATCCGTCCAATTTAGTGTACACAATCTGTCTTAGTCATCTGATCCACTTAATCCAATGACTATAGGGTGGTCTGTTCTTTTCGACTTTAGTTTTTTGCTTTTCTACAATGAAGTACTTTTTACAGTAATTTGTTTTTAAATATAGTATCTTTTCAAGAAAGAGTCTACAAGTTGATTGCAGTAGATAGTGTAACATCTTCATTTATATTGGCCGAAATCGCACGTGAGTTTTTTTTTACTCCGTACTCTCTCTCTATCTCTCTCACGACCTCCCTACCAGCTGTTACCCTTCATCAGCCGTAGCCAAAAGCCGTTAGCTATAATTCAAAAGAACATACCCATAGTTTATGGGAAAATATCATATGTAAACCAGATCTTCGGTGCTAATTTGTGAACCTGATTGTGCACCGTCGAATGCAAAATGTACGAGCCAAATCAAACCCCAATCCACTCAGTATATTTTGAAAAAAAAATACGCATGTACTATTAGTAAACTTTCAATATAACCCCTTCTTCCTATCTCCAACCTCATAGGGCCCCAAATATGCCAGCCCCAAATCATGGTGGATTTGCCTCCTCTTGAGCTAAGTCTTGGTATTGGCTTCCTTGCCCAAGCCACGTATGGGTCGACCGAGCTAGGTCTAGTCCAAGTAGTGGGTTGCTTCTCCTTCCTCATGGAGGTTGCTCGGCTGAGCTAGCTTTGGCTCTGCCAAGCATGGGCCCTTTTCTCCACCTTGGCCATTGAGGTGGTTTGGTCAAGCTAGGGTGGGCTCGAACTAGAGATGGCAATGGGTACCCGATACCCGAATACCCGACGGGTTTTACCCGATAAAGAGACGGGTATGGAAAATTTTATGTACCCATGGGTACGTTATTGGGCGAAATCCTCTACCCGCCGGGTAGGCGGGTGCGGGTATGGGTATATACTACCCATACCCGCCTACCCGCGGGTAATAAATACCCGCATTAGACAACTAGACATCCCACTCAAATGTTAATTTTATTATCTACTTCTTGTTGATTGTTTATTTGTTTGTCATATGTTGATATGGTCATGTCAAGTATGTTTATGTGATGTACTAATTTTGATCATTAGATGCTTTTGTGCTTGGCATGTATGATTAATGAATGTCTAAATTGATGATATTCTTATGTGTTGAACCAGGTATGCTTGCGGGTACGGGTTACCCGTCGGGTAGTAATACCCGTGCGGGTACGGGTATGGGTAAATGTTCCTACCCGCGTGCGGATACGGGTAACCCGACAGGTAAATTTATACCTAGCGGGTACGGGTATGGAATGGCAATACCCGATGGGTATTTGCCCATTGCCATCTCTAGCTCGAACGAACAACTGCCACGGTGTTGCCTTGGCAGCCTGTGGTTGGGAAAATGCTTGTCGCGGCAGCCATTTTGCCTATCGCAGGAGCTTCTTGGTAGCTTCTGATGGGTGATCAAAATTGTCGTTGAGGTTATCCAGAGGGTTGCCGTGCCTCCCATGGGCCACTAAGCGATTGATTACATTTTTATACATTTTTAGTTCAAAGACCTACATAATTAGTTGATGCACGACACTTTGGAACTATGAGTGTAAAGCACTAGGTTAATACTAAAACATTGTTATTCCTTGCCTTTTTGGGAGATTTTGGGAATGAAAATAAGTGAATATCGTGTGTCTACAGTCACAGCGTGTCTCATTTAAGAGGATTTTTTCAGTGGAAGGCGACGTACTTGTCGCAAGCAAGGCGCCAGTGGTGACCTCATCATTTCTTCGTCAAGCTCCATTCGTCCAGTCTTTCGTAGGTGTTATGTGTGTGAGCGTGTGCATATATGGTGGTGGTGGTGTGTGTGTGGGCATTTATGTGTTGTATTAGATGTGTTCACAAAAAAAATCATATATATTGCATATGGTTCTTTTGATTTGATCTTTGTATGTGTTCAAAAGTTGTTATGTCCTACTAAAAACCTCAACTGGCTTGTGGTCGAAAAGCGTTTTATGTTGTGACCAAACATACATAAATCTACTGAGTCACACGTTTAATGGGTTAAAAGGCGCTTAATGGGTTGAAAGAAATCAATTCGGATTTGATCATTCTTGACTCAGATCGGATTGGAATCCTTGACATTTGATACCGGATTGCATTCCGAAACTCTGGATACGTGTAGGGGCAAAGCCACCGTTTGGGCTAGGTGGGGCTCGAGCCCCAGCTCCGACAGCCATTCCCCAGCATTGGCGATAGATTTGGGGGCAATTGGGCGGCACAGCATTGGCGATGGCAGCAGAGAAGCCATCTCGGATGGAGGAAGGAAGGAAGGAGCAGCACAGGCTTCCTCGTGGAGTCATGGGCCTTCTAGGCAGTGTAAGTGGAAGGCCCAAGCGGGCAAGCCGCAAAAGGCCGAGACCAATTGGTGTTGTGCCGTTGTCGATTGTCAGGTCCAAGTTCTATTGCTAACAGCCATCAACCACCAGGCAGCAGAAAGCATCAATTCTCAATATATCTAATTCTCTTGCTAACTAGTGTCTCATGATTCTCATCTGTCTCTGAGCTATATTATTTCCCACTATTCTCGATGGCGTTGTGCCAAATTAACCATAGTAGCACATTCAATGTGCAAGCACATTACAACGTTCGACCAGAAAGAAACTGCATATATGATGTGTCAATAGACAATAGTGAATGGATGGGTTCTTTCGGGCTATGGTTTATGTCTTTTGGCTTTTAAATTCTGACTGTTCATGAAAGAATATAGGAGAGAGATAGTCACATGCAATTTTGATCGGTATAGCTGAAGTCGGTACAATGTATACTGCAATTGACTAGTAGACTCTGCCTAAAAAATATATCGTTTAAAAGTTAGTTACTGTAGCAAAAAATATAAACCAAAAGCCTAAAGCCCTTTCGAATTATAGCCAGTTTGTTTGATTGTTTCTTGTTGTTGATGACTTAATTGTAACATCCTGAACGTCGTTACGGCGTAAGTTTTTAAAACAATCGCGGAGTTGCCGGTTTTTCGGTAAATCGCAGGAAAGAAAAAATAAAAATTGGAGAGCAGTATAAAATGAATAAAATAAATTAAAATTTTAATTAAAAACCCAGAGTGGGCTGCCTGGGGAGTGGGCCGACCGCCCTGAGCCAAGGCCCAAGGGGGTGGCCGCACCCCCCAAGGCCGCACCCCCTTAACCCTAGAGCCCCTCCCCCTTTTCCCCACACCCAGCCGCCACCCCCTCCTCCCCTTTCTCCACCTCTTTGGCCGCCCCTCCCCAGCAAGATCTGCGCCCCCTGCTGCTGCCATTGGAAGGAGAAGGAAGGAGAAGGAAGGAGAAGAAGAAGAGGAGGAAAAGAGGGGTGATTCCTCATCTAGGTAATTTTCCCCCATCCCAAACCCTCTGTTTCTCGAACTAATTAGGGTTCTTGGCATGTATTTTGAAGGGAGATTAAAGATTAATTGTCCGATTAGAGATTACCTGCTGTCTGCCTGTAGATTGATTCGCGTAGCGCGTGTGGTCGCGCGGTTTAGACCTAGTAAATGATTTTTCTTGCGGACCCTCCCAAAGGAAAGTTGTAGAGGACTTCTAGACACATCTCTTGTATTTTTTTCGGAAATTTTGGCCGTGGGATCTAGGAGTTACATGGTCGGTATTACCGCTGTTCGTCAGGCGAGCAGATTGGGACAGACTAATCTTAATATGTGGTTTTGAGGTAGTAAATGATTTTTATGGTCATCGACATAATTGAGAAAGTTGTATATAATCTGGTAATCTAGCTTCTGCAGAAAATTCAGAATTTTTAGACCCCTGTACTGTGCTGGGACGCATTTAAATGCTGCTGTCCAGTCTGCCAGAACATAGATCTTCCTTTGTTTTGGGCATTAAATTATACCTAGCTGTGATGAAAATAAAAATAGGTGTTCTACATGAAAATGTAGGCTTTTAAGTGATGAATCCAGAGAGGTATCGTTTTCTGTAATTGGATCAATATTTTTAAAGTTACGAAATTGTTAAGCAGCGCTGCTGCAGAGGGTAGTTTGCTGAATTGTTGAGCGGAGAGGAGTTTGTGCGGGTTCAGGTTTCTAGCGATGTCTTTAATTATTTTAGTCGTGTTTGTATGCTGTAGCTTTGTGCTGAGAGATGCCTTTTGGACAGGTGGTTTTGCCCCTGAGCGCTCTTGATTTTGCTTCGCTTTGTCGGTTGAGACAAGTAAACGTAGCGGTGGTTGCTACCGTTTAACTTGTTATTCCTTCTACTTGCAATTTACATTATTATCGTAATTTGATACATTATGCCATGATTGCATGATAATTTAATTGTGGAGATGGTAGCAAGTATTGATCCATTGATAAGTGGATAATCTGCTAGTATACATGTAGAATTCTTGCTTAATGCTATAATGTGGAACATGAAAATAACATGTGGTGGATGTGGATATGTTGTGAGCATGATAATGTTCCTTGAGGATGGATTAATGTGTTTTATGATTATCATATCATTCATGTCATATCATGTCATATGCATATGTGGATGTCGCCGCACCTAGCCGCGACCGTACCGGTACAACATCGTATATTGCCGTAATACGATGCACCTCTTATCCCGCTGGGAGTGTTGTGTGTCTTGCCTCGGGGTCTCAAGTTATAGAGATGAGGTGTCTGATAGATCTCGGCTGCTTCCCGGCGGTGGTCTTCCTGACTCGCCGTGGTTGCCGCCTGCTATCACGAACTAGGGTTTTGGGAAGAAGAAATACTTTATTGCCTGACTAACTCTTCCGCTCAAACGCAGGAAGATATTTATACCCTTACAATCCTTGTCTCATAAGGAGACCGACTCCTAAACTGTTCCTCATTAACGGAACTTACGACAGACTTCCCTAATTAGACTCAAACTCGAACTCCCATCCGAAGCGGATTGCTAATGTGCAACAGATTTGTCTGCCCCTTTTGACCTTCTGCCATAGTGACGTCCCCAATAAGAGTCCATAACATTTCCCCCCTCCTGCGGAAACAACTCGTCCTCGAGCTGGAAGTCTGGATATTATCGTTTGAAGTCTGAGACTGGAATCCATGAAGCTTCAGCGGCCGATTGATCGGACCACTGCACCAGCACTTCCCACGCGCCTTTATGCAAACGGGAACGCACAACGCTGGTTGGAGTTGCTACAACCCGACCATGAAGAATGTCTGGAAGAGCCGGTGGCGTTGCAGGTGGAATACCCCGGAATTGCTTTAAGAAGGCCACATGAAACACATTATGGAGGCGGGCAGTCGGCGGAAGTTGAAGTTTATAAGCCACTGACCCAATCCGAACAATGATTTGATAAGGACCATAATACTTTGGTGATAATTTGGAAAATTTTGTGGTAATTCCCACTGCCTGGCGATGGTGAAGCTTAAGTAAGACCCATTGACCCACCTCGAATTCAACTTCTCGATGGTTTTTGTCGTAGAAATCCTTCATCCTTTGCTGGGATAGCAATAAACGGTCCCGGATTTCATGCAAGAATTCATCACGGTCCCGTAACGTCTCATCGACCGCCGCCACTTGAGCTGAGCCCACTTGGTAAGGGGTGAGGGCTGGAGGGGGTCGACCATATACCACTTGAAAGGGAGTGCAACGGAGAGCCGAATGAAACGATGTGTTGTAACAGAACTCAGCCCATGGAAGCCATCTAACCCACCGACGAGGGCGGTCTCCACTGAGACAGCGAAGGTACATTTCAATGGTACGATTGACCACTTCGCTCTGGCCATCAGCTTGAGGATGAAAAGCAGAAGTCATATCGAGCGAAACTCCAGCCAGCCGAAACAATTCAGACCAAAAGTTGCTTGTGAAAATTGTATCACGGTCGCTGACGATGGACTCGGGAAAACCATGGAGTCTCACAATGGCCTCAAAGAAAGCATGAGCCACCGTCTGAGCCGTATATGGGTGAGCCAGTGGGACAAAATGAGCATATTTAGAAAATCTGTCCACAACTGTTAGGACGACTGATTTCCCATGTACTCGCGGAAACCCATCAATGAAGTCCATTGAAATATGTGACCATATTTGCGTAGGTATTAGTAGGGGCTGGAGCAGACCTGCCGGATGCAGGTGGTCGACTTTGTTGCGCTGACATGTCGCACAACAGATGATATGATCGTGAGTGCGCTTCTTAAGGTGGGGAATATAGAAATCTTGTCGGATTCGGTGCAGTGTTTTCTGAATCCCCTCATGGCCAATGGAGTGATAGAGAGCAATGATCTGTGATGCATACACGGACGACTCCGGCACAAATATTCGGCCGTGGTAGAGGAAAAGACCATCTACGAATGACCAATGTACAGGTAGTTCTTGGTCTGTCAATTGTGCTCGTAGTGTCTGGAACTCCGGCAGGGAGCGGACTTCTTCCTTGAGCTGATCTAGCAGCTGAAAATTTGGTAGGGACATAGCCGACAGTGACATATGCTCATCCCGACGAGATAATGCATCCGCAACTAAGTTGGTTTTGCCAGGTTTGAATTCAATTTGGAAATCGAAGCCGAACAGTTTGCTGACCCAGTGGTGTTGGGGAATAGTGTTTAAACGTTGATCCAACAGGAATTTCAGACTGTAGTGGTCTGTGCGGATGATGAACAGTTTACCCCAAAGATAATGGCGCCAATGACGCACTGCTTTGACCAACCCAATGAGCTCACGCTCATAAGCTGCTAGTTTGGCGTGGTGATGTGGAATTGCTCGGCTGAAGAATGCAATTGGTTTGGATCCTTAATGGAGAACAGCCCCAATGCCACTGCCGGATGCATCACATTCTACTATGAACCCAGCTGAAAAGTCTGGCAGAGCAAAAAAGGAAGGTTGACATAGGGCATCTTTGAGAGTTGTAAAGGCGTCATTTGCTTCCTGGGACCAGCAGAAACCCTCTTTAGTAAGCAGCTTGGTTAAAGGTGCTGCCAGGGAGCCATATTGCCGTATAAATTTGCGGTAATACCCGGCAAGTCCTAGAAAGCCCCTAAGTTGGCGAGGGGAAGCAGGGACCGGCCACTTCTGAATATCTTGTACTTTGGATTGGTCCATGGAAACCCCATCTGCTGAAACCACATGGCCTAAGTATGATACCGATGTTGTTCCAAAAGAACACTTCGATTGTTTGAGAAAGAACTGATGGTGCCGAAGTTGAGCAAAGACTTGGTGCATATGGCATAAGTGTTCCGACCATGAGGGACTGAAAATCAAAATGTCATCAAAGAAAACCAATACGAATTTGCGAAGAAAGGGCCGGAGAATGGCATTCATAACAGCCTGAAAAGTTGCTGGCGCATTAGAGAGCCCGAAGGGCATTACTAGATATTCAAAGTGGCCATGATGCGTTCGGAAGGCTGTCATATGGATATCCTCCGGATGCATTCGGATTTGATGATAACCTGACCATAGATCCAGTTTGGTGAAATACTTGGCGTGTTTCAACTCGTCCAAGAGCTCATCAACTACCGGAATAGGAAATTTATCCTTGACCGTCTGGGCATTAAGCGCGCGATAGTCCACACAAAGGCGCCATGAACTGTCCTTCTTTTTGACCAAAATGACGGGCGAGCTGAAGGGAGAAGTACTTGGGCGTATAATGCCTTGTGACAACATCTCATCACATTGTTTTTCGATTTCATCCTTGTGATGATGGGGATAACGATATGGTCGCACTGCCACTGGTGTGGACCCCGGTAATAGGTGAATGTGGTGATCAAAGGGTCGCGGGGGAGGTAGCCCTGAAGGATGTTGAAAGATGTCCTGAAAGTCTGATAACAGCACTGGTAAAAGTGTTTGTGTCGACTCGGTAAGCGATAGCAGCCTGGAAGATGGCCTGTGTGGTATGCCCAATAAGCTGACTTGCCTTCCCTGATGCCAAAAAGACATCGATAGATTGGAGAAATCCCAAAGGATTGGTCCTAATGTGCAAAGCCATTGAACACCCAGAATGACGTCAAACCCTGCAAGGGTAATGCATAGCAGTTGATGGAGAACTCTTCTGGCCCTATTTTGAATGACAAAAACGGGCAGAATCCCGGGCATGGTATCTTGTCTCCATTCGCAACTGCCACATTGATACCTGTACGATCTTGCAAAGTAATATCAGACTGTTGAGCTGCCTCCAGACAAATGAAATTGTGAGTAGAACCTGAATCCACCAAGGCACAGAAAGTGTGGTTTCTAACTTTGATTGCCAACTGCATAGTGTTGCCCGAGGATATACCCGTCAATGCATGTAGAGAGATTTATGGTTTGTCATCCGCGATCTTGTCTTCTGCCACATCATCTTCATCCAAGATTTCAATCCAATAAAGGCGCTTGCATCGATGGCCTCTTGTGAATTGTTCATCACAATTAAAGCAAAGACCTTTCTAGCGACGATCCGACATCTCGGCTGGAGTAAGACGCCTGAAGGCTCGCTGGTGTTGCCCTGTTGACCCTGGTGGCGGTGCTGTCAGAAGCGGGAGATCCGGTGGTTTGGACAGAAGAGGAGCCATGCGTTGAACTGGAGCATATTTGGTAGAGGACGACTGGGGATTGGAATGCGGTTGACGAAGAAACATCCCAGAACTATAAAGTAGTTTGTAATGCCTTTCCGCTGCTTTGGCAAGACTTACAGCGGTGTCCAATGAAACAGGACTCTGCAACTCGACATCAGACTTGATGAGCTCCCCCAATCCGGCTAGAAACAATCCGACTTCATGTTCTGGAGAAAGATTGTCCATGCGACAGAGTACTCTGTAAAATTCCTGCGCATACTCTTCAACTGACCCTGTTTGACGAAGAAGGGCAAGTTCTGATACTGGGTTGGACCGAAAAGGAGGTCCAAAACGCAGTTTACAGCAACTCTGAAACCTAGGCCAAGATGGAATTCCTTCGGATCGCTCCAATTTGGAATACCATTGCTAAGCGATGCCTGTCATATGATAAGTTGCCAACCATACTTTTTCCTCTTCAAGGGTGCGGTGTCCACGAAAGAATTGATCGCAGCGAGCGAGCCACTCCAATGGATCTGTGGTGCCATCAAACAGGGTAAAATCCACTTTGTAGAATCGACCTGGTTGTGCCGCTGTAGTGTGCTCGGCGGAAGGCTGGCGTGCCGAAGAGTTTGCCGAATTGGTGTCTTTACTCGGCGACGATGGACGTCCCTCCAGAGCAAGAACAGCCGCCTCAAGGTTGGCGTGAGCCACCGCCTGTTCTTCTTGTCACTTCAAGATCGTTCCCAGGATCTCCTTAAGTTCACGAAATTCCGTGCTGAGAGCATCAGGAGCCATGGAGACTGATACCAATCTGTTGTGTGTCTTGCCTCGAGGTCTCATGTTATAGGGATGAGGTGTCTGATAGATCTCGGCTGCTTCCCGGCGGTGGTCTTCCTGACCCGCCGTGGTTGCCGCCTGCTATCAGGAACTAGGGTTTTTGGAAGAAGAAATACTTTATTGCCTGACTAACTCTTCCGCTCAAACGCAGGAAGATATTTATACCCTTACAATCCTTGTCTCATAAGGAGACCGACTCCTAAACTGTTCCTCATTAACGGAACTTACGACAGACTTCCCTAATTAGACTCAAACTTGAACTCCCATCCGAAGCGGATTGCTAATGTGCAACAGATTTGTTTGCCCCTTTTGACCTTCTGCCATAGTGACGTCCCCAATAAGAGTCCATAACAGGGAGCCTCGTATATTGCCGTAATACGATGCACCTCTAATCTCGCTGGAAAAGAGTGATGTGGAGCATAGCATGAAGCATTCATTGGCATTTATTTGTGGATAAAATGACTGCATTCATATGCCATTTAAATCTGAAATTGAAGGGGTATGATTCATGGAAGTTTGTGGTGGTTTAATAATTGTGGACATGAATTGTGATTGTGGTTGTATGGAATTATAAATGATGATGTATAATTGTTTGTAGTTTGAATAGCTTGTTAAACTGTTTGCTTGCTGAGATTTTTATCTCGCCCTTGTTTCCCCCTCCCTACAGGTGGACTTTGAGCATGCATGTGATGGGTAGAGTGACACCACACTGATGCACTTGGATTATATTTTAATGCTGAAATAAAGTTGAAAGGATTCTAGTCTTTTGCTTAGCTATCTTATCGATGATTGTTTCATCTTAATAAATGTTAAATTTGGAATTGTTTCCTTTGGTTATTATTTTGGAGTTGATTATGAATATTGAATTGTCATCTCTATTTTGTTTTTCCTTAGTTGTTTATGCTTCCACTTGTATTATCTTGTTTAATAATTATTGCCAGTTTATTTTATTTTGTAAATTGGCTAGTTGTGGAGTGGTTTTAGTAGCATCC
The DNA here is from genome assembly GCA_036346575.1 of Dendrocalamus sinicus. Taxonomy (NCBI): domain Eukaryota; kingdom Viridiplantae; phylum Streptophyta; class Magnoliopsida; order Poales; family Poaceae; genus Dendrocalamus; species Dendrocalamus sinicus. Next base: position 193,505 of record JAYEVI010000546.1, read on the forward strand.
CAGGGTAATGTGGGTCCTGGGGTGTTACATTAATCATATATTTGAAAAAGAAGAAGTGAACTTGTGCGCAACTATTTCTAAAAAAAATGCAAGTACTAAGTAGTAATGCTCAAAGTCTCAACTCTCAAACGGTTGAGAGCGTAGTGACTTGACGGCTTTCACAACTGTTTTTTCTATTTATGTATAAATTTGGATTGTACATTCTGTTTGATGTATCTTTGGTATGCCTGTCTCGTGTTAGCTTTGATCCAAGAGCACTTCTAATTTCATCCGGACTTCGTCACTGCATATGCGGCTCTATACAAGGGAGGTCTGTTGCTCTTTGATAGAGTGAGTCATGTATAACCAAAGCACCACCTCCACTAGAGCAAAATCCCTGAGAAAATTCTAGCTATGCGCATTAGTGCTCGCACATAGGCACATTTTTGTTATTTTTACTAGTATATTAGTATAACAAATCATAGTCAAAATCTTGTATCGGCGTCTATGAAATGTCCAAAATGACTTATATCTAGGGTCAATTTGTGGTTGCTGTGCTATATTGTGGAATTTTTTTTTGTAAATAATCTTTATTTTATTTGAAATAATAGAAATATATTTGCGCAAACATTTTTTTTACAGAAATGACTTTCAGTCACCGAACCGTTAAGCGACTGGAGCCTATCGCCCAATGATCGCATAACGCGTTGTCTATGGTCCGTTGGGCGACAGGTTTCAGTCACTGGGCCATTAGGCGACTGGAGCTTGTTACCTAACTGCTGGGTGACTACATTTGCAGTCGCTTGGCTGTTTAGCGACTGCAAACGGCCCATTCCTACAGTAGCTGGGAAGCAATGTCGGTTGATCCATTTGTGATTTTTGTAGATTATGAATGGTAGATAATCTGTTAGATTTGTAATAACGGTTTGCGATCGTCGTATGTTGTTGTAGTGCAAGAAATTTCGTGAAATTTTTTTCAGAATGATAGAAATAACAATGATTGGTAAGTATAAAGGTAAGTGATATTGTGATGTAATCGGGAATTTATACACGGAGGAGAACTTGTTTATTAATGTTGTTGGATGACTTACTATGAGAATAATTGAATGTGAAAAGAGGAGGAAATACACTTGTCCGAATTAAAATAGACTTCATAGTAAAGTTGGTGGTAACACGATGTTTTTCGTAGGTTATGAATGGTAGATAATATGTTAGATTTGCAATAACAATCTGCGATCGTCGTATGTTGTTGTAGTGCAAGAAAATTCATAAATTTTTTTAAGAATGATTGAAGTAACAATGATAGGTAAGTATGAAGATAAGTGATATTATGGTGTAACCGGAAATTCATACACGGAGGATAAATTGTTTGTTAATGTTGTTGGATGACTTGCTATGCGAATAATTGAAGGCGAAAAGATGAGGAAATACGCTAGTCCGAATTAAAATAGACTTCATAGTAAAGTTAAGGTAACACGTCGCGTAGATTTGGTTACATACATAAGAAAGAGCATCACGCACGATGTAACAAACCAAACTACTCGTATGATACATATGCGACATTTTGGAATGGAATTAAATCGACCTTCAGGGGACTAGTTAGTGCGGCCTGACCTACTATGTGGACTAGGGCCATTTTTCCTTGCGAGCTCGGCGTTGAAATCCTTGGCGACCTCTTTTGCCTTGGCCACCATTTCCCTCTTTTTCTCGTGCTCTCTCTCGCAAGCCTTGCGCTCCTTGCGCATGCATGCCTCGAGATGAGCTTTTATCTCCTAACATATATGCTCGGTCTACTCGTCGTTACGACGCTCCTCTTCCTGGATATTGCAGGCCCTTTTGACATCCTACTCCTTGAAGTCGAGAGTCCACTGGTCATGTGGGTGGATCTCATGGTCAATCCACATGCGGTAGCCACATAGCGGTTCCGGGGAGTGTGGTTAGATGGAAGAGGTTGTGAGTGTGTACTTCAAAAGAGAAATAGTAGGTGGAACACATTGTAATTGATCCTTACTAGCTGCCGATAGCTGCTCGTGTCCCGACGGTAGTCGGGATAGTCACAGGAGTAGTTTGCGTAACCCCAATAACACATGTCCAGGATGAGCCACTGCTTAGACTTAAAAACTTTCATGGGTCACTGAACCAATAGAGCAGCAGCGTCTCTCCCTCAGGTGGGTGTTGCAGCGAACACTCGATTGGAATATTTGGGATGGGGTTCTTGCTACGGGTGATGTCATTACGGGGAACTGACCTCCTGGTACGCTTCGCTTGTTCAGTCCGGGCCACAGCAGCCCTTGCTTCTTCGTCGTGGGCAGCAGCAGACCTTGCTAGTTCGTGGGTCTCCTCCCATTGCTTCATCATCTTATCCCATTGCTTCTTCTGCCTCTTGTCCATCCCGACGTGGTAAGCAAGCTCCGATGTGGTGTTGGATTTGGTTGCATAGTGTTCTCTCCCAAATCTCTTACACCTCCTTTTATAAACCAAAGGGTTAGCATGGTTTAGTTTATTTCATGTGAGTAGGCTGCGAGGCAAAGTGTTCCCTTGTCTTTGGAAAAGGTGCTAGCGGAAAGCTGGCCAGTCTGATCTTCTAACTATACAAAGCTACACCCTTTGGTCTTGTCGCTACGCAAAGCTGGCCCATATGGTCTTATCGCTGCGCAAAACTATCCCATGTGGTCTTGTCGCTGAATAAAGCTACCTCATCTGGTGTAGTCACTTCGCAAAGCTGCCTCGTCTGGTGTTGTCACTATGCAAAACTAGCCCGTGTGGTTTTGTCGCTGCACAAAGCTACCTCGTGTGGTCTTGTCGCTATGCAAAGCTGCCCCATGTGGTCTTATCACTGCACAAAGCTGCCCTGTCTAGTGTAGTTGCTACACAAAGCTGCTCTGTTTGGTCTTCTCACTACGCAAAACTACCCAGTCTTATCTTCTCACTACGTGAAGCTACCCCATGTGGTTCTGTCATTATGCAAAGTTGCTTCGTGTGGTCTTGTCACTACACAAGCTACCCTGTCTGGTGTAGTCACTGCACAAAGGTTGCACATGACACGGTTTGTCATAAGGCATGCTGCGACACCCCTTGCAAGTAGGAAAAACTACCTTCTCCATCCTAGAGTAACATATCATGGTAGATGCCGAGGGGCCAGTGGAACATGGGTCACCAAAGATAGACCTTCCGCTCGAAAGGAGGGAGGACTTCGGTGTTAACTACTGCTTATTGCCAAATAGGCATGCTTAGCTAGTGTGGCCGAAATGTAGACATATGGAGGATGCGGTTGTGCAGGTGGCGGAAGGCCATTTGCATGGCGGGCGACGTTTCTTCCGATGCCCACAGTCTGGGGTACAATTAGGCAATCGTGTATTTTGTTTTACTGCTAATAGAGTTTCAATGTTAACTTTTCTTTCCAGCAGATGACCAAATGTGACTTCTTGCGATGGATTGATCCTTCCCATGAACGGTACATTGTGAGGTACATGAATACATTGTGGGAGTGAATCGTTGACTTGGAGATACGGATTGAAAGTCTCGAAGAGCAGAATGATGACCTCTGTCAGTAGATGCAGCGCGAGAGGGGCAACGAGGAGGTCATCAACATAGGAAGTTCGTATGATCCTACATATTGCTATGCGAACCCTAACTGCATATGTGCTTGCCACTACAACGATGGCCAGCCACGTCCGAGGCGACCCCCTCTGCAACGCTCCATGTGGATAGCACAAGACTCATTCTACCAGTAGGCACGCACGGATATGGTTTTACCATAGTACTCTCCCCTGTTGTCCGTGGTATTATTCAATGTCGTCAAGCATGTTATCGAATGGTTTACGCATTAGTGTGATTTCCATTAATTGAGTGAACTGTTCAAGTAGTGCGGGCATCAGTACAGTTGCCATTAATTGAGTGGTACGAGCGTTGACACGGATCGAACAAACAAACATCATAAACAGAAGTACAACTAAAATTGCAATACTATTGCAAACATCACTTAGTAATAAGAAATGTAAGTAGTACATCAACAGCAAATGTACAACCAGCACTACACCCCTCCAATAGCATCCCTAACCCCCCTCTGTCGCCACCCTAGCCCCCTCCGTCTCTGCATCCGTGTCCGCGTCCTCCTATATGGCCCCACTTGGCCGTCTTCCTCAGCACCGGGTATTGGTACCCCGAGAAGGTAAGATGCTTAGGAGACATACGCACACGAGGTCCCAAAGCTGGAGGAGTGGACAGTAGTGCCGCCTATGTGGCCACCGGTGCACCGCTGAGCTATGCCCTAGAGAGAACCTCTGGGGGTGTGGCCTAAGGTGCTGAGACCATTGCCTGGTCAGCCTAGTCCAAAAAGTACTAGTTTGTGTCATCCTAGCCCGGGGAGACCCCACATCCCTCAGGGAGAGTAAAATCTGCATTACAAATATCATTAGTTCATCAGATAAAGGGATGGAAAAAACAAAAAAGAGGCAAAGCGTACCCTTTGCTAGCGCCATGGCGTGGTCAAAGCCGTTTGGAGGGACATACGGGAAGCTGTACGCGCCCTGGTATGGAAGCCAAAGAAGTACGGAATATGCCCAAACTTCTGCACTAGCGGTGTAGGGGGGCCATGCCTAGGCTGACCCCTCGGCCTCGTCAGGCTGAGGTGGTGTCAGACGTGGCCATGCAGAACCCCACGTCGTGCCATGTCGGATGGGACAACCCTGATGGATGCACCGTGTGTGCACCGAGCGCGAGCATGCAGACCTCCGGGAGCCTAGTACACGACAACAGGGCGAGGACACATGCTCCCAAGGCTTGGACACGATGGAAAGCCTGCAGCACCTCCAGCTATGTCACCTCCACACCACTGGCAATCCTATCCCCTATGGTGTGAGAGTCTGTCCAAATCACAACACCGACGTTAGCCTGCAAGAAAAACACAAAATGGTCAATCATCTTAGTGACATTGCCATTAGGGAATATTTACAAATTTGATGTAACGTACCGCGACATGAGCGTCCTACGCAAGGTGCGCAGGGCACGTGTCTGTTGGTGCGGTGACGAGTGTAATGCCCATCGATAATCACGCTTGTCCACACACTTTAGTGTGGGACCAATTGCCCGTCCTTTTTTATACGGAGACCTTATTACCCATATCTTACATATGGGGACCTCATTGCCCATATCTTACATATATGGACCTCATCCCACTCCTGTGGGTCACATGATTCATGAATGCTCAACATACAATGCATTGAGTATTATCTTTCATCATTAGCAAATGGGTATACTCATCATTCTTCCATGGTCATCAAAATCATCATCAATTTGTTGATAACATATGAGCAATTTAAAATAGAACGGAACACATGAATCATCATACTACCTCAATTTTCATCTTCATCATCATATCATAGGCACGAGAGCAATATAAAGCAAACATTATCATATGAATATTGTAGGCAAGTAATTATTCAACCATAATTTTTTAAATGATGGAATACCATTCTACAATGTACTTGCCTTTCACTTTACTTGCGACGACCGGGAAGGTTGGAAGATGACCTTACCCCTGAAGCTACTCCTCCCACAGTAGGTTATTTAATCTAAAAAACAAGTCCAAAATATTACAAAACACAATTAAATGACAATATCAATGCACCTACACGCTCCCAAAACGGCAACTATTTCCTCTCTTTACCGGGTAATCCCCATTGCTGTCCTGGTGCTAAAAATGCCACAACTTTCAATCTCCATATCTAAAAATAGCAAACCATACCATCACTAAAATCTACACAAAATTACCCGCATTTCCTTAGTTGGCATGATCCTCATATTAATTCATTTATATCCCCAAACTTGACCTGGGAAACAAATTTGTCATCCCCCAGACAACTGACTTGTAAATTTTGTAACTTTTAATCTACAAGTGCATATATGGTAAATAATGATATTTATGAAATCTAAGAGAAATTTACCATAACTTTCTAGTTATCACTAAAATTTAGTTTTGTCCTTTACTTGGTCAATTCATCTCTTCTCCCTGGCTGTCCAGTAGTCACCTGACACCGGACATCAGCACTAAAAATTTCATAACTCCTAAACCACCCATCTAAAATTCATGTTCTTAAACTCTCTGGAAACCTTAAGAAATTACCTATATTATTCGTGCTGACTAAAATTCTAGTTGGGTCCATCTTCTAATTTTAATCTGTTGTTTAATACTATCTGCCGAAACCCAACAGACAGAACGAACAGCAGCACGGTAAAATTCGTACCTCCCAAACCATTCAATCAGATTGACATGAACGAATACTCTACATAAAGCTACTGAAGTCCTCTACAACTCTCTAGGAGAAAAAGTTCTCAAAATTCGCACCCAAGCAACCCTAAATCACAAATCACAGCAGACTGCGTAGATCAAATGAATAACCGAAATCTTACCTGAATAGGAAATCGCTAAGAATAAAAGGGGTAGAAAATTGATCATCACTCGTTGAGACCTCAAAGAATACTCCAGCAAAACTCCTCTTTCTTGCTCCTCTCCTCTCCTTCCTCCATCTCCCTCTTTTCCTCCTCGTTCTTCCTCTCTTTCGGTTGCAAAGGGGAGGATAGCGCAGGGAGCAGGGGCTGCAGGTGTGGAGGGAGGTGCAGGGGCCATGGAGGTGCAAGGGAAATGTGGAGGCACAGGGTGGGAGAAGGGGGTGCGGCTACAGAAAATGGGGGTGGTGGTTATGGTTTTGGGGGTGGGTGGCATCCTCCTTTGAAGGGTGGCCGACCAGCTTCCCCAATTGGGCTAGGCTGCCATGGGACAAAAGCCCATGACCTAAAACTCTCTAAAACTGAAATTTTCTTATTTTAATCCTTTATTTATTTTGATTTTTGTCTCTTTGTAATTTTTCAATTCCACCAAACGTCGATCGGGGCATTTCATTCCAGCCCCTTAGACAGAATTCGACCCCGAATTCTAAGCACCATGATCCCACACGGAAACAAAACTGAGCTGAAAACTAAATCACACACCTACATGAGGCGAACAACTCTGGATATTTCTCACACATGTGAGACTCCAGCTCTCGAGTTGCTTTTCGTTCGGTCTGATGCGTCTAAAGCACCTTAACATATTTTATTATCTTGTGCCTCGGAACTCACTCTAACTCCCTTAGAATCCGTAGTGGCCAGGACTTGCAGGTGAGATCTTACTCAATGACCAACGGCTCTAGCGATATCTCATGCTACGAATTTTCCCACAAATCCTTCTCCGACACTAGACATGGAACACATGCGCACAACAGGCATAGACTCAGGATGGTCCAATCGATGAGCCTACTCTCACTACATGCCCCTATCAGGAGTGGTCCAACATACCTCGGGCTAAGCTTCCCCTAGGCACCAAACCGCACAATGACCTTGGTGGAAAATACCTTCAGGAGTCCCTAGACACCACCCCGAACTCCAATTCTTGCCTTCTCACCTCGTCAACACTTTCCTGAGTGACCACACCTGATGGAGACGAGGTGCCCGATCTTTCGATGAGATTGATAACTATCGATTTTGGGTGGAGGTGACTCTCACAATCCGACTACAACTGTACGACGACGCTTGCGCCTTAACAATCGCTGAACCAACTCCAAGATGTTATTGACCTAGCTGGAAGCGCGATCAACTTGAACACGAAGTTCAATCCCTGCGAGCAATAGAAGAACTAGCAAGAATAAGATGTAGGCAATATGATATTGCGAATAATATTGAAGCATAGATGAAAACAAAGTTGGGATCTCGAAAAGCTGTATTGACAGGTGGTCGTCCGACACAATTGAAGAACAGAAGTTTGTACAATGGCTAAACCTAAACTCAACGAAATCTAAGTCCTAGCAAGGGAGGCGGCGGCTCCTATATAGGGAGAACGACCAGGGGTGGCATCCTAAGTGCACGCCCTAGGGTTACAAGGCCCATGGGCCCAAGTGGTGGTGGCGCAACACCCTTTTGACTCAGACTCAGAAACCAATGTGGACTCTTTTGATGATTGCGTCCGGTTTGGATGGAATTTGAAGATGAGGTTGGATCCGTTGGGAAGTAGACTTCCTAAACTTTTCATGAAGTACAAGAACGTCCCAAACGGAGTCCGTATGAGGAAGTTATGCTCGTTGGAACTTGGTACCATCGCAGCAGTCCGAATCTGATTCAGAACGAGTCCAACTTGAATTCGTGCTTGATTTGGTCCCAAAGTGACGTGGTGACCTCCATTATTCCTTCCATGCATGTCCATGACTCCATGTCCCTTTCGTTCGTCCTTTCCCTGGTTCCTAAGCACAATTAAATCACTTGCATTAGGTAGCGGTCTATTCTCAATAACATATGAACCTAGGAATGAATTCACCTGGTACTTAAGTTGACGAGCACGAGCTCGAGTAAGTGGTCCTTGCAACACTTGCTGTGGATGAGTTGTATCTATGGAAGGGATGTCCTCATCATCCTCCCCTTCTTGCATTTGAGTCGTTCGCGACTCAAACTCGTCCTCTTCTCCCAAGTAGGGCTTCAAATCTGCAATGTTAAAAGTAGGACTAACCCCAAAATTTGCAGGCAGGTCAAGCTTGTATGCGTTATCATTAATCTTTCCTAACACCTTGAAAGGACCATCAGCTCTTGGCATCAATTTTGATTTTCTCAATTCAGGGAACCTATCTTTTCTTAAGTGCAACCAAACAAGATTCCCGCGTTCAAAAGTTAAATGTTTCCTCCCCTGACTACCAGTAAGTTTATATTTAGCATTCATGCACTCTATATTCTCCTTAGTTGTCTCATGCATTTTTAAAATCAATTCAGCATGTTGTTTAGCATCAGGGTTCAATTTCTCCGAAGATGTAATAAGCATTAAATCAATAGGAGCACGCAGCACAAAACCATAAACAACTTCAAAAGGGCACATCTTTGTAGCAGAATGCAATGAACAATTGTAAACAAACTCAATATGAGGCAAGCATTCTTCCCACATTTTTAAATTCTTTTTCAACACAGCCCTAAGCATTGTAGCCAAAGTTCTCTTCACAACCTCAGTTTGTCCATCAGTTTGGGAATGCCAAGTAGTACAAAATAACAGCTTAGTCCCCAATTTAACCCATAAAGTTCTCCAAAAATGGTAAGGAATTTAGCATCACGATCTAAAACTATAGTATTAGGCACACCAAGCAAACGAATAACTTCACGAAAGAATAAATCAGCAATATTGGTAGCATCATCGCTCTTATGATATGGTATAAAATGGGCCATCTTAGAAAATCTATCAACCACCACGAATATACTATCCCTCCCCTTCTTTGTTCTAGGCAATCCTAAAACAAAGTCCATCGAAATATCTTCCCACGAAACGCTAGGAATGGGTAAGGGCATGTATAAACCATGAGGATTAAGTCGTGACTTAGCTCTTTGACATGTAGTGCAACGAGCAACGTAGCGCTCGACGTCCCGTCTCATCTTTGGCCAAAAGAAATGAGCAGCAAGTATATCTTCCGTTTTCTTCGCACCAAAATGTCCCATCAACCCGCCTCCATGTGCTTCCTGTAACAATAACAAACGAACGGAGCTAGCAGGAATGCACAACTTGTTGGCTCTAAACACAAACCCATCATTAATGACAAATTTATTCCACATTTTCCCTTCTTTACAACTCAACAGTATTTCCGAAAAATCAGCATCATGCACATATTGTCTTTAATAGTCTCTAATCCAAAAATTTTGAAGTCAAGCTATGATAACATGGCATATCTCCTAGACAAAGCATCAGCAATAACATTCTACTTTCCCTTCTTGTGTTTTATGACATAGGGAAAAGACTCAATAAATTCAACCCACTTTGCATGTCTACGGTTCAGTTTTCCTTGACTTCGAATATGCTTTAAAGATTCATGATCAGAATGTATAACAAATTTTTTGGGTCATAAATAATGTTGCCAAGTTTCTAAAGTTCGAAAGAGTGCATATAACTCCTTATCATAACTAGAATAGTTCAAACTAGGCCCACTCAATTTCTCACTGAAGTATGCTACAGGTTTGCCTTCTTGTAACAACACACCACCTAAACCAATTCCGCTTGCATCACATTCTAGTTCAAAAGTCTTATTGAAATCAGGAAGTTGGAGTAAAGGTGCATATGTTAACTTATCTTTCAATGTGGTGAAGGCGTTCTCCTATGCGGCGCCCCAAACAAATGGCACACCCTTCTTGGTAAGCTCATTCAATGGTGCGGCGATGGTGCTGAAATCCTTCACAAAGCGGCGGTAGAATCCAGCAAGTCCTAAAAAGCTCCGCACCCGTGTGACCGTGTTAGGAGTCGGCCAACTCTGTATTGCTTCAACCTTGGCTTGATCAACTTCAATTCCCTGTTGAGTAACAACATAGCCAGGAAATGCGACTTGATCGGTGCAAAAGGTGCACTTCTTAAGGTTACCAAATAGGTGTGCACCACATAAAGCATTAAAAACAGCACGTAAATTGTCAAGATGTTCCTCTAATGATTTGCTATATATCAGTATATCATCAAAATAAACCACCACAAATCTACCAATGAAAGCATGCAAAACGTCGTTCATTAGTCTCATAAAGGTACTAGGTGCATTAGTTAAACCAAAAGGCATTACTAACCACTCATATAATCCAAACTTAGTTTTAAATGCCGTTTTCCATTCATCGCCTAATTTCATGTGGATTTGGTGATATCCTCTACGCAAATCAACTTTGGAAAAGACAACAGAGCCACTCAATTCATCAATTCATCCTCCTGCATGAGACTCCTGCAAAAGTAGCAAACGCACAGAAGAATCTGGAACACATAGTTTGTTCATGCGAAAGAGAAATCCATCATGAACATGCAACTTATCCCACCCTTTCCTATCTTTGCAATTAGAATATAGTGCTGAAAAGTCATGATCAGAAGCATACAAATCTTTCAAACTCTCTAGCCCTGGAACCTTTACTTCCAATTGAGTGAAAAGCACATGTTTTCTAGACAATGCATCAGCTACCACATTTTCCTTGCCTTTCTTGTATTTAACAACATATGGAAAAGTTTCAATGAATTCAACCCACTTAGCATGTCTACGGTTCAGTTTAGCTTGTCCTTTCAAATATTTCAATGCTTCATGATCAGAATGAATGACAAATTCTTTAGGCCAAAGATAATGTTGCCAAGTCTCTAATACGCGCACAAGAGCATACAATTCTTTGTCACAAACAGGATAATTCAATTGTGCACCATGAAGTTTCTCACTGAAATATGCAACAGATTTTCTATCTTGCATCAAAACACCACCAATACCTATTCCACTAGCATCACATTCAATCTCAAAAGTTTTAGTGAAATCAGGTAAAACAAGCAATGGTGCTTCAGTCAAATGCTTCTTTAATTCAGCAAAAGCTTTGTCATTTTTCCCCCCAGTCAAAAGTGATTCCTTTTTTAGTTAATTCATTTAATGGGGCAGCAATGGTGCTAAAGTCTTTCACAAATCGCCTATAAAAACTAGCAAGACTATGGAAGCTACGAATTTGACTAACATTCACAGGAGTAGGCCAATTGTGAATAGCTTCAATTTTAGATTCATCAACTTCAATTCCATGGGCTGAAACAACATAGCCTAAGAACACCACTTTGTTTGTGCAAAAGGTACACTTCTCAAGATTAGCATACAATTTTTCAGCTCTTAGCACTTCTAGCACTTGTCTAATGTGTTCAACATGTTCTTCCAATGAGCGGCTATATATATCAGAATGTCATCAAAATAGACTACCACAAATTTTCCAATGAAGTGTCTCAAAACATGGTTCATTAATCGCATGAATGTACTAGGAGCATTAGATAAACCAAAAGGCATCACTAACCATTCATACAATCCAAATTTTGTTTTAAAAGCTGTCTTTCACTCATCACCATGTTTCATTCTAATTTGATGATATTCGCTACACAAATCAATCTTAGAAAAGATAGTAGAGCCACTCAATTCATCAAGCATATCATCTAACCTAGGAATAGGATGACGATATCGAATGGTAATATTGTTGATAGCTCTACAGTCTACGCACATTCTCCATGTACCATCTTTCTTAGGAACAAGAATGACAGGAACGGCACAAGGACTAAGACTTTCGCGTACGTACCCTTTTTCCATGAGCAGTTGGACTTGCCGTTGAATTTCTTTTGTCTCCTCCGGGTTTGTGCGGTATGGCGGCCGGTTGGGAAGTGGAGCTCCCGGCACCAAGTCAATTTGATGTTCGATGCCTCGAATGGGTGGTAAACCAGCGGGTACCTCCTCCGAAAAGACATCTTTATAAGCCTGTAACACTTCAAAAACCACACTAGGAAGAGAGGTTAAGTCATTAGTAGAAAGCAAAACATCTTTATTCAACCACTGAATTTGATATGGATGTGGGTGTTTCTTGTATTTCAATCCAAGTTTAGTGCAAAGTTCTTTGCTAGCTAGGTTATGACAACTACCCCCATCAATAATAACTTTACAACACTTACCATCTTTACTTACCTGAGCTCTTGTTTGGAAAAGGTTGCAGCGCTGTTCATGGTCGGGTTTTGCTTGAACGCTCAATACCGAAGGGGTGCACACAAGGATAGGGCCGAACTCGGGGTCACAATACCCATCCCTATGTGTTTCTTCTTTTCTTTCTTCCTCATGGCCATCCTCAAACGCCTCAAAATCAGTAAGGTGCTCTCCATCTTCTTCAGCAGAATCATATTCTCCATTCTTAGTTACCAACATTACCTTGCTATTTGGGCAATCCTTTTGTATATGTCCGCGACCAAGACACTCGAAGCATTGGATGGAGCTACTCTTGGCCGTAGAACCAACCGAAGATGATGAAAAAGGGGCTGGTCCTTTCTTTGGGAAGGAAGGAGTGGCATTCTTGGTACTCGGGGCAGCACGTGCACTAGGAGCAAAACTTCCACTAGATGGATTAGTTTTAAATGAATTGAAACGAGATGTGGCTTTACCTCCTGTAGGTGCTGTACGGGGCATGTAGGATACCGTCATATGCGTCCAACCTCATTGGGCATGCATTTCGAATCCGTCCGAGTCAGTATTAAACATTTTTCCACAATGACTCTAGTGGCACTATAAACTCCATCCATACGAAATCTAGGTACAAATTGAACCTGCGTGCCAAACATTTCGAGTGGACTTCGTTTGCACCATAGCTCATTTTGGCATGCATTTCGAATTCGTTCGAGTCGGTGTGAGAATTTCGTCCACAACGGGTTGGAGAGTGTACCACAAACTTCGTACATGCAAAAATGACTCTTGTAAGGAAACTAGGTAACAAACACACCGCATGGACTTCATATGTGCCTCATTTCCACATGCATCTCGAATCCGTCCGAGTCGGTGTCAAACTTTCGTCCACGATGTGTTCCGACGTGTAGTATAAACACCATGCATACGCATGAGGCCCCAAACAAAACCGGACGAAAACACCCAGCACAGAGTTCACATGCGCCCTACCTCATTTTGGCACGTATCTCGAATCTGTCCGGCTCGGTGTTGATGTTTCGTCCACAATGGGTTCCTACATGTACTGTAAACTCCATGCAATCGAAAATGACTCTTGAAATGAAACTGAGTACCAAACACCTTGAAAGGACTTCGCATGTAGCTCATTTGCGCATGCATTTTGGATCGGTCCGAGTCGATGTTAAACTTTTGTCCACAACGGGTTCCAACGGGTACTATAAATTTTATGCGTACGAAATCGAGGAACATAACAAAACCGAGTGCCAGAAATCTTGCATAGTCGTTATTTGCGCCATATTTCATTTTAGCATGCATCTTGAATCCGTCCGAGTCGGTGTTAAAGTTCCATCTACAACGGATTCCAACGTGTACTACAAACTCCTTGCATTCGAAGATGACTCTTAAAAGGAAACTGAGTACCAGAAACACCGAATGGACTTCGTATGTCCCTCATTTGTGCATGCATTTTGAATCAGTGTGAGTCGCTGGTGAACTTTTGTCCACAACGGTTTCTATGGGTACTATGAATTCCATGCATATGAAAATCGGGTACAAAACAGAATCGAACACGAAACACCCAGCATGGACTTCACGTGCGCCCCAACTCATTTGGGCATGCATTTCGAATCCGTCCGAGTCGGTGTTAAACTTTTGTCCACAATGGTGTCCAACGGGTACTATAAACTCCATGCATACAAAATTAAAGCACAAAGTAAACCAAGTGCCAAACACCTCATATGATCGTCATATGTGTCCAAGTTTATTTGGGCATGCATTACAAATCTGTCTGTGTTAGCATTAAACTTTTTTCCGCAACGGCTTCTAGTGGGTATTATAAACTCCATCGTATGAAATTTGGGCACAGATTGAACTTGAGTGCCGAACACTTCGAGTGGACCTCATTTGCAGCCTAGCTCATTTTGGCATGCATTTTCAAATCCGTCCGAGTTAGTGTGAATGTTTCATCCATTCAAAAATTACTCTCGTAAGGAAACTGTAAGGACCCAGATTTTACAATCCGGATTCCTCTGTGATTCCACCGTACTATTCCCTAGATCAGTAGATAGTGCTCACAGTTTACAGTTCTGAATATCAAAGTACATATCATGCGGAAGCGTAAATATCATAGTAGACTTACTCATGGGCCGATTAGGTCGAAATCATTAAATTGCAGCAGCGGAAGAACGAAGCAGGCAAGTAGGACCTTCAGGACATGCCCACAGGCAGCCAACTGGAGGTGCACGACCTAGCCCTTGACGACTTCATCTTCTCCTCCTTCATAACCAAAAGTATTGCTGAGCGTAGTGATCTGATTCTTGCTTCTGGATTTGTTATGAGAGCGAGTGTGAGCACACTAACCACCGTGCTCCGCGAGCCAATACACAGAATGCAAATAAATAGTATGCATGGCTTATCAAAGGAGAGGCTCGGGTTATTTTATTTGCCAAAATTGCTTTTGGTAGCATTATTATTATTTAAACATAGTGTTATGGTTGCTACGTAAACTCCACACAACGATTACCATGATTGACTTAATCCACCAAAAATACACTTTCTTTATTGGTTGCTGTCTAGACTCCAAACAGCGAGTATCACCATCTACTTAATCCACCAAACACATATTTTCAATATTGAGTGCTGTCTAAAACTCCAAACAGCGAATATCATCAATTGTACATTTCACCAATCAATTGCTGCCTAAATCTCCCAAACAGCTAGTGACATCATTTATGTAATACACCGATCATACACTCATTGCTGCCTAAGACTCCAAACAGTGAGTTTCATAATTTATATAATCCACCGATCAATTGCTGCCTAAAACTCCAAGCAGCTAGTGACATCATTTATCCAATCCACCGAAATCATTCGTATCAGGATTTTTCTAACAATCCAATCCTTTCAGTTATTGTTCCAAAACCATAATTTGATCTTCTAGTAATTAACCCTATTTTTCATTACCCCTCTAACTAATTCTCTAGTATACATCCACCAAGAACATTATTGATCTAGTAATCGATCAAATCCTATTAATCCCATTATCGCCAATATCTCCCGAAAATTGAACCAGCAATTACCTTTGCACTCCCTAATTCTCCAGAAATCATTCAAATCATCTATCTTGCCTATCTATTCATTTAGACCCTGCTAACTTATTTCTCTCAAATCCACACTATCGTTTTCTTTTTATGATCGACATAAATCCACCGACAACTTTATGTATTTACCACAAACATCCATCTTCTTTTCTTACAACACTATTTATTCTTCCTGACATTTTATTTTGTGAGAAATATTATCATTATTTAAAAATATAGTACATAGAAATTTCCTGAGACCTAACAGTTTTGACCAAAAACATAATGTGTAAGAGAATACAATGATAATAGCGATCCAGATTCCATCCACCGTTACATGGTATCCGCACCATATGCTAACATTTCAGCGTTATAACCGCTTACATTACCACTGGGACGACACCCAGGACAACTCAAATCAGGGCTTTCCACTGCCCTCCACTTTTTCCATTCGCACCCACAAAGTTTTTGAAATAGAACTATATCTAGTTAAGTTCCCATGTCCGCCCTTGACCGTGGGCACGACTATTCGAATAGTTTTGACTCTGCAGAGTTTGTACACTTTCACCACAAGAGACAATCAACTCGTTGCCCCACACGATTCCTTAGTCATGTGGTTGAGCAGACCATCACAGTAACTGTTCAAAGTACCTCGCCCTTTCCATCATTTCACCCTATGGGTCGCTCCCACTTGCGGTGGGTCCCATACGTTGTGCGGGATGTCCTACTTCTGAACGTCTAGCAGCTGGCTACCCCCTGCTAGCCCGCCACAGTAGAACTTCACCCTCTGCGGGTGTCCCATTCAAGCCGTCACCCAGACAGCCGCTTGCACGACCTCACCACCTCCACCTGTGAGGATGACTTTCAGGGTCCGGTAAATCTACTAAGCCAAGTTGTACTTTACGGACTTGTGGTTGTACTGTTTTACACAGGAGGTCATGGCAAGATCCAGTCCTAAGTGGTATCTGGGCGGTTCTACCACAAACCACACTCTCGTGCACCCCTGCACCATACCCCTGAACCATTCGCCCAGATAAATAAGCAATTTGAGGTTTTTGGGAATATAAAATAACCATATCCAACATACACCAGTCATTACCACCATGACTGCCCAACCAATTTTTCTCAGGATTAAAAGTGTTGCTTGGGCGCTCTCGCGCCCATGAGTATCTAAGCAATACGAAGCATGACATATAATTACGGACTTATTTTCGAAAGGTTACTATTATAATTTTTGCTAGGGCGATAAGGTTCACATAAGCAAACATTCCAAGGAAGGTGTAATATTAATCAAGTTAAATAAAGGGCATATAACTAGAATATTAAATGAAACATGTATTTGCATATAAAATAACATCATGCAATTTGATACTTTAAACAAAAATAGTTTGCAGAAAATGTAGGTTCAACATGATCAAAATATTGACTCGTCTTTGTCACCGTAGTCTTGTTCTTGGTGTTCTTGAGCTTTTAATGCTGCAGCCTCAACTTCTTCCTCCTAAGCCTCGTAAGCTAATTTATTCGTGCGCGAAAATTTGGATAAAAAGAAAATCAACAAATCAAACCAAATAACACCAGAAATTCAAATAAACTCTAAAAATCATGGTTTCAGTTCCATTGGATAGATTTTGAATTCAGATGAATTTAGAAATTTGTTTCATTCAATTGGAGTTGAAATGAATAAGTTATGCCCATTTTAAGTTCTCAGTTTAATTTAATCCAGAAAATATTAAAACTCTGGCAGGTGGGTCCCACTTGCTATTTAAATTTCTCATTCATTATTTTTATTCCTATTCCAGTGTGCCACTGACATGTGGGACCAGCTACTGTGCTTATTTAAGGGGCATGGCCCATATGTCAGTGAGGGGTTTCAAATGGTAATCTAACATCAGTATTGATGACAGTCTGTTAACCTTAATTAGCACTATTTAACCTCTGACTGAACTAAATGAGCTTGCTTACATTCAAATTAATCTTTAATACTCCCTTTAATCCTTTTTAATATTTCCTAATCACTTTCTCTGTTTACTGTAGCTCGGCAAAAATTCTTAAAAACCTAATCTAAGCCTTGCGGCCAGAGGAATCGAACTCGGGTCGTCCGAACGAACGCACACGCTGCTAGCCATCTCACACTCGAGTGTTACCTGACGGGTGAGGTATAGACAATAAGATGAGGAGTCGGTGTGGGTGTTGGAGCAGAGGAACTCGGGGGCGGGCTCGGCCGGTGGCGTCGCCGGCGATGGGTGACCGGAGGAGGTCGGGTGAAGGCGGAAATGCGTTGCACGTGCCGAGGTGAGCCCGGTGGAGAGGTTGGCGGGGACCGTGGGCCTTCGGAGCGGGGTCGGCGGCGTGTGGTGGCGGCAGCACGAGAGGACCTCCGCTGCCGGCAACGTACAGGCCACGGGAGCCTCGGGTGAAAGTCGGAGAGGCTTTGCCTTGCTCCAAGGGTGGTGCGACCACAAGGAATTGTGGAGTAGTGGGGTAATTTAGCGGGGTGGGCGTCGCAGGAGATGGGGAAGGAAGGGGACTTTGCCGGCGATTGGGAGGGTTTGGCCTCAATTGTTTTCGGTTAGAGGTTGAGGAGGGTGTGGCGGTGCTAAGGGAGGATCGTCCAGGCTTTATAGCAGAGCGGGCGCGGCTGGCCACAGAGAGATCGTGGGCGCACGTCGGGGTGGTCGGGCTGCGTCGCCAGCGGCGACAGCGGGCGGCGCAGGCAGCGGCGACAGTGGGCGGCGGGCATGCGGGAGTGGGATACGGGGCGGTTCTTCCGGGCTTCTCCCACGTCGCTGCTCAGCTTGACCTACGCGCCGTGTTGCCCGGCTTTTGACCGAGGTCGAGCGGTGGAGAGGAAGCCAGGCGAGCGGGGAAAAAGGGAGAGGGAGAAGGAGGGCATGCGGGGTTGGCCCGCTAGCCAGAGAGAAGAGGCGCGAGGACGCGGGGCCCGCTCGACAGTGACGAAGCGAGGGCGCGCGCTAGGGAGCGGATGGGCCGTGCGGGGCGCTCAGGCTGGGCCGGGGTGTGTGCGGGAAGGGCAGCGAAGATGGGCCAATTCGGCTGAAATGAGGGAGGAGCGAGAGAGGAGGAGCTGGGCCGGGTTGGTGGTCGGCCTGGCTTTTCTATTTTTCTTTTGTTTCTAATTTATGCCTTTGCATATAATATATGTGTATATATATATATCTATAGTTCTAATTTTATTTGCTCTCTTTCTTGCTCCCCTAAATTTTTGTAATCTCCATTTTTAACATAACTTTAATAGGTGCCATATTTTATTAGGTGCACATATACTTATTTATATATATATATATATATATACATATATTGGTATTTTAATTATTTGCCTCCTTACCATTTTTTGCCATAAATTTTTAGAAATGAGATTTTTATGTTTAAACCCAATTCTCTCATTATTCTTTTATGGATCATCTTTTCAAATTCGAATTTTAAATTTTAATTCTCTATTAATTGAACATTTTTGTTCCTTTTGTGAACTTTTAACTTTTTGGAACCTCAACCCAATCTCAGAAAATACCATAAAATCCAAACTCAAATAAAATACATTGCAAAAATAATTCAAAAGCTTCACATTTTCAAATTCAAATTTTTAGGATGTTACAGAAACTTAGTAACAAACACACCAAATGAACTTCATATGTGCCTCATTTCCGCATGCATGTTGAATCCATCTGAGTCGATGTTAAACACACCACATGGACTTCATACGTGCCCTACCTCATTTTGGCACGCATCCCGAATCTGTCCAACTCGGTATTGTAGTATCATCCACAACGGGTTCCAACATGTACTATAAACTCCATGCGTTCGAAAATGACTCTCGTAAGGAATCTGAGTGCCAAAAAGCCCGAATGGACTTTGTACGTAGCTTATTGCGCTTGCGATTCGAATCAGCCTGACTTGCTAGTTTACTTTTGTCCACAACTGTTTCCAAGGGTACTACAAATTCCATGCGTATGAAAATCGGTCACCAAACAAAATTGAGTGCGAAACACCCCGCATAGACATCACATGCGCCACAGCTCATTTGGGCATGCATTTCGAATCCGTCCGAGTCGATGTTAAACTTTCGTCCACCGTGGGCTCCAATGGGTACTATAAACTCCATGCGTACGAAATCGAGGCATGAGGTAAAATCAAGTGCCAAACTCCACGCATGATCGTCATATGCATCCAAGCTTATTTGGGCATGCATTTTGAATCCGTCCGAGTCAGTATTAAACATTTTTTTACAATGACTCTAGTGGGCACTATAAACTCCATCCAAACGAAATCTGGGTACAAATTGAACCTGAGTGCCAAACACTTCGAGTGGACTTCGTTTGCACAATAGCTCATTTTGGCATGCATTTTGAATTCGTTCGAGTCGGTGTGAGAATTTCATCCACAACGGGTTGGAGAGTGTACTACAAACTTCGTACGTGCAAAAATGACTCTTGTAAGGAAACTAGGTAACAAACACACCGCATGGACTTTATATGTGCCTCATTTCCACATGCATCTCGAATCCGTCCGAGTCGGTGTCAAACTTTCGTCCACGATGTGTTCCGACGTGTAGTATAAACACCATGCATACGCATGAGGCCCCAAACAAAACTGGACGAAAACACCCCGAACGGAGTTCACATGCGCCCTACCTTATTTTGGCACGTATCTCGAATCTGTTCGGCTCGGTGTTGATTTTCGTCCACAATGGGTTCCTACATGTACTATAAACTCCATGCAACCGAAAATGACTCTTGAAATGAAACTGAGTACCAAACACCTCGAAAGCACTTCGCATGTAGCTCATTGCGCACGTATTTTGGATTGGTCCGGGTCGATGTTAAACTTTCGTCCATAATTGGTTCCAACGGGTCCTATAAATTTTATGCGTACGAAATCGAGGCACATAACAATCCTTTCACCATACCACAAACTTGGGATGCATTAAAAAGAATCATGCGAGCTAGATTTGTTCCCTCATATTATGCACGTGATTTGTTACATAAGTTGCAACAATTGAGGCAAGGTAGTAAAAGCGTAGAGGAATATTTTCAAGAATTGCAAACAGGCATGCTGCGTTGTGACTTAGAGGAAGCGAGGAAGCCGCTATGGCTAGGTTTATGGGTGGTTTGAATCGGAAATTCAGGATATCTTAGCTTACAAGGAATATAATTCTATCACTCGTTTATTTCATCTTGCTTGTAAAGCTGAAAGAGAAGTACAGAGGACGACGCGCGAGCACTAGGACTAACGTTCTGCAGTCGTGGAAACATTTGGTCTCAACGTGCATCCGCCGCACCATCAAGCCAACCCCTGCACCTTCTTCCACCAACAGCAAGCCACGGTTGTCATCATCAAATTCGGCATCTCGGGCATCCGAAGCAACAAAGGGGCAGCCCAAGCACATGCAAAGAGCTCTTCGTCCGTTGCATCTACGGACGAACAAGGGATATCCAATGTCATCAATGCAAGGGTATGGCCATGTGAGGAGTGAGTGCCCAACCAAGCGTGTTCGATTGTGAGAGATGATGGTGGGTATTCTTCGCTAGTGATTTGGATGAGGATACATATGCTATGCTTGCGGTGACCATGCAGTAGTGGGAAGGAGCAAGAAGAAGAGCACATTGGTGCTGAAGATGCGAGCGCTATGAGAGCCTCATTGTGCAGCGTGTGTTGAGTGCACAAATGGAGAGGCGGAGCAAAATCAGCGGCACATCCTTTTCCAAACAAAGTGCGTCGTGAAGGAACGTTCATGCCGAGTGATAATTGATGGAGGAGCTGCAACAACTTGGTGAGCTCCGATATGGTGGAGAAGCTTGCGTTGAACACCAAACCTCACCCACACCCTTACTACATTCAATGGTTCAATAACAGCGGCAAGGTGAAGGTAACATGAATGGTGAGAGTAAATTTTGCTATTGGTTCTTATCATGATGTTGTAGAATGCGATGTTGTCCCTATGCAAGCATGCTCTATCTTTGTTAGGTAGACCGTGGCAATATGATAAAGATTCATCTGCATCATGGTAAGACAAACCAATATTCTTTTGTGCATCATGACAAGAAAATTGTGTTACATCCTATGTCTCCTGAAGCTATTTTCAAAGATGAGATTGCTAGAGCTAGTAGAGAGAAAAATCAGGAGCATAATAGGAGTGAAAATCAGATTGTTGCAAGTGAACTTGAGCAACATAAAAGAAAAACTCTAAATCTGTTCATGAGAATAAAACTGAGATTAAATTGCAAGGTGCATGTTTTCTTGCTACTAAGTCGATGTGAATGAGCTGGATGCTAGTACTTCTATTTGCTATGCCTTACTTTGCAAACAAGCTTTATTTTCATTTGAGGAGGTACCTTCTTCGTGCCTCCTGCTGTCACTAATCTTTGCAGGAGTACATGGATGTCTTTCCAAAGGACGTGCCACGGGGCTACCACGGGGCTACCACCGGTCACGAGGGATTGAGCACCAGATTGATTTGATTCCGGGCATCTTTGCCCAATCGTGCGCCATACAGGACCAATCCGGAAGAAACTAAGGAGATTCAGCGTCAAGTTCAAGAATTGCTTGATAAAGGTTATGTGCGTGAGTCTCTTAGCCCTTGTGCTGTTCGGTAATTTTAGTGCCTAAGAAAGATGGATCATGGCGTATGTGTGTGGATGTAGAGCGATCAATAACATTACCATTAGATATCGTCACCCTATTCCTAGGTTAGATGATATGCTTGATGAATTAAGTGGCTCTATTGTCTTCTCTAAAGTTGATTTGCGTAGTGGGTACCACCAAATTCGCATGAAATTGGGAGATGAATGGAAAACAGCATTTAAAACTAAGTTCGGTTTGTATGAGTGGTTAGTAATGCCATTTGGTTTAACTAATGCACCTAGCACATTCATGAGATTAATGAACGAGGTTTTGCGTGCTTTCATTGGTAAATTTGTAGTGGTCTATTTTGATGATATATTGATATATAACAGATCACTAGAGGAACACCTTTGCCATTTACGTGCTGTTTTTGATGCTTTACGTAATGCACGTTTATTTGGTAACGTTGAGAAGTGCACATTTTGCACGGATCGAGTCTCTTTCTTGGCTATGTTGTTACTCCACAGGGCATAGAAGTTGATCAAGCCAAGGTTGAGGCAATACAGAGTTGGCCGACTCCTAAAACGGTCACGCGGTGCGAAGTTTTCTAGGACTTGCTGGATTCTATCGTCGTTTTGTGAAGGATTTCAGCACCATCGCTGCACCATTGAATGAGCTCACTAAAAGGGGTGCCGTTTACTTGGGGAATGCACAGAAGACGCCTTCAACACATTGAAAGATAAGTTAACACATGCACCATTACTCCAACTTCCAGATTTTAGTAAGACTTTTGAGCTAGAATGTGATGCTAGTGGAATTGGATTGGGTGGTGTCTTTGTTGCAAGAAGGTAAACTGTGGCATACTTTAGTGAAAAATTGAGTGGGCCTAGTTTGAACTATTCTACTTATGATAAGGAATTATATGCTCTAGTTCGAACTTTAGAGACATGGCAACATTATTTATGGCCCAAAGAATTTGTCATTCATTCGATCATGAGTCATTAAAGCATATTAGAAGTCAAGCAAAATTGAACCGTAGGCATGCAAAGTGGGTTGAATTCATAGAGTCTTTTCCTTATGTCATAAAACACAAAAGGGAAAGGAGAATGTTATTGCTGATGCATTGTCTAGGAGATATACCATGCTCTCACAACTTGACTTCAAAATTTTTGGATTGGAAACAATTAAGGAGCATTATGTTCATGATGATGATTTTAAAGACGTGTTGCTGAATTGCCAAGAGGGAAAAACGTGGAATAAATTTGTTCTAAATGATGGATTTGTGTTTAGAGCTAACAAACTATGCATTCCAGCTAGCTCCGTTCGTTTGTTGTTGTTACAGAAGCGCATGGAGGTGGGGTGATGGGGCATTTTGGAGCGAAGAAGACGGAAGACATACTTGGTAGTCATTTCTTTTGGCCAAAGATGAGGCGTGATGTGGAGCGTTTTGTTGCTCGCTGCACTACGTGTCAAAAGGCTAAGTCACGACTTAATCCTCACGGTTTGTATATGCCTCTACCTGTTCCTAGTGTGCCTTGGGAAGATATTTCTATGGACTTTGTTTTAGGACTGCCTAGGACAAAGAAGGGGAGGGATAGCATATTTGTTGTTGTGGATAGATTTTCTAAGATGGCACACTTCATACCATGTCATAAAAGTGATGATGCTTCCAATATTGCTGATTTGTTCTTTCGTGAAGTTGTTCGTTTGCATGGTGTGCCAAATACAATAGTTTCCGATCGTGACACTAAATTCCTTAGCCATTTTTGGAGAACTTTATGGGCTAAATTGGGGACTAAGCTGTTATTTTCGACTACGTGTCATCCCCAAACTGATGGGCAAACTGAAGTTGTGAATAGAACTTTATCTACCATGCTTAGGGCTGTTTTGAAAAAGAACATTAAAGTGTGGGAAGAATGCTTGCCTCATATTGAATTTGCTTATAATCGTTCGCTGCATTCTACTACAAAGTTGTGCCCTTTTGAGATTGTCTATGGCTTTGTGCCTCGTGCTCCTATTGATTTGCTACCACTTCCATCTTCGGAGAAGTTAAATTTTGATGCTAAACAACGTGCTGACTTGATGTTGAAATTGCATGAGACAACCAAAGAAAATATTGAACGCATGAATGCTAAATATAAACTTGCTGGTAGTAAAGGAAGGAGGCATTTAACTTTTCAACCGGGTGATTTAGTTTGGTTGCATTTGAGAAAGAAAGATTTCCTGAATTGAGGAGGTCTAAGTTGATGCCTAGAGCTGATGGTCCTTTCAAAGTGTTGGAAAAGATTAATGACAATGCATATAAACTTGAGTTGCCTGCAGATTTTGGGGTTAGTCCCACCTTTAACATTGCAGATTTGAAGCCATACTTGGGAGAAGAAGATGAGCTTGAGTCGCGGACGACTCAAATGCAAGAAGGGAGGATGATGAGGACATCCTTTCCATGCATACAACCATGCCGACTCCATATCAAACTGAAACTATGATACAAGGACCAATGACTAGAGCGCGAGCACGCCCGCTAACCATCGGTGAATGCGTTCCTAAGTTTGCATACAAATGTTTCAAAGAATGGAATACTACTTAATTCTTGTGATGATTTAATTGTCCTTAGGAACCATGGGGAAGAACCACATGAGCTCAAGTATAGAAGTGGAACCGTCAAGCGCAAACCAAGTCCTGTTCACGAGTTTGACTCGGATTCGGCCTTGTTGACAGCGCCTACTTCAAACGGCCGTAACTTTTGATCCAGAAGGTTTCTCGGGGCCCATGAGTACTTGTTGGAAAGCTCTTGAAGTCTACTTTCAGATGGATCCGGCCTCACCTCCAAATTCCATCCGAGTCGACCAGAAACTGCAAAACAATTCACGTTGCTTTTCCAGTCCGAGTCAAAGTGGGCCTTGGGCCTTGTAATTCGAGTCCTATTCGGCTTCCTTGTGTTTTGGCCGACCCTCCACCTTCCGTGACCCTTAAATAGGCAGCCGCACCCTCTTCTAGGGTTTGGGGTTTTGTTTAGACTAAGTTAGCTTTTGCTGTTTTGCCTTGTACTCGCGCGTGTCGGCTAGACCGCCCGAATACTTGTCTTCGGAACCCCACCATTTTCTGTTTTCGATTGAATCTTACATCGTTACTTGCAATTGAGTTGCTGTTCATCTTGTTCTTGCTTGTTCTTCGATTGCTTGCAGGAACAAGAACCCTCGTGGTTAGGTTGATCGTGCGCCGACAAGGTCACGAACAATCTCTGGAGTTGGTGTATCGATCGCTAAGGCGCAACGTCCCTGGATGGTTGTAGTCGGGTCGTCAACGTCATCTCTTTCCCCAATCGAATCTACCACTCTCATCGAAAGATCGGGACCCCTAGTGCTATCAGTTTGTCTCAATCTGGGTGCTGTCGAGTTGAACAAGTCGTTCATTTGTGACTCTGACATCCTCCTCAAGGCCCTCCATACGAATATTCGTTTCGCGCGTGAAATGTTGTATAATTCCCTTCGTACGAGGAGTATGAGATGCATCCTGATCTGTAAACTCTCCAGAACCTGCCATTGTTAGCAAAAACACAAGAATATGTCCCTAACAAGTACTAGGGTATGGTGGCTCAAAAGTCACTCACACTCAAACCTTCTATCGAATTCTTACCAAGCACACAGGGGCGATCGGCAACCAGCGATGACAATATGTCTGCGAAGATTGGATGGAGCGATTGCTAGGTGAAGCTCAGCCTGTACGGTGTAGAAAACGTATAGCTGGGAAGGCTCAAGTTTGGTAGCAAGGAGTAGCAATTGTCAATTCAGAAAATGCAAGCTGAAAAATCGTGCAATGCCGGTTGGTGCTGGTCATAGGCTAGACCGTACTAGAGACGCGAGCCTAGAACACAAACAAGTACACCGCGCCGAAGGAAACTAGATGACGTTGCACACGGAGTTTCGGAGCTCGAAAAAGGATGCCGTCTGCACGGGGAACCTTAGAATCACTTGTAAAAGGTTCATGTCAATTTTGAGCAAATTCTGAGAAACTTGATTTTTCCTCGGTTTGCGGGCCCGTTTTGAGGGCCTAAACGACGTTTTTGGGTTCGAAGTTGCCGCGTACGTGCCCAAAATTGACATGAACCTTTTACAAGTGATTCTAAGGTTGCCCGTGCAGGCGGCATCCTTTTTCGAGCTCTGAAACTCCGTGTGCAACGTCATCTAGTTTCTTTCTGCACGGTGTTTTCGTTGGTGTTCTAGGTTCGCGTCTCTAGTACGGTCTAGCCTAGGACCAGCACAGTACCATCGTTGAGCGATTATTCAACTTGCTTTGACTAATGTGGTTCTAGTTATCCTTTGTTCACTCTCAGCCCACCTATAGATCCACAGATTTGGCTACCACCTCACAGGGACTAGCGACCGAGACAACGATACACCCAACTTCCAGGAGATATTGTCTTGTCTTGTCGGCCCCCATCACCTCCTGCTCGCTGTGGTAAGAACTTGTAAAAGCTTGACAGAACAGGTTGAGAGTGTGCGTCTTGCTTTAACCACGTCCCAGTAGTTGTGAGGGCATAACTTGCAATTTTATTTTCTTTCTCTCTTCTTGGTTTGTTCTCTTGTGTTCTTTTAACAATGTCAGGAGAACTAGTGGACCTGCGGGCAGCGCCCCATTCCCCTCGGACTAGGGGCATCATACAACACTTTGAGCGCCAAATGAAGCTGCACACTGAAGGACTTGATGAGGATGTACGGGTCACTAATGAACGTCTTGGTCAACTGGAGGCCGCGCAGATCGACACCAACACTACGCTTGCAACATTAGAGGCTTCCGTTGGCACCGTCAACGCCTCACTTGCTGAGATTTTGAGACGTCTTGCTGAGATGGGCCGTGCATTGGTGTCTTGGACAGCAGGGTGGACGAAAATGGTGGAGACGAATATGCGGCTGATACTGAGATCTTAAGATTAAGTTCACTATGCCACCTTTTGATGGAAAATATAACCCTGATGCTTATATCACTTGGGAATTGGCTGTTGATCAAAAATTTGCTTGTCATGCATTCCTTGAAAACAAAAGGGTTAGGGCTACTACTAGTGAGTTTACTGACTTTGCGTCTGTTTGGTGGAGTGAATATTGTAAGAAAAATCCTTTAACCATACCACAAACTTGGGATGCATTAAAAAGAATCATGCTAGCCAGATTTGTTCCTTCATATTATGCATGTGATTTGTTACATAAGTTGCAACAATTGAGGCAAGGTAGTAAAAGCGTAGAGAAATATTTTCAAGATTTGCAAACAGGAATGATGCGTTGTGACTTAGAGGAACATTTTAGCTTATAAGGAATATAATTCTATCACTCGTTTATTTCATCTTACTTGTAAAGCTGAAAGAGAAGTACAGGAATGACGCGCAAGCACTAGGACTAACGTTTTTGCAGGTCGTGGTAACATTTGGTCTCCACGTGCATCCGCTGCACCGTCAAACCAACCGACTGCACCTTCTTCCTCCAACAGCAAGCCACGGTTTTCATCGTCAAATTCAGCATCTCGGGCATCCGAAGCGACAAAGGGGTCAGCCCAAGCACATGCAAAGAGCTCTTCATCCGTTGCATCTACGGGACGAACAAGGGATATCCAATGTCATCAATGCAAGGGGTATAGCCATGTGCGGAGTGAATGCCCAAGCAAGCGTATTTTGATTGTGAGAGATGATGGTGAGTATTCTTGTGCTAGTGATTTGGATGAGGATACATATGCTTTGCTTGCAGCTGACCATGCAGGTAGTGGGAAGGAGCAAGAAGAAGAGCACATTTGATGAGGACATCTCTATTACACATTCTTCATCCACTCCAAGTGTGCATGACAAAGCTAGTGATGAGGCTCCAAAAGGTCCTATGACAAGAGTAAGAGCTAAGCTACTTCAACAACAGGTGCTTTTGTTTCTTAGAGTCTTCTATTATGTTAGATGAGAATAGCATACTACCTAATGCAAATATGTTATGTGTTCTCAGATTTGAAGCAACAGAAGATCAAGTGGAGAAGGACCAAGTGGCCACGAGTCATGAGAAGAAGAGTCCATGCGGGCAAGGAACTAATCAACGGAAGGCCACGTGATCATATATCTCATGGCGTGCACAAGATGTGGCCTGCGTGCCAAAGGGTGACCGAGTCCAACTCAATCTCGGTCTTGTAATCGGATAGGGGCTTAGCCCGAAAATAAAGGAAATATATTGCTAAGTTTTAGGAATTGGAATAGGACACCTTGACCGAATAAGGGATTGATTTGGCCAAGACTTTCCTTGCGTGAGTTCGGGGAGGCACTATAAAACCCCCTTGTATCCCCTTTGTTTTGCTGAGACCACGTTTGAGAAAAATCAATCTACTAAAGCTTTCGAGTTTAGCATTGCTACCGAAATTCCTAAGGGAATTAGGAGTGTCTTCTTCAATCAAGATCGTTCAGCCTTTCCGTTGGGAATTGGGTGCACGATAGATCTTCGCTTGGTGGTCGACGAAATCAACACGAGTGTGTTTTGGCGGATTAAAGAGTGTTTGTCCCTTGCATTGGCATTGGAGGATCATTACGATTCATCAAGACTCCCGTGAGTATCCATCCTACGGCGAGAAGATCGGACGACCCCGTATCAACATTGGTGCTGAGGATGCAGAACGCTATGAGAGCCTCATTGTGCAGCGTGTGTTGAGTGCACAAATGGAGAGGACAGAGCAAAATCAGGGGCACATCCTTTTCCAAACAAAGTGTGTCGTGAAGGAACGCTCATGCCGTGTGATCATTGATGGAGGGAGCTGCAACAACTTGGCGAGCTCCGATATGATGGAGAAGCTTGCGTTGAATACCAAACCACACCCACAACCTTACTACATTCAATGGTTCAATAACAGCGGCAAGGTGAAGGTAACACAAATGGTCAGATTAAATTTTGCTATTGGTTCTTATCATGATGTGGTAGAATGCGATGTTGTCCCTATGCAAGCATGCTCTATGCTGTTAGGTAGACCGTGGCAATATGATAAAGATTCACTGCATCATGGTAAGACAAACCAATATTCTTTTGTGCATTATGACAAGAAAATTTTGTTACATCCTATGTCTCCTGAAGCTATTTTCAAAGATGAGATTGTTAGAGCTAGTAGAGAGAAAAATCAGGAGCATAATAGGAGTGAAAATCAGATTGTAGCAAACAAACTTGAGCAACATAAAAAGAAAAACTCAAAATTTGTTCATGAGAAGAAAGATGAGATTAAATTAAAAGGTGCATGTTTTCTTGCTACTAAGTCTGATGTGAATGAGCTGGATGCTAGTACTTCTGTTTGTTATGCTTTACTTTGCAAACAAGCTTTGTTTTCATTCGAGGATGTACCTTCTTCTGTGCCTCCTGCTGTCACTAATCTTTTGCAGGAGTATATGGATGTCTTTCCAAAGGACGTGCCGCGAAGGCAACCACCAGTGCGAGGGATTGAACACCAGATTGATTTGATTCCTGGGGCATCTTTGCCCAATCGTGCGCCACACAGGACCAATCCGGAAGAAACTAAGGAGATTCAATGTCAAGTTTAAGAACTGCTTGATAAAGGTTATGTGCGTGAGTCTCTTAGTCCTTGTGCAGTTCCGGTAATTTTAGTGCCTAAGAAAGATTGATTTGCGTAGTGCTTGAGTTACCTGCAGATTTTCGGGTTAGTCCCACCTTTAACATTACAGATTTGAAGCCATACTTGGGAGAAGAAGATGAGCTTGAGTCGCGGACGACTCAAATGCAAGAAGGGGAGGATGATGAGGAATCCTTTCCATGGATACAACCGTGCCAAATCCAAAACAAGCCCAACAAACTGAAATACAAGGACCAATGACTCGAGCACAAGCACGTCAACTTAATAATCAGGTGAATGCGTTCCTAAGTTTGCATATAAATGTTCCAAAGAATGGAATACTACTTAATTCTTGTGATGATTTAATTGTCCTTAGGAACCATGGGGAAGAACCACGTGAGCTCAAGTATAGAAGTGGAACCGTCAAGCGCAATCCATGTCTTATTCGCGAGTTTGACTCGGATTCGGCCTTCCTAATAGCGTTCACTTCAAACGGCCATAACTTTTGATCTAGTGGGTTTCTCGGGGCCCGTGAGTACTCGTTGGAAAGTTCATGAAGTCTACTTTCAGATGGATCTAGCCTCACTTCCAAATTCCATTCGAGTCAGTCGAAAACTGCCAAACAATTCACGCCACTTTTCCAGTCCGAGTCAAAGTGGGATTTGGGCCTTGTAATCGAGTCCTTTTTGGCTTCCATGTCTTATGGCCGACCCTCCACCTCCCCCGTGTCTCTTAAATAGGCAGCCGCACCCTCTTCTAGGGTTTGGGTTTTGATAGACTAAGTTAGCTTTTGCTACTTCGCCTTGTACTCGCGTGTGTCGGCTGGACCGCCCGAATACTTGTCTTCGGAACCCCACCGTATTTCTGTTTTCGATTGAAACCTACATCGTTCATTTGTAATTGAGTTGCTGTTCATCTTGTTCTTGCCTGTTCTTCGATTGCTTGCAGGAACAAGTACCCTCGTGGTTAGGTTGATTGTGCGCCAACAAGGTCACGAACAACCTCTGGAGTTGGTGTATCGATGGCTAAGGCGCAACGTCCTTGGATGGTTGTAGTCGGGCCATCAACGTCATCTCCTTCCCCAATCGAATCTACCACTCTCATCGAAAGATCGGGACCGCTAGTGCTATCAATCCACAACGGGTTCCAACATGTACTATAAACTCCATGCGTTCGAAAGTGACTATCGTAAGGAATCTGAGTGCCAAAAAGCCCGAATGGACTTTGTACGTACCTTATTTGCGCTTGTGTTTCGAATCAGCCTGACTTGCTGGCTTACTTTTGTCCACAACTGTTTCCAAGGGTACTACAAATTCCATGCGTACGAAAATCGGTCACCAAACAAAATTGAGCGCGAAACACCCCGCATGGACATCACATGCGCTGCACCTCATTTGGGCATGCATTCGAATACGTCCGAGTCGATTTTAAACTTTCGTCCACCGTGGGCTCCAATGGGTACTATAAACTCCATGCGTACGAAATTGAGGCATGAGGTAAAATCAAGTGCCAAACTCCACGTATGATCGTCATATGCGTCCAAGCTTATTTGGGCATGCATTTCAAATCCGTTCGAGTCAGTATTAAATATTTTTCCACAATGACTCTAGTGGGCACTATAAACTCCATCCATACGAAATCTGGGTACAAATTGAATCCGTCTGAGTCGGTGTTAAAGTTTCATCTACAACGGATTCCAACGTGTACTACAAACTCCTTGCGTTTGAAGATGACTCTTGAAAGGAAAATGAGTACCAGAAACACCGAATAGACTTCGTATGTCCCTCATTTGTGCATGCATTTCGAATCAGTGTGAGTCGCTGGTGAACTTTTGTCCACAACGGTTTCTATGGGTACTATGAATTCCATGCATATGAAAACCGGGCGCAAAACAGAATCGAACACGAAACACCCAGCATGGACTTCACGTGCGCCCCAACTCATTTAGGCATGCATTTCGAATCCGTCCGAGTCGGTGTTAAACTTTTGTCCACAACGGTGTCCAACGGGTACTATAAACTCCATGCATACAAAATCAAAGCACAAAGTAAAGCCAAGTGCCAAACACCTCACATGATCGTCATATGCGTCCAAGTTTATTTGGGCATGCATTACAAATCTGTCTGTGTCAGTATTAAACTTTATTCCGCAACGGCTTCTAGTGAGTATTATAAACTCCATCGTATGAAATCTGGGCACAGATCGAACTTGAGTGCCGAACACTTCGGGTGGACCTCATTTGCCGCCTAACTCATTTTGGCATGCATTTTCAAATCCGTCCGAGTTAGTGTGAATGTTTCATCCACAATGGGATGGAATGTGTACCACAAACTCCGTGCATGCGAAAATTACTCTCGTAAGGAAACTGAGTAACAAACACACCGAATGAACTTCGTATGTGCCTCATTTCCGCATGCATGTCGAATCCATCTGAGTCGATGTTAAATACACTACATGGACTTCATACGTGCCCTACCTCATTTTGGCACGCATCTCAAATCTGTCCAACTCGATATTGTACTATCATCCACAACAGGTTCCAACATGTACTATAAACTCCATGCGTTCAAAAATGACTCTCGTAAGGATTCTGAGTGCCAAAAAGCCCGAATGGACTTTGTATGTAGCTTATTTGCACTTGCGTTTCGAATCAGCCTGACTTGCTGGCTTACTTTTGTCCACAACAGTTTCCAAGGGTACTACAAATTCCATGCATACGAAAATCGATCACCAAACAAAATTGATTGCGAAACACCCCACATGGACATCACATGCGCCGCAGCGCATTTGGCATGCATTTTGAATCCGTCCGAGTCGATGTTAAACTTTCGTCCACCGTAGGCTCCAATGGGTACTATAAACTCCACGCATACAAAATTGAGGCACGAGGTAAAATCAAGTGCCAAACTCCACGCATGATCGTCATATGCGTCCAAACTTATTTGGGCATGCATTTCGAATCCGTCCGAGTCAGCATTAAACATCAAGTCCTTGGGCTCCTCCCATTTTGCTCCCCACTGCATGGGCTTCTTTACTCCTTGATCAGCTGCATAGGCTGCTTGGCTTTCTCCTTTCCATTCCTATGGGCTTTGAGTTTTTTTGTTCTTGGTAGCAAATATGATTACCCTCCTTGTGCTTGTCCATTGCTTTGGCCCCGATTCATAATAATATTCAAACCTAATAATAAAAAAGAATTTGGCATAGGGTAGTATATCGTTCCCATGAATAGAAGGAAATTCATTAAGAAACAAATTCACTTGATAATATTTAATGCGGCTCGGTACTTCTTTCCAGTGAAATAATGTATTTGACTTAAAAGTGCTAAGCATGTGCGTATCCACATCATCCTCCCCTTCTTCAAGAAAAGCTGTCCTCGGCTTTTGGTAGCCTGAAATTGTACTAAGCAAAGAACACAACGTATATGCATGGTATATATATGTGTCATCAACACTTATTTTACTTAGCATATCAAGAACATCTGAAGGCGTAGTAGATAAAAAGAAAAACACATATGCATGGTATATGTATGAATCAATTATTGTGTCATTCTCGTTGTTCCACACAAACCAGTTAATATAACAACAACCATAAGATGTATACATTGCAATATTGTCTTTCATATCATTCTCCCTCCCATGAGAAAAAGTCGTCCTCGACTTTGGTAAGCACATGGACAAGTCATTAATGGGCCAAACCAAATTAAGTTGTTCAAATATGGGGGAGAAAATTTTTAGTTCCTTCCATGCTTCAACTGCGCTACTCTGATTATTTGTATATGATTGTACATTAAAGGATGAATAAGTAGGCTTAAAAAATCCTTTAAAACGTGAAGCACTATTGTTGAAACTCATCTCATTGTGATCATGATATGGAACAAAAGTTTGTTTATCCAAAATATGCAATTTCAATTCAGCAAGCTTATCACATGTAATGCATATTCGGTAAACATAAAACTTATCATCTATACCATAATTTCCAATCAAATTGAACTTATATGTATATGCATAGGTACTAACTAGTGATTTTAAACACGAAATTTCAGCAACATTCTCAATCACACTAGATAGCTCTCTAGGATAATCAAACATGATATAGCACAAAGAATCACTAGGAGATATTCGAGTAAGAACTTCCTTATGAGTAATCAATTCCACATTATGTAAATTGAGCAAAGAAATTTCAGAATATGGAATTTTCATTCGCACATATGAGTTCTCACAAGTACTCACCGTTTCACAATTAATTTCAGCGCCAATATTGTTACCTTTATTGTTCTCCTCAGTTGATATAGGTGTTGTAGGTATTAAATCATCATGATGTAACAACGGGACAGCAAGTACTTCATCTTGTACCGTGGTTATCTCCTCATCTTTGACATCCAATGATGTCGGTTGTTGAATGTTTAATTCCTCATCTTCAATTTCAACCTGCACAATGTGAGAAACAACACTAGAAGTAGACATTAATGTGTTAATTTCAAAATCAACCTCACTTTGTCCATCATCTACCTCTTTCTTCTCTTTTGGTGTTCCTCTCACACTCTCAATTGGATACCCTCAAACTCACATATGGTGGGATCACACAGCTCACTCTTTTTATCACTCTCACTCAATTTGACTATATGGCTCTCATTCTCACATGGGTTTTGACGCATCTCAAATATTGTATGTGTCATTGGGGCGGCACAAGATGTCTCCTTGACCGAAGGGAAGTCCCATGCTCGGTCATCTTCTCCTCCTCAATAGCACAATTCACAAGATCATGGACGCTACTAAAATATTTTTGTTGAAGTCACTGCTACAGACAGCCCTATCACAGACGGTTCGAAACCGTCATCACAGACGGTTCCTGAACTGTCAGTGTTTAGGTGTCAGTGATATATGGTGGTTATCACAGACGGTTCCCGAGCCGTCTGTGATAATTCAGATTACAGACGATCTTTATTACTAACCGTCTGTGATAGGCGAGTATCACAGACGGTTGTTTATAAAAAATCGTCTGTGATAGTCTCGTATCACAGGTTTTTGAAAAAACCGTCTGTGATAGGAGACTATCACAGACAGTTTTTTATAAACAACCGTCTGTGATACTCGCCTATCACAGACGGTTAGTAATAAAGACCATCTGTGATATACACAATATCACAGACGGTTTTTATTACTAACCGTCTGTGATATTGTGTATATCATAGACGGTTAGTAGTAAAGGCCGTCTGTGATATTATTCACACCACAGATGGCACTCTTTGAAACCATCTGTGATATTGTATCACAGACGGTTTTTAACAACAAACCGTCTGTGATACCAAGTGCATCATCCATTTTATTTGCTGTTTTTTGGCTAGCCTCAGGATATGCTAGCCATGCCCTCTGAAACCAAGCAAGCAGATTACAGATAAATGACAGATATAAGTTAATTGCAACTCATAGTAAATTACAACAAAATTCGATGCACAGATGAATGTAACAAACGGCCAGCAGATCACATACATATATAGAATGAAAATCGTTACACAAAATCTGACAAATGAATTCAATTGAAGGAATTGTTTGATTTGTACAATTGAATCCAATGTTTCAACATCTAATTATCACCATTGTCAGCGTGGAACTCTCCCCTCTTATTTATGACCTCTGCTAGCAAGAATTCGGAGATGATTGCACGAATGTCGACGAGATTGTCAAGATCATATGCACTTTCGTCGAAGTCCACCCGCTGTCGCTAGGAGCAATGTTAAGTCATTAATTAGCATGTGTGTGTAATATAAATACATATATATAATCAGAAAATAATAATTATTGCAAGAACCTGACAAACCTCTGGATCATTGATCTTAGTATCCATGATTTCCTTCATATGGCGGCAAACGTAGAATCCACATACGTTGCCCTGTAGCTGCTGGTGGCACTACAAAAATAGAATTACATACATCGGTATTGTTAATTCTAGAGGCATTATAACAAAGTATGATATAGGATTGTTGTGTTGTAGCGGGTACCGGAAATCGCGTGTTGTATCGTAGCGTGTCACTGGATTTCACTACTAGTTTTCAGGTCTAGGACAACGGAGCGAAATCGTTGCAATAGGGCCAAAATAGATGCAATATGTACCTATTGCAACACATCACTTCCGTTGGCAAGCGTGGCAAGTACTTGCGTGCTTAAAAGATTGTGCAACGGATTGTGGTTTCGTTGCAATACCTATGGTTATTGCCATGCAATATATCGTGGCAATTGTTTGTTGTTGCAACGAATGATGTCGTGGCGATATAGCCTATTGCCACGGCTGACTCCGTGGCAATAGCTTCTTTTGCCACGAAGTTTGGTCGTGGCAATAGTATCATTTGCCACGAAAATATTGCGTGGTAATAGGTTCTATTGCCATGCCAATGGTTCGTGGCAATAGACCCTATTACCACGGAGAGCATTTCGTTGCAACAGGATATATTGCTACGGGAGGCGTTTCGTTGCAGCAGGTTTAATTGCCACGGGAGGTGTTTCGTTGCAATATGTTTTATTGCCATGGAAGGCATTTCATTGCCATAAAGTTATTGCGACGAAATATGTTTTGTGGCAAATAGATCCTATAGCAACGAACATTGTTCATGGCATATAGTGGAATCGCAACATAGTAGCGGCGTTGCAACAGCCTATCACAACGAAATACCAATTTTGCATACAGGTTTATCGCAACAGTAAAATTTGCGGTAGCATATTGAGCATATGATAGTTTATTATAATTTGTTGTTGCAAATTAATAATCAAATTAGGAACACGGCTGGATCAAAAACACATATATTAATTCAACACATAATAATTTAGAAGTGCGGTGCCACTCATGCAGGAATTACATATCAATCTCCATACTTAAACTACAAAGTTTGTAACTAATAACAAAAGTACTATCACTTCCATTCCATTTGTCCGTGCTTCTTTGCCATGTTGAATTTCCTGACTTGACGACGCCATGACTCTGTTTGCTCTGATCAAATTGTTTCATCCTGATAGAACATGAACAATAAAGAGGGATCTTAATGTGAGTATTGTCCAGCAGCACATACTTAAGTACATCATAGTGCAAGTTTAGAGATACGAGTTACAGCTGAAAATAGCAATCCTGAGTTCTCTAGTTCAGTTGCATAGCAAAGTATTTAGCAAGTGATTCCAGCAGAATTATTTAATTTCATTTCATTTACCGATATATAGTAGCTCTACTTCACCTGGCATAATTTTTTAGTAGTTTAGAACAGTATGCTATATTTGACATAAGAACAATGATAGATGAGGATTAGTCACATTTTCATTTCATACTTGCTTGTCCCTCCTTTTCTTCGAACGAGTTGTAACAGCATTCTTCAATTGTTGTGGAGGAATGAAGTTCGATGAACCATTATTAACAGCAACATTTTGGAAGAGGCTTCGGTTAAGATTAGAAGCTCGAGTGATGCGAATAGGTGGCCTAGCATCTTTTTGTGTGGTCAGGATGCTTGCTGGGTCATTCTGCAAATGTAAAATGTAGAATAAAAAATATTAGCATCCTGATGTGTACTACTATTAAAATATGTTCAGCATGCATGCATCAATTGAAGTTCAGGGAAGGTAAACATCAGCAGATCATCAATAGAATGTACAAAGTCCAAATCCCTTATGGCAGCAAACTATGGTAAACATCAGCAGATCATCAATAGAATGTACAAAGTCCAAATCCCTTATGGCAGCAAACTATTTGCAAATTTTGGTACCTGTTGTAATGTTTCTTGCACATGTTCAGGTGTCTTTTCTGTGGTGTTCAATGTACTATCTAGGTTAGCCTTGTCCAATGTTGTCATGTTTTCGTCTTCCTCACTTGGATTAGCCTCGCTTTCCCTTGTGTTCAATATACTTCCCTGGTTAGCCTGCATATGGACCATGAGGAAAAATATTAGGACCTGTTAGGATGGGTGGCTACTGCAAGCCATCAACAACAAACAGTGTATGTTGTTGCTGCGTATGTCTGATGTATTACTGTAATGTTGCTTCTCTCTGTTGTGCTAGCAATGAAAGGAACTCTTGCCTAAGTTGTTCTCTTGCGTTCCTTTCCTTCTCCAGTTCCTCTTGCATCTCTCGCCTAGTTTCTTCCCTTTCAGCAACTCCATTTGCAATTTGTTCCTTTAACATTTGCACCTCATCTTCGAGCTCATTATTTTTTCGCTAGGCTGCAGCTGAAGCACGGGATTGTTCATCGAGTTTGTCTTTCAACAGTTGGCTTCGTGTGGGATATTTCGCCATGTATCCATGACCATGAGCTTTGCATGATTTGGTACCGGTGCTTTCCTTGTAACTTGATTGGAAAGAAATGTTTTCCTCTTCAACTGTAAGGAAGTCTTTATCTGGCTCTGTTGATAGGTTAGTAATTTTGAAGGCTGCATCATCCTAAGTGTGATAAGAGAAAATAAGAAGCTAAATCAGTTAAGTTTTATGCACAAAATTCTGAAAAATGTATTAAGTCATGAACAAATTAAATTTACTACTCACATAGACATCCCTAGAAGCGTTGTTTGACCACTCCCCGTTCTTCATGTGGGTAGCCATCCAAAGAGTCAGATCAGTTGGCTCTTCTCCAGTTTTTGGGTCTCTCTAAGATGGCAAACATTGTGCCTTGTGAACAATTGATCATTTAAGAAAAGAATCAGATAAGTTTAATTTTTCATTACCTGCTCGTAGCTACATTGGGAGAACGGTTTGGATCCCATTAGATGCTTGGTCTTCTGTTTTTGACGGTTTTCGGAGTTTTGGCTGCTGACCCTCTGCAAAAAAGTTTACAAGTGCACACAACAAAGCATTCTTGTCACCATATATGTATTAAAAAAATAAAGTAAGACAACAATGTTCAAATTCTTCGGCTAAAGTATGTGCCTTATTTTAACTACTACTTACAAAGGTGTTCTGGAGGTAACTCCTACATGCCTTATGCAGCAATTGTTCAAGTCCAAATAAGAATTATATGCATCCTAAATAGTGGTAGTAAAAAGCATATATGTCTGTAACACATGCTGCTGCATATATTTTGTAATTGCTATTGCTAATGCATCAACTGTACAAGTCCATACATTAATGGTTACTATCTCAATTCCATTCACTAATTGGTAATTGCAGAGAGAAAAATAGAACCTTGAATTTCTCAGTTCCAAAATACATTATCAAGTAGTGCCATTCGACAATGTCTATATCTTCAGGCTTATGTTTCATTCACTCAGCGTAAGTGTTGTATGCCTTGTATGTAGAACTGAATGTTGATCGCCATCCTTTGTACCGCTCTTTAGCAATGTTCCATATCTTTTCCGTTGCATTCTCAATGTTTGGAAAATCCCACCTACTCTGCTTGTATTGAAACAGAAAGTGAAGGTGAAGTCGTACGTAATTACATAATTAACATGCTTATTTACCAACAAATAAAAAGATGCAACTTACTAGCAAATCCTCTGCTATTGTAATTTTGACATTTTGCTTTATATCTTTCCACTTTTTGACTCCAATAAGTGGAGCCCTTTTTCTTGTAAACATTACCACTTCATCCACAATGTTCGGGAGTTTTCTCCTACGGGGCCTCCTAACCTTGCTGAAAATTGAATTGATAGTTTCTGCAATGCATTCTTCACTCTCTTGTTAGCTGCTGCTAAACCTTTAAGGCATCCACGTACACCTTTCTTGCACTGTTGGGAGCCACCTCCTTATGAGCAATTTAAATGTCATTTAATGTACACATTCAGCAAAAACCAATTGAACCTAGAAAATAGAATTGACAGAAGGATAGCATACCATTTTGTTGTTGCTTGTTTTTCCGAGCATGAGATGGCCTCTCTGGTGGTGTTAGGCCGCTGTCTTGACTTTCCT
Source organism: Dendrocalamus sinicus (assembly GCA_036346575.1). NCBI lineage: Eukaryota > Viridiplantae > Streptophyta > Magnoliopsida > Poales > Poaceae > Dendrocalamus > Dendrocalamus sinicus. The sequence continues at coordinate 233,066 of JAYEVI010000546.1, forward strand.
CATCTTGAAGGCCAGCTGGATTGTTGGTATGGTCCTCTTTCAAAAAGGATACTGCACACATTATAATACTCATCAGAGAAATATATGTGAGTTTGTAAAACTAATAATATGCTTGTATAGTTCATTGAAAGATTTGAAAATTACAGATATCATTAAGATGGCCTTTCCTCCTTAACCATTCCTTATATGTTTTGATTGTTTCATCCCTGTAGTCATCTATAAATTCTGTGAGCCATGAATATATGTTAGTGCAGTTGCCAATTCAGTACTTCTATTAAAATCAGCGCGATTAGTGTAGCAACATATATAACTTACCCGTGTGTTCTTCCTCGGCTTGCAGATTCGCTAGCCAAACCTTGTATGCATCGAGTTGTTCATTTGTAATTGGATCATCACTATTTTGTTGACTCCTCTTTCACTTCATGGGTGTTATGGTCACCTGATTGTCTTTTACTCGCACCCTTGACACTACTAATCGGACTTCCCTTTCATCTTGATTGCTTTCTATCATTCTGTCTGCATCACGACTATAATCGATCGGCTCCAGAGTTGCTACCGCCCTGCCACATCGCTTCTTATAGTATAAGAAGTCCCTAACTGAGTATCCAAGCTGTTCTTTTAAACTTAACAATGTCATAAATGAGACATTCGTCCTATCAAGATCGCACTCGAAGAATTCTTTTTTTGGTGGTGCTCCCTTGCATTGAATAACTAAAGTCCACTGCTGACCCGACCCTTGTTTCGTTCTGTATGTTTACATAGAGAAAGGTTAAATAGTCAAAATACAGTTGTCAATATGCAAAATCTGAGAGGAAAATAGTAGATGATCAGAAGGAAACAATAAATTTGTAATGAGTGTGCACGTGCATGGGTATGCACACAAGCATATGTTTCCAGTTTCTTTTTCATTAAAGTCACCTGTTCCCTTACTATTATAAAATAACTAAAATACAATAACTATCTGAACCATACAATAACTCCTCACAAGCATATATTTGGAACCCTTCCTATCTGAACCATACAATAACTAAAATGTATACATTTAAATGATATTGCAGTTCCGTTCCCAAGTTGACCAGCTTGTTCTTGAGGAGGTTGTACGAGAAAGATTCCCAAAGTTGGGTCTGTATTCCAATGATATTACTGATACATGTGTACTTTTATATTCACATTATATTTTAAAAAATTACACATATTGTCATTTCCCATGTACTTATGCTCAATTGAAATGTGGAGCTGATGTTGCTACAATTTGTTTGAGGTCACAATGATTTCTTCCCTTGAAAGCTGGTTATCACTTTGCACTTACATCAATTGCAACATTCTTTCAGCCAAGCATATGGATTTCTTGGGAGTTCAGGTGGCATGGGTGACTGGGCCATGGTTTCTTTCAATTTTCATCAATATGCTTCCATGGGAAAGTGGTCAGATTCTATACAATGTCTTGGTGCTTTCATTAAGATATAGCAATGTACAAATATTTTTCCGTTTTTCAGTGCTGTAATATTTGATTATTCAGTGCTAGTCCTGTAATTTGACTTAAACATTTATCAAAATTGTTAGGATATTGAAAAATCCATACTATAATTTTTTATGTTACATATTCTTTATATCTTTTATATATTCCAACGGATTAATTGTTTAATAATATCTGGTTGTTAATAATATATGATTGCAATAACTATTGCTTCTGCTACATGTTTTCTTTTCCCTTTTGCAATGTGGGATACAATCCTGGTGAGTATACATTGTTTATGCCATAGTGTGTAATATTTCCTGTGTTTGAGAGGTTCTGTACATAAGTTCTTTGATATTTAGTGATAGTTGTTTTGTTGATATGCAGCTCCAAAATGTTATTTGTTGTGGGAATCAAATGGCCTACATAGAGGTCAGATTGGGAATTGCCTTTCTCAAGAAAAATTCAGTGCCCGTTTCTCACACTCAAGGAAAAAACTATCTAAAGTCATCATCATTCTTTGAGCAAGTGACCCTTCATCATACAATTGCTGATCAGTCGTTAAATGATGGCAAAATATATATGTCCATGCTCAACGCTATGTATAACTAATAATTCAAAGATCTCCACACTCTAATTTGCTTTCATCTAAAAATATTTTAGGTTGCCTTCTATGATTATGGGCCCAACGCTTGAGCGCACGGCTGATGATGACTCTGGAAATCAAAGACTGAATGAGCAATACTTCTCGCGCCTGTACGAGTGGAGATTGAACTTGAAAAGCAAGGCTGTTACAGGAAAATACTTAACCGGGACAGATGTTGCTCTGGAATTCCCAGTTATCAATGACAAATATGTTGGCTTGCTCTGGAACATACAAAAGTTTGGGTATTGGTTGTTTCGAGTGGCAGACCCAAAACCGAATTTTAGAGGGGCTAGTGGGACATAACTAATAAGGGATATACAAATTAAACATAAATTAAACTATCTTTTGCAATCTAAATATAAACAACTTGTTTCTGATTACTCAGGAGGTCTTGATTTGCTGTGTCCTTAAAGCAGATCGTCTCATGCTAGTATGAATATATCTCAGTTGTAAACCCTAGAAAATTTAGAATTAGACAACAGAAAATACCTTCAAGCATTGTGGTGTGAACTAGATAATAGATTTTAATGGCATTTACGATCCTGCAGTGCGATCAAAGTTTGGAGGTTTTGCAAAACTATATCTCGAAGACAAAAAGAAGGATTAACATATAGAATGACTTGATAGACTTCAAGAATATTTCACTGTCATGTACTCATGAATCAGGATTAACATCATTACCTTTTCTTGTGAAAAATATAGGATGTTGTACTTAAAGCAAAAGCAAAGATTGATGAGATTAAACATGAAAAATATAGGAAGTACCAGAAAGTATGACACCAAGGTAAATATATTAGGGTTTTCAAAATCAGTATTCTTTTTAGCTTTTGCATATAATGTAATATGATTGCAGGTATCGAATTCACCTTCAAATAAGTGATCAAACAGTAACAACAATTTGCACAATGTTTGATGAAACAACCACAAAATTATTCAGTAATAACCTGGGGAGGGAAGCATCATCCGTGCCGTCTTCTTCAGCGCCAGAAGTTCGAGGTGGAACCCGTAGGTCGGCCCTCGTGATGGCGAAATCCCCGTCAGTGGCGTTGGCGGCAGCCGAACCAGTGATCGGCGTCGTCGATGGAGTCATCGCCATCATCTTGTGACCTAGGCCTTCTCCGAACCGACGCCTCGTTCCCTCTCACGTATGGGAGGCGGAGGGGGCGGTGGGCGGCGAAGGGGCCGGGGAGGCGGAGGGAGGCAGAGGGAGACAGGGAGGCAGGGAGGCCGGGGGAGGTGGGGGACGAGGCGGCGGCGGGGGAGGTGGGGGATGAGGTGGCGGAGGCGGAGGGAGACGGGGACTGCGGTGGAGGTGGGGGGAGGTGGGGGAAGGCGGAGGGGGCGGCGGCGGGGGAGGCGACGGAGGCGGAGGGGGCGGTGGGCGGCGAAGGGGCCGGGGAGGCGGAGGGAGGCGGAGGGAGACGGGGAAAACGTGTCCAACTCGAATTCGTGCTTGACTTGGTCCCAAAGTGACGTGGTGACCTCCCTTATTCCTTCCATGCATGTCCAGGACTCCATGTCCCTTTCCTTCATCCTTTCCCAAGTTCCTAAGCACAATTAAATCACTTGCATTAGGTAGCGGTCTATTCTTAGTAACATATGAAGGTTGAAGAAACGAATTCACCTTTTGTTCAATCTTGATATTGGGCGCTATTGTCGTATGTGTTTGTGGCGTGGTCACATCATCCTCCCCTTCTTGATAGAAAACCGTCCTCGGTTTTAGCATATGTGTAGCTTCACGTATTGCATGATCTTCATCATAAATGTCGGTACATAATAACAAACGCAACAAACTCTCATTATGTAATATCATAAGTTCTTTGTCAAACAAACTGAAACCTCTTTGAAACGAGCTCACCTTATAATTTAAGCGATGCGTAGGAACTCTTGTAATTAGGACAACAAGTATAGCAAATATGGTTGTATCCATAGGGGTCATGTCCTCATCAAGATGGAACTTTAACACCGACTCGGACGGACTCAAGATGCATGCTAAAACGAAATATGGCGCAAATAACGACTATGCAAGATGTCTTTCACTCGGTTTTGTTATGTGCCTCGATTTCGTACGCATAGAATTTATAGCACCCGTTGGAACCCGTTGTGGACGAAAGTTTAACATCGACTCGGACTGATCCAAAATGCGTGCGCAAATGAGCTACATGCGAGTCCTTTCGAGGTGTTTGGTACTCAGTTTCATTTCAAGAGTCATTTTCGATTGCGTGGAGTTTATAGTGCATGTAGGAACCCATTGTGGACGAAACATCGAAACCGAGTCGGACAGATTCGAGATACGTGCCAAAATGAGGTAGGGCGCAAGTGAACTCCGCGCAGGGTGTTTTCGTCCGATTTTGTTTGGTGCCTCATCCGTATGCATGGTGTTTATACTACACGTCGGAACACATCGTGGACGAAAGTTTGACACCGACTCGGACGGATTCCAGATGCATGGGGAGATGAGGCACATATGAAGTCCATGCGGTGTGTTTGTTACCCAGTTTCCTTACAAGAGTCATTTTTGCACGTACGAAGTTTGTGGTACACGCTCCAACCCGTTGTGGATGAAATTCTCACACCGACTCGAGCGAATTCGAAATGCAAGCCAAAATGAGCTATGGTGCAAATGAAGTCCACTCGAAGTGTTTGGCACTCAGGTTCAATTTGTACCCAGATTTCATATGGATGGAGTTTATAGTGCCCACTAGAGTCATTGGGAAAAATGTTTAACGCTGACTCGGACGGATTCGAAATGCATGCCCAAATAAGCTTGGACGCATATGACGATCGTGCGTGGACTTTGGCACTTGATTTTACCTCATGCCTCGATTTCGTACGCATGGAGAATACAGTACCCACTCGAGCCCACGGTGGACGAAAATTTAACATCGACTCGGACGGATTCGGAATGCATGCGCAAATGAGTGGGCGCATGTGATGTCCATGCGGGTGTTTCGCACTCAATTTTGTTTGGTGACCGATTTTAAATGCGCATTGAATTTGTAGTACCCTTTGAAACAGATTGTGCACAAAAGTAAGCCGACAAGTCGATCGATTGAAATGCAAGCGCAAATAAGCCACGTACAAAGTCCATTCGCGCTTTTTGATACTCAGATTACTTACGAGTCATTTTGGACGCATGGAGTTTATAGTACATGTTGGAACCCGTTGTGGATGATACTACAATACCGAAGTTGGACCGATTCGACATGCGTGCCAAAATGAGGTAGGGCACGATGAAGTCCACGTGGTGTGTTTAACATCGACTCGGATGGATTCGACATGCATGCGGAAGTGAGGCACATATGAAGTTCATTCGGTGTGTTTCTTACTTAGTTTCCTTACGAGTAATTTTCGCATGCACGGAGTTTGTGGTACACGCCCATCCCGCTTGGATGAAACATTCACACTAACTCGGACGGATTTGAAAATGCACGCCAAAATGAGCTAGGCTGCAAATGAGGTCCACTCAAGTGTTCGGCACTCAAGTTCAATCTGTGCCCAGATTTCGCATGCGATGGAGTTTATAATACCCACTAGAAGCCGCTATGGAAAAAGTTTAATACCGACACGCACAGATTTGAAATGCATGCCCAAATAAACTTGGACTCATATGACGATCATGTGAGGTGTTTGGCACTTGGCTTTACTTTGTGCTTTGATTTTGTACGCATGGAGTTTATAGTACCCATTGGACACCGTTGTGGACAAAAGTTTAACACCGACTTCGGACGGATTCGAAATGCATGCCCAAATGAGTTGGGGCGCACGTGAAGTCCACGCTCGGTGTTTCGTGTTCGATTCTGTTTGGTGCCCGATTTTCACATGCATGGAATTCATAGTACCCATAGAAACCGTTGTGGACAAAAGTTCACCAATGACTCGCACCGATTCGAAATGCATGCACAAATGAGGACATACGAAGTCCATTCGGTGTTTCGTACTCGATTTCCTTTCAAGAGTCGTCTTCGAAGTACACGTTGGAATCCGTTGTAGATGGAACTTTAACACCGCCTCGGACGGACTCAAGATGCATGCTAAAACGAAATATGGCGCAAATAACGACTATGCAAGATGTCTTTCACTCGATTTTGTTATGTGCCTCGATTTCGTACGCATAGAATTTATAGCACCCGTTGGAACCCGTTGTGGACGAAAGTTTAACATCGACTCGGACTGATCCAAAATGCGTGCGCAAATGAGCTACATGCGAGTCCTTTCGAGGTGTTTGGTACTCAGTTTCATTTCAAGAGTCATTTTCGATTGCGTGGAGTTTATAGTGCATGTAGGAACCCATTGTGGACGAAACATCGAAACCGAGTCGGACAGATTCGAGATACGTGCCAAAATGAGGTAGGGCGCAAGTGAACTCCGCGCAGGGTGTTTTCGTCCGATTTTGTTTGGTGCCTCATCCGTATGCATGGTGTTTATACTACACGCCGGAACACATCGTGGACGAAAGTTTGACACCGACTCGGACGGATTCGGATGCATGGGGAGATGAGGCACATATGAAGTCCATGCGGTGTGTTTGTTACCCAGTTTCCTTACAAGAGTCATTTTTGCACGTACGAAGTTTGTGGTACACGCTCCAACCCGTTGTGGATGAAATTCTCACACCGACTCGAGCGAATTCGAAATGCAATCCAAAATGAGCTATGGTGCAAATGAAGTCCACTCGAAGTGTTTGGCACTCAGGTTCAATTTGTACCCAGATTTCATATGGATGGAGTTTATAGTGCCCACTAGAGTCATTGGGGAAAAATGTTTAATGCTGACTCGGACGGATTCGAAATGCATGCCCAAATAAGCTTGGACGCATATGACGATCGTGCGTGGACTTTGGCACTTGATTTTACCTCATGCCTCGATTTCGTACGCATGGAGAATACAGTACCCACTCGAGCCCACGGTGGACGAAAATTTAACATCGACTCGGACGGTGATGAGGACATGACCCCTATGGATACAACCATATTTGCTATGCTTGTTGTCCTAATTACAAGAGTTCCTATGCATCGCTTAAATTATATGGTGAGCTCGTTTCAAAGAGGTTTCACTTTGTTTGACAAAGAACTTATGATATTGCATAATGAGACTTTGTTGCGTTTGTTATTATGTACCGACATTTATGATGAAGATCATGCAATACGTGAGGCTACACATATGCTAAAACCGAGGACGGTTTTCTATCAAGAAGGGGAGGATGATGTGACCACGCCACAAACACATACGACAATAGCGCCCAATATCAAGATTGAACTAAAGGTGAATTCGTTTCTTCAGCCTTCGTATGTTAGTAAGAATAGACCGCTACCTAATGCAAGTGATTTAATTGTGCTTAGGAACTTGGGAAAGGATGAAGGAGAGGGACATGGAGTCCTGGACATGCATGGAAGGAATAATGGAGGTCACCACGTCACTTTGGGACCAAGTCAAGCACGAATTCGAGTTGGACACGTTTTGGAATCAGACTCGGACTGCTGTGATGGTACCAAGTTCAAATGGCATAACTTCCTCATACGGACTCCGTTTGGGACGTTCTTGTACTTCATGGAAAGCTTATGAAGTCTACTTTCCAACGGATTCAACCTCATCTTCAAATTCTATCCGAGCCGGCCGCAATCGTCAAAAGAGTCCACGTTGGTCACGTACTGTAATCGGATTCGGACTGCTGCAATGGTGCAAGTTTAAACGGACATAACTTCCTCATACGGACTCCGTTTGGGACGTTCTTGTACTTCATGGAAAGCTTATCAAGTCTACTTTCCAATGGATCCAACCTCATCTTCAAATTCCATCCGAGCCGGCCGTAATCATCAAAATAATTCATGTAGGTTTCTGAGTCCGAGTCAAAAGGGTGCTGCGCCACCTCCACTTGGGCCCATGGGCCTTGTAACCCTAGGGTGTACCCTTTGGGACGCCTCCCCTGGTTGTTTTCACTATATAGGAGCCGCCGCCTCCGTTTCTAGGACGTAGGTTTTGTTTAGATCAGTTTAGCCCCTTGTGCAAACTCCACGTTCTCTTGTGTCGGCTAGACCAACAGATTCGTGTTACAGAACCTCAACTATCCTTGTGCGACTTTTATATCTAGCAAGTTTCAGGTTGCTCACTATCTTTGTTCTTGCGTGTTCTTCGGTTGCATGCAGGAATAGACCTTCGTGGTCAGGTCAACCGTGTTCTTGGCACGGTTGATAACATCTTGGGGTTGGTTCAGCGATTGCTAAGGCGCACGTGACGTCTCGTACGGTTGTAGTCGGATCGCAAGAGTCATCTCCACCGAAATCGATAGTTATCATCCTATCGGAAGATCTTAAAAGATATCTGCAGTGCAAGTTGACCCAAATTTCCGGACTGAATCTGTAACAGTCTGCGCTTGTGATTTTTGTGCGATTTTTTCGGTCGGTTTCCAGAACATGGCCCCAAAACAAAAGTTGTAGAAAAAGCCGTCAGGAAACGGAGAAAAAAAGAATCATTGAAAAAAAGGCAACTGACAAAAAGTTACGGCCGAAATACCGACGTGCTGTCCAGTGGACAGAAATCTCCAGATTTCAAGTTTTGGGTCAATCCTTGTGCTCTTCAATTCCAGATTGCATTCGATTGAATTATCTTGCATTTACCACTCCTATACATTACCATACACATATTTTAGCCTTCTTCCATCCTTGGTTGATCAGCAACATAGGCTAAGTGCTAGATACGAACTATAATTCAATTCTGTGCAATTTCTGAAATTAATTGATTGTTTTCCTTTGCTACAAAATACATAGCCTATCCAAGCTCCACTTTTCTACTAACCGAACAGGTCTCGCTGTACCTTGCAATCGCTTTACTCATCACTTGAGTTAGATTTATCACGAACCAGCCACCGGTTGCACCACCTGTTTGCTTTGGTAAGAACTCGTAAGAATTTGGTAAGAGCTTGAGAGATGTGTGACTTGATATGAGCCTCCATATCCTAGTAGTTGATAGGAACATTTACTTGTGATTTGTTTCCTTGTTTTCTACTAACAATGACAGGCTTGAGAAAATTGGTAGATTATGATGTCATCGCGGGCAGATTTGAACTCGAAGGGAAACAATTACCGGTATATATCTTGCCACTCACCGCTGAGAGTACGTCGTCGGACTACTTCTTGTGGGTTACTATGATGGATAGCTACTTTGAAAGACAAGATCTTGATCCTTATGAGAAGATGAGCATGGCAAGGACGGCGCTGATTGGTGATGTTCAACATTGGTGGTCAAATCTCGAGTTCCACTATATATACACATGGGAGGAGATGAAAAAGAAATTGCGACATCGTTTTGTACCTCCAGCACCCACGGTCACAAGCGAGGTGGAACCTAAGGTAATTGAAAATATTGATATTGTTTTGGTTCCTACTCCATCTACAGATACCACCGAGATACTTGAAGAGGTGAAGGATGATCTGGTGCATCTTATGCCATTAGAGGAGAAGTTTGAGGTACCTACACTATCTGATGAGGACGATAATGACAAAGGTACTGATTTGGTGCTACAACAAGACATAGATCAACCTTGTGAGTATATACCTGCTGTACTGCAATCTTTTGATATTCCTTGTGTTGACTTGAACGAACCATGTGCTGATCTAAATGCTCATAATTTTGCACATGTCGAATTAATTACACATAAGGAAGTATTTGATAGAATATCTCCTGCTGATGCATTGTGCTATATCATGCTTAATGAGTCCGTTAGTTTGGATTGTGCTATGGAGAAAGTTTCTGAACTTGCATGTTCGAAATTCTTGTTTAGCGCCTACACTCCTGGGTATAAGTTTAATTTGATTGGAGATTATGGTGTAGACAATCAATTTTTTGTATATCGAATATGCATAACTTGTGATCACATGGATGAATTGAAGCTTGCTGTTTTAGACAACAATTCTTGTGTGTTGAATCTTGTTCAATATGAGAGGGAAGTAAAATTTAGTATGCATCCAATGCCTATATGTTCATCTCTTTTTGCATCATCTAGTATGGACAATCTGAATAAAGATGATGAATTATGGAAGAACACACAAATCTCTTCACCCTTGCTGGATAAATTTGCTATTGCTCCATTGGGATATGATTATATGGATGAACTATGCTTAATTCCAAAAGTTGTAGCTTTGCCCATATGTGCCACCACTTCAAGTTTACAACTTCAGATATTTCAATTGCATAAATGCTTCACTTACATTTGCAAATCTAGTTGCAATAATTGCTGTGTGAGAAATTTTAATTTGGTCATTGACATATATGATTACTTTTGGGTTAATAATACAATGAGCTTTTATGATTCCTGCTGTGTTATAGCATTAATTGTGCAACAACGAAGAACCGTTAAAACGGATGACATATACATATACCATGCATACACCTTGGCTTCTTTGTTACCATACTTTCAGTTTATCAAAAGCCGAGGACGGCTTTGTTTTCAAGAAGGGGAGGATGATGAGGACATGACCCCTATGGATACAACCATATTTGCTATGCTTGTTGTCCTAATTACAAGAGTTCCTATGCATCGCTTAAATTATATGGTGAGCTCGTTTCAAAGAGGTTTCACTTTGTTTGACAAAGAACTTATGATATTGCATAATGAGACTTTGTTGCGTTTGTTATTATGTACCGACATTTATGATGAAGATCATGCAATACGTGAGGCTACACATATGCTAAAACCGAGGACGGTTTTCTATCAAGAAGGGGAGGATGATGTGACCACGCCACAAACACATACGACAATAGCGCCCAATATCAAGATTGAACTAAAGGTGAATTCGTTTCTTCAGCCTTCGTATGTTAGTAAGAATAGACCGCTACCTAATGCAAGTGATTTAATTGTGCTTAGGAACTTGGGAAAGGATGAAGGAGAGGGACATGGAGTCCTGGACATGCATGGAAGGAATAATGGAGGTCACCACGTCACTTTGGGACCAAGTCAAGCACGAATTCGAGTTGGACACGTTTTGGAATCAGACTCGGACTGCTGTGATGGTACCAAGTTCAAATGGCATAACTTCCTCATACGGACTCCGTTTGGGACGTTCTTGTACTTCATGGAAAGCTTATGAAGTCTACTTTCCAACGGATTCAACCTCATCTTCAAATTCTATCCGAGCCGGCCGCAATCGTCAAAAGAGTCCACGTTGGTCACGTACTGTAATCGGATTCGGACTGCTGCAATGGTGCAAGTTTAAACGGACATAACTTCCTCATACGGACTCCGTTTGGGACGTTCTTGTACTTCATGGAAAGCTTATCAAGTCTACTTTCCAATGGATCCAACCTCATCTTCAAATTCCATCCGAGCCGGCCGTAATCATCAAAATAATTCATGTAGGTTTCTGAGTCCGAGTCAAAAGGGTGCTGCGCCACCTCCACTTGGGCCCATGGGCCTTGTAACCCTAGGGTGTACCCTTTGGGACGCCTCCCCTGGTTGTTTTCACTATATAGGAGCCGCCGCCTCCGTTTCTAGGACGTAGGTTTTGTTTAGATCAGTTTAGCCCCTTGTGCAAACTCCACGTTCTCTTGTGTCGGCTAGACCAACAGATTCGTGTTACAGAACCTCAACTATCCTTGTGCGACTTTTATATCTAGCAAGTTTCAGGTTGCTCACTATCTTTGTTCTTGCGTGTTCTTCGGTTGCATGCAGGAATAGACCTTCGTGGTCAGGTCAACCGTGTTCTTGGCACGGTTGATAACATCTTGGGGTTGGTTCAGCGATTGCTAAGGCGCACGTGACGTCTCGTACGGTTGTAGTCGGATCGCAAGAGTCATCTCCACCGAAATCGATAGTTATCATCCTATCGGAAGATCGGGACCCCATCGCCTCATCAGACGCATTCGGAATGCATGCGCAAATGAGCTGGGGCGCATGTGATGTCCATGCGGGGTGTTTCGCACTCAATTTTGCTTGGTGACCGATTTTAGACGCATTGAATTTGTAGTACCCTTGGAAACGATTGTGCACAAAAGTAAGCCAGCAAGTCGATCGATTCAAATGCAAGCGCAAATAAGCCACGTACAAAGTCCATTCGCGCTTTTTGATACTCAGATTACTTACGAGAGTCATTTTCGGACGCATGGAGTTTATAGTACATGTTGGAACCCGTTGTGGATGATACTACAATACCGAGTTGGACCGATTCGACATGCGTGCCAAAATGAGGTAGGGCACATATGAAGTCCACGTGGTGTGTTTAACATCGACTCAGATGGATTCGACATGCATGCGGAAGTGAGGCACATATGAAGTTCATTCGGTGTGTTTGTTACTTAGTTTCCTTACGAGAGTAATTTTCGCATGCACGGAGTTTGTGGTACACGTTCCATCCCGTTTGGATGAAACATTCACACTAACTCGGACGGATTTGAAAATGCACGCCAAAATGAGCTAGGCTGCAAATGAGGTCCACTCAAGTGTTCGGCACTCAAGTTCAATCTGTGCCCAGATTTCGCACGATGGAGTTTATAATACCCACTAGAAGCCGTTGCGGAAAAAGTTTAATATCGACACGACAAATTTGAAATGCATGCCCAAATAAACTTGGACTCATATGACGATCATGTGAGGTGTTTGGCACTTGGCTTTACTTTGTGCTTTGATTTTGTACGCATGGAGTTTATAGTACCCATTGGACACCGTTGTGGACAAAAGTTTAACACCGACTTCGGACGGATTCAAATGCATGCCCAAATGAGTTGGGGCGCACGTGAAGTCCATGTTCGGTGTTTCGTGTTCGATTCTGTTTGGTGCCCGATTTTCACATGCATGGAATTCATAGTACCCATAGAAACCGTTGTGGACAAAAGTTCACCAGCGACTCGCGACCGATTCAAATGCATGCACAAATGAGGACATACGAAGTCCATTCGGTGTTTCGTACTCGATTTCCTTTCAAGAGTCGTCTTGAAGTACACGTTGGAATCCGTTGTAGATGGAACTTTAACACCAACTCGGACGGACTCAAGATGCATGCTAAAACGAAATATGGCGCAAATAACGACTATGCAAGATGTCTTTCACTCGGTTTTGTTATGTGCCTCGATTTCGTACGCATAGAATTTATAGCACCCGTTGGAACCCGTTGTGGACGAAAGTTTAACATCGACTCGGACTGATCCAAAATGCGTGCGCAAATGAGCTACATGCCAGTCCTTTCGAGGTGTTTGGTACTCAGTTTCATTTCAAGAGTCATTTTCGATTGCACGGAGTTTGTAGTGCATGTAGGAACCCATTGTGGACGAAACATCGAAACCGAGTCGGACAGATTCGAGATACGTGCCAAAATGAGGTAGGGCGCAAGTGAACTCCGCGCGGGGTGTTTTCGTCCGATTTTGTATGCATGGTGTTTATACTACACGTCGGAACACATCGTGGACGAAAGTTTGACACCGACTCGGACGGATTCCAGATGCATGGGGAGATGAGGCACATATGAAGTCCATGCGGTGTGTTTGTTACCCAGTTTCCTTACAAGAGTCATTTTTGCACGTACGAAGTTTGTGGTGCACGCTCCAACCCGTTGTGGATGAAATTCTCACACCGACTCGAGCGAATTCGAAATGCAAGCCAAAATGAGCTATGGTGCAAATGAAGTCCACTCGAAGTGTTTGGCACTCAGGTTCAATTTGTACCCAGATTTCATATGGATGGAGTTTATAGTGCCCACTAGAGTCATTGGGGAAAAATGTTTAATGCTGACTCGGACGGATTCAAATGCATACCCAAATAAGCTTGGACGCATATGACGATCGTGCGTGGAGTTTGGCACTTGATTTTACCTCATGCCTCGATTTCAGACGCATGGAGAATACAGTACCCACTCGAGCCCACGGTGGACGAAAGTTTAACATCGACTCGGACGGATTCGAATGCATGCGCAAATGAGTGGGCGCATGTGATGTCCATGCGGGTGTTTCGCACACAATTTTGTTTGGTGACCGATTTTAGATGCGCATTGAATTTGTAGTACCCTTGGAAACGATTGTGCACAAAAGTAAGCCGAGAAGTCGATCGATTGAAATGCAAGCGCAAATAAGCCACGTACAAAGTCCATTCGCGCTTTTGGTACTCAGATTCGACGAGAGTCATTTTCGGACGCATGGAGTTTATAGTACATGTTGGAACCCGTTGTGGATGATACTACAATACCAAGTTGGACCGATTCGACATGCGTGCCAAAATGAGGTAGGCACGTATGAAGTCCACGTGGTGTGTTTAACATCGACTCAGATGGATTCGACATGCATGCGGAAGTGAGGCACATATGAAGTTCATTCGGTGTGTTTGTTACTTAGTTTCCTTACGAGAGTAATTTTCGAATGCACGGAGTTTGTGGTACACGTTCCATCCCGTTTGGATGAAACATTCACACTAACTCGGACGGATTTGAAAATGCACGCCAAAATGAGCTAGGCTGCAAATGAGGTCCACTCGAAGTGTTCGGCACTCAAGTTCAATCTGTGCCCAGATTTCGTACGATGGAGTTTATAATACCCACTAGAAGCCGTTGCGGAAAAAAGTTTAATACTGACACAGACAGATTTGAAATGCATGCCCAAATAAACTTGGACTCATATGACGATCATGTGAGGTGTTTGGCACTTGGCTTTACTTTGTGCTTTGATTTTGTACGCATGGAGTTTATAGTACCCATTGGACACCGTTGTGGACAAAAGTTTAACACCGACTCGGACGGATTCAAATGCATGCCCAAATGAGTTGGGCGCACGTGAAGTCCATGCTGGGTGTTTCGTGTTCGATTCTGTTTGGTGCCCGATTTTCACATGCATGGAATTCATAGTACCCATAGAAACCGTTGTGGACAAAAGTTCACCAGCGACTCGCACTGATTCGAAATGCATGCACAAATGAGGGACATCTGAAGTCCATTCGGTGTTTCGGTGCTCGATTTCCTTTCAAGAGTCGTCTTCGAAGTACACGTTGGAATCCGTTGTAGATGGAACTTTAACACCGACTCGGACGGACTCAAGATGCATGCTAAAACGAAATATGGCGCAAATAACGACTATGCAAGATGTCTTTCACTCGGTTTTGTTATGTGCCTCGATTTCGTACGCATAGAATTTATAGCACCCGTTGGAACCCGTTGTGGACGATAGTTTAACATCGACTCGGACTGATCCAAAATGCGTGCGCAAATGAGCTACATGCCAGTCCTTTCGAGGTGTTTGGTACTCAGTTTCATTTCAAGAGTCATTTTCGATTGCACGGAGTTTGTAGTGCATGTAGGAACCCATTGTGGACGAAACATCGAAACCGAGTCGGACAGATTCGAGATACGTGCCAAAATGAGGTAGGGCGCAAGTGAACTCCGCGCGGGGTGTTTTCGTCCGATTTTGTTTGGTGCCTCATCCGTATGCATGGTGTTTATACTACACGTCGGAACACATCGTGGACGAAAGTTTGACACCGACTCGGACGGATTCGAGATGCATGGGGAGATGAGGCACATATGAAGTCCATGCGGTGTGTTTGTTACCCAGTTTCCTTACAAGAGTCATTTTTGCACGTACGAAGTTTGTGGTACACGCTCCAACCCGTTGTGGATGAAATTCTCACACCGACTCGAGCGAATTCGAAATGCAAGCCAAAATGAGCTATGGTGCAAATGAAGTCCACTCGAAGTGTTTGGCACTCAGGTTCAATTTGTACCCAGATTTCATATGGATGGAGTTTATAGTGCCCACTAGAGTCATTGGGGAAAAATGTTTAATGCTGACTCGGACGGATTCAAATGCATACCCAAATAAGCTTGGACGCATATGACGATCGTGCGTGGAGTTTGGCACTTGATTTTACCTCATGCCTCGATTTAAATGACGCATGGAGAATACAGTACCCACTCGAGCCCACGGTGGGCGAAAGTTTAACATTAACTCGGACGGATTCGAATGCATGCGCAAATGAGTGGGCGCATGTGATGTCCATGCGGGTGTTTCGCACTCAATTTTGTTTGGTGACCGATTTTAAGACGCATTGAATTTGTAGTACCCTTGGAAACAGATTGTGCACAAAAGTAAGCCGATGAAGTCGATCGATTCGAAATGCAAGCGCAAATAAGCCACGTACAAAGTCCATTCGCGCTTTTTGGTACTCAGATTACTTAGAGTCATTTTCGGACGTATGGAGTTTATAGTACATGTTGGAACCCGTTGTGGATGATACTACAATACCGAGTTGGACCGATTCGACATGCGTGCCAAAATGAGGTAGGGCACGTATGAAGTCCACGTGGTGTGTTTAACATCGACTCAGATGGATTCGACATGCATGCGGAAGTGAGGCACATATGAAGTTCATTCGGTGTGTTTGTTACTTAGTTTCCTTACGAGAGTAATTTTCGAATGCACGGAGTTTGTGGTACACGTTCCATCCCGTTTGGATGAAACATTCACACTAACTCGGACGGATTTGAAAATGCACGCCAAAATGAGCTAGGCTGCAAATGAGGTCCACTCGAAGTGTTCGGCACTCAAGTTCAATCTGTGCCCAGATTTCGTACGATGGAGTTTATAATACCCACTAGAAGCCGTTGCGGAAAAAAGTTTAATATCGACACGACAGATTTGAAATGCATGCCCAAATAAACTTGGACTCATATGACGATCATGTGAGGTGTTTGGCACTTGGCTTTACTTTGTGCTTTGATTTTGTACGCATGGAGTTTATAGTACCCATTGGACACCGTTGTGGACAAAAGTTTAACACCGACTTCGGACGGATTCGAAATGCATGCCCAAATGAGTTGGGGCGCACGTGAAGTCCATGCTGGGTGTTTCGTGTTCGATTCTGTTTGGTGCCCGATTTTCACATGCATGGAATTCATAGTACCCATAGAAACCGTTGTGGACAAAAGTTCACCAATGACTCGCAGACCGATTCGAAATGCATGCACAAATGAGGGACATACGAAGTCCATTCGGTGTTTCGGTGCTCGATTTCCTTTCAAGAGTCGTCTTGAAGTACACGTTGGAATCCGTTGTAGATGGAACTTTAACACCGACTTCGGACGGACTCAAGATGCATGCTAAAACGAAATATGGCGCAAATAACGACTATGCAAGATGTCTTTCACTCGGTTTTGTTATGTGCCTCGATTTCAGACGCATAGAATTTATAGCACCGTTGGAACCCGTTGTGGACGATAGTTTAACATCGACTCGGACTGATCCAAAATGCGTGCGCAAATGAGCTACATGCCGTCCTTTCGAGGTGTTTGGTACTCAGTTTCATTTCAAGAGTCATTTTCGATTGCACGGAGTTTGTAGTGCATGTAGGAACCCATTGTGGACGAAACATCGAAACCGAGTCGGACAGATTCGAGATACGTGCCAAAATGAGGTAGGCGCAAGTGAACTCGCGCGGGTGTTTTCGTCCGATTTTGTTTGGTGCCTCATCCGTATGCATGGTGTTTATACTACACGTCGGAACACATCGTGGACGAAAGTTTGACACCGACTCGGACGGATTCCAGATGCATGGGGAGATGAGGCACATATGAAGTCCATGCGGTGTGTTTGTTACCCAGTTTCCTTACAAGAGTCATTTTTGCACGTACGAAGTTTGTGGTACACGCTCCAACCCGTTGTGGATGAAATTCTCACACCGACTCGAGCGAATTCGAAATGCAAGCCAAAATGAGCTATGGTGCAAATGAAGTCCACTCGAAGTGTTTGGCACTCAGGTTCAATTTGTACCCAGATTTCATATGGATGGAGTTTATAGTGCCCACTAGAGTCATTGGGGAAAAATGTTTAATGCTGACTCGGACGGATTCGAAATGCATACCCAAATAAGCTTGGACGCATATGACGATCGTGCGTGGAGTTTGGCACTTGATTTTACCTCATGCCTCGATTTCGTACGCATGGAGAATACAGTACCCACTCGAGCCCACGGTGGACGAAAGTTTAACATCGACTCGGACGGATTCGGAATGCATGCGCAAATGAGCTGGGGCGCATGTGATGTCCATGCGGGGTGTTTCGCACTCAATTTTGTTTGGTGACCGATTTTAAAGACGCATTGAATTTGTAGTACCCTTGGAAACAGATTGTGCACAAAAGTAAGCGATGAAGTCGATCGATTGAAATGCAAGCGCAAATAAGCCACGTACAAAGTCCATTCGCGCTTTTTGGTACTCAGATTACTTACGAGAGTCATTTTCGGACGCATGGAGTTTATAGTACATGTTGGAACCCGTTGTGGATGATACTACAATACCGAAGTTGGACCGATTCGACATGCGTGCCAAAATGAGGTAGGCACGATGAAGTCCACGTGGTGTGTTTAACATCGACTCGATGGATTCGACATGCATGCGGAAGTGAGGCACATATGAAGTTCATTCGTGTGTTTGTTACTTAGTTTCCTTACGAGTAATTTTCGCATGCACGGAGTTTGTGGTACACGTTCCATCCCGTTTGGATGAAACATTCACACTAACTCGGACGGATTTGAAAATGCACGCCAAAATGAGCTAGGCTGCAAATGAGGTCCACTCGAAGTGTTCGGCACTCAAGTTCAATCTGTGCCCAGATTTCGTACGATGGAGTTTATAATACCCACTAGAAGCCGTTGCGGAAAAAGTTTAATCTCGACACGACAGATTTGAAATGCATGCCCAAATAAACTTGGACTCATATGACGATCATGTGAGGTGTTTGGCACTTGGCTTTACTTTGTGCTTTGATTTTGTACGCATGGAGTTTATAGTACCCATTGGACACCGTTGTGGACAAAAGTTTAACACCGACTCGGACGGATTCGAAATGCATGCCCAAATGAGTTGGGGCGCACGTGAAGTCCATGCTGGGTGTTTCGTGTTCGATTCTGTTTGGTGCCCGATTTTCACATGCATGGAATTCATAGTACCCATAGAAACCGTTGTGGACAAAAGTTCACCAATGACTCTCAGACCGATTCGAAATGCATGCACAAATGAGGGACATACGAAGTCCATTCGGTGTTTCTGGTGCTCAGTTTCCTTTCAAGAGTCGTCTTCGAAGTACACGTTGGAATCCGTTGTAGATGGAACTTTAACACCGACTCGGACGGACTCAAGATGCATGCTAAAACGAAATATGGCGCAAATAACGACTATGCAAGATGTCTTTCACTCGGTTTTGTTATGTGCCTCGATTTCGTACGCATAGAATTTATAGCACCCGTTGGAACCCGTTGTGGACGATAGTTTAACATCGACTCGGACTGATCCAAAATGCGTGCGCAAATGAGCTACATGCCAGTCCTTTCGAGGTGTTTGGTACTCAGTTTCATTTCAAGAGTCATTTTCGATTGCACGGAGTTTGTAGTGCATGTAGGAACCCATTGTGGACGAAACATCGAAACCGAGTCGGACAGATTCGAGATACGTGCCAAAATGAGGTAGGGCGCAAGTGAACTCCGCGCGGGGTGTTTTCGTCCGATTTTGTTTGGTGCCTCATCCGTATGCATGGTGTTTATACTACACGTCGGAACACATCGTGGACGAAAGTTTGACACCGACTCGGACGGATTCGAGATGCATGGGGAGATGAGGCACATATGAAGTCCATGCGGTGTGTTTGTTACCCAGTTTCCTTACAAGAGTCATTTTTGCACGTACGAAGTTTGTGGTACACGCTCCAACCCGTTGTGGATGAAATTCTCACACCGACTCGAGCGAATTCGAAATGCAAGCCAAAATGAGCTATGGTGCAAATGAAGTCCACTCGAAGTGTTTGGCACTCAGGTTCAATTTGTACCCAGATTTCATATGGATGGAGTTTATAGTGCCCACTAGAGTCATTGGGGAAAAATGTTTAATGCTGACTCGGACGGATTCGAAATGCATGCCCAAATAAGCTTGGACGCATATGACGATCGTGCGTGGAGTTTGGCACTTGATTTTACCTCATGCCTCGATTTCGTACGCATGGAGAATACAGTACCCACTCGAGCCCACGGTGGACGAAAGTTTAACATCGACTCGGACGGATTCGGAATGCATGCGCAAATGAGCTGGGGCGCATGTGATGTCCATGCGGGGTGTTTCGCACTCAATTTTGTTTGGTGACCGATTTTCGTACGCATTGAATTTGTAGTACCCTTGGAAACAGTTGTGCACAAAAGTAAGCCAGCAAGTCAGACTGATTCGAAATGCAAGCGCAAATAAGCCACGTACAAAGTCCATTCGCGCTTTTTGGTACTCAGATTACTTACGAGAGTCATTTTCGGACGCATGGAGTTTATAGTACATGTTGGAACCCGTTGTGGATGATACTACAATAACCGAGTTGGACCGATTCGACATGCGTGCCAAAATGAGGTAGGGCACGATGAAGTCCACGTGGTGTGTTTAACATCGACTCAGATGGATTCGACATGCATGCGGAAGTGAGGCACATATGAAGTTCATTCGGTGTGTTTGTTACTTAGTTTCCTTACGAGAGTAATTTTCGCATGCACGGAGTTTGTGGTACACGTTCCATCCCGTTTGGATGAAACATTCACACTAACTCGGACGGATTTGAAAATGCACGCCAAAATGAGCTAGGCTGCAAATGAGGTCCACTCAAGTGTTCGGCACTCAAGTTCAATCTGTGCCCAGATTTCGTGCGATGGAGTTTATAATACCCACTAGAAGCCGCTGCGGAAAAAGTTTAATACTGACACGCACAGATTTGAAATGCATGCCCAAATAAACTTGGACTCATATGACGATCATGTGAGGTGTTTGGCACTTGGCTTTACTTTGTGCTTTGATTTTGTACGCATGGAGTTTATAGTACCCATTGGACACCGCTGTGGACAAAAGTTTAACACCGACTTCGGACGGATTCGAAATGCATGCCCAAATGAGTTGGGGCGCACGTGAAGTCCATGCTGGGTGTTTCGTGTTCGATTCTGTTTGGTGCCCGATTTTCACATGCATGGAATTCATAGTACCCATAGAAACCGTTGTGGACAAAAGTTCACCAGCGACTCGCACTGATTCGAAATGCATGCACAAATGAGGGACATACGAAGTCCATTCGGTGTTTCTGGTACTCAGTTTCCTTTCAAGAGTCGTCTTCGAAGTACACGTTGGAATCCGTTGTAGATGGAACTTTATCACCGACTCGGACGGACTCAAGATGCATGCTAAAACGAAATATGGCGCAAATAACGACTATGCAAGATGTCTTTCACTCGGTTTTGTTATGTGCCTCGATTTCGTACGCATAGAATTTATAGCACCGTTGGAACCCGCTGTGGACGAAAGTTTAACATCGACTCGGACTGGTCCAAAATGCGTGCGCAAATGAGCTACATGCCGTCCTTTCGAGGTGTTTGGTACTCAGTTTCATTTCAAGAGTCATTTTCGATTGCACGGAGTTTGTAGTGCATGTAGGAACCCATTGTGGACGAAACATCAAACCGAGTCGGACAGATTCGAGATACGAGCCAAAATGAGGTAGGGCGCAAGTGAACTCCGCGCGGGTGTTTTCGTCCGATGTTGTTTGGTGCCTCATCCGTATGCATGGTGTTTATACTACACGCCGGAACACATCGTGGACGAAAGTTTGACACCGACTTCGGACGGATTCGAGATGCATGGGGAGATGAGGCACATATGAAGTCCATGCGGTGTGTTTGTTACCCAGTTTCCTTACAAGAGTCATTTTTGCACGCACGAAGTTTGGGGTACACGCCCAACCCGTTGTGGATGAAATTTCACACCGACTGAGCGAATTCAAATGCAAGCCAAAATGAGCTATGGTGCAAATGAAGTCCACTCAAGTGTTTGGCACTCAGGTTCAATTTGTACCCAGATTTCATATGGATGGAGTTTATAGTGCCCACTAGAGTCATTGGGGAAAAATGTTTAATGCTGACTCGGACGGATTCAAATGCATGCCCAAATAAGCTTGGACGCATATGACGATCGTGCGTGGAGTTTGGCACTTGATTTTACCTCATGCCTCGATTTCAGACGCATGGAGAATACAGTACCCACTCGAGCCCACGGTGGGACGAAAGTTTAACATCGACTCGGACGGATTCGAATGCATGCGCAAATGAGTGGGGCGCATGTGATGTCCATGCGTGGTGTTTCGCACTCAATTTTGTTTGGTGACCGATTTTAAAGACGCATTGAATTTGTAGTACCCTTGGAAACATTGTGCACAAAAGTAAGCCAAGAAGTCGATCGATTCAAATGCAAGCGCAAATAAGCCACGACAAAGTCCATTCGCGCTTTTTGGTACTCAGATTACTTACGAGTCATTTTGGACGCATGGAGTTTATAGTACATGTTGGAACCCGTTGTGGATGATACTACAATACCGAGTTGGACCGATTCGACATGCGTGCCAAAATGAGGTAGGGCACGATGAAGTCCACGTGGTGTGTTTAACATCGACTCAGATGGATTCGACATGCATGCGGAAGTGAGGCACATATGAAGTTCATTCGGTGTGTTTGTTACTTAGTTTCCTTACGAGTAATTTTCGCATGCACGGAGTTTGTGGTACACGCCCATCCCGCTTGGATGAAACATTCACACTAACTCGGACGGATTTGAAAATGCACGCCAAAATGAGCTAGGCTGCAAATGAGGTCCACTCAAGTGTTCGGCACTCAAGTTCAATCTGTGCCCAGATTTCGCATGCGATGGAGTTTATAATACCCACTAGAAGCCGTTGCGGAAAAAGTTTAATACCGACACGCACAGATTTGAAATGCATGCCCAAATAAACTTGGACTCATATGACGATCATGTGAGGTGTTTGGCACTTGGCTTTACTTTGTGCTTTGATTTTGTACGCATGGAGTTTATAGTACCCATTGGACACCGTTGTGGACAAAAGTTTAACACCGACTCGGACGGATTCAAATGCATGCCCAAATGAGTTGGGGCGCACGTGAAGTCCATGCTGGGTGTTTCGTGTTCGATTCTGTTTGGTGCCCGATTTTCACATGCATGGAATTCATAGTACCCATAGAAACCGTTGTGGACAAAAGTTCACCAACGACTCAGACCGATTCGAAATGCATGCACAAATGAGGGACATCGAAGTCCATTCGGTGTTTCTGGTACTCAGTTTCCTTTCAAGAGTCGTCTTCGAAGTACACGTTGGAATCCGTTGTAGATGGAACTTTATCACCGACTCGGACGGACTCAAGATGCATGCTAAAACGAAATATGGCGCAAATAACGACTATGCAAGATGTCTTTCACTCGGTTTTGTTATGTGCCTCGATTTCAGACGATAGAATTTATAGCACCGTTGGAACCCGTTGTGGACGAAAGTTTAACATCGACTCGGACTGGTCCAAAATGCGTGCGCAAATGAGCTACATGCCAGTCCTTTCGAGGTGTTTGGTACTCAGTTTCATTTCAAGAGTCATTTTCGATTGCACGGAGTTTGTAGTGCATGTAGGAACCCATTGTGGACGAAACATCGAAACCGAGTCGGACAGATTCGAGATACGAGCCAAAATGAGGTAGGGCGCAAGTGAACTCCGCGCGGGGTGTTTTCGTCCGATGTTGTTTGGTGCCTCATCCGTATGCATGGTGTTTATACTACACGTCGGAACACATCGTGGACGAAAGTTTGACACCGACTCGGACGGATTCGAGATGCATGGGGAGATGAGGCACATATGAAGTCCATGCGGTGTGTTTGTTACCCAGTTTCCTTACAAGAGTCATTTTTGCACGTACGAAGTTTGGGGTACACGCTCCAACCCGTTGTGGATGAAATTCTCACACCGACTCGAGCGAATTCGAAATGCAAGCCAAAATGAGCTATGGTGCAAATGAAGTCCACTCGAAGTGTTTGGCACTCAGGTTCAATTTGTACCCAGATTTCATATGGATGGAGTTTATAGTGCCCACTAGAGTCATTGGGGAAAAATGTTTAATGCTGACTCGGACGGATTCGAAATGCATGCCCAAATAAGCTTGGACGCATATGACGATCGTGCGTGGAGTTTGGCACTTGATTTTACCTCATGCCTCGATTTCGTACGCATGGAGAATACAGTACCCACTCGAGCCCACGGTGGACGAAAGTTTAACATCGACTCAGACGGATTCGGAATGCATGCGCAAATGAGCTGGGGCGCATGTGATGTCCATGCGGGGTGTTTCGCACTCAATTTTGTTTGGTGACCGATTTTAAATGACGCATTGAATTTGTAGTACCCTTGGAAACGATTGTGCACAAAAGTAAGCCGATGAAGTCGATCGATTCGAAATGCAAGCGCAAATAAGCCACGTACAAAGTCCATTCGCGCTTTTGGTACTCAGATTACTTAGAGTCATTTTCGGACGCATGGAGTTTATAGTACATGTTGGAACCCGTTGTGGATGATACTACAATACCGAGTTGGACCGATTCGACATGCGTGCCAAAATGAGGTAGGGCACGTATGAAGTCCACGTGGTGTGTTTAACATCGACTCAGATGGATTCGACATGCATGCGGAAGTGAGGCACATATGAAGTTCATTCGTGTGTTTGTTACTTAGTTTCCTTACGAGAGTAATTTTCGCATGCACGGAGTTTGTGGTACACGTTCCATCCCGTTTGGATGAAACATTCACACTAACTCGGACGGATTTGAAAATGCACGCCAAAATGAGCTAGGCTGCAAATGAGGTCCACTCGAAGTGTTCGGCACTCAAGTTCAATCTGTGCCCAGATTTCGTACGATGGAGTTTATAATACCCACTAGAAGCCGTTGCGGAAAAAGTTTAATACCGACACCAGACAGATTTGAAATGCATGCCCAAATAAACTTGGACTCATATGACGATCATGTGAGGTGTTTGGCACTTGGCTTTACTTTGTGCTTTGATTTTGTACGCATGGAGTTTATAGTACCCATTGGACACCGTTGTGGACAAAAGTTTAACACCGACTCGGACGGATTCGAAATGCATGCCCAAATGAGTTGGGGCGCACGTGAAGTCCATGCTGGGTGTTTCGTGTTCGATTCTGTTTGGTGCCCGATTTTCACATGCATGGAATTCATAGTACCCATAGAAACCGTTGTGGACAAAAGTTCACCAGCGACTCGCACTGATTCGAAATGCATGCACAAATGAGGGACATACGAAGTCCATTCGGTGTTTCTGGTACTCAGTTTCCTTTCAAGAGTCGTCTTCGAAGTACACGTTGGAATCCGTTGTAGATGGAACTTTATCACCGACTCGGACGGACTCAAGATGCATGCTAAAACGAAATATGGCGCAAATAACGACTATGCAAGATGTCTTTCACTCGGTTTTGTTATGTGCCTCGATTTCGTACGCATAGAATTTATAGCACCCGTTGGAACCCGTTGTGGACGAAAGTTTAACATCGACTCGGACTGGTCCAAAATGCGTGCGCAAATGAGCTACATGCCAGTCCTTTCGAGGTGTTTGGTACTCAGTTTCATTTCAAGAGTCATTTTCGATTGCACGGAGTTTGTAGTGCATGTAGGAACCCATTGTGGACGAAACATCGAAACCGAGTCGGACAGATTCGAGATACGAGCCAAAATGAGGTAGGGCGCAAGTGAACTCCGCGCGGGGTGTTTTCGTCCGATGTTGTTTGGTGCCTCATCCGTATGCATGGTGTTTATACTACACGTCGGAACACATCGTGGACGAAAGTTTGACACCGACTCGGACGGATTCGAGATGCATGGGGAGATGAGGCACATATGAAGTCCATGCGGTGTGTTTGTTACCCAGTTTCCTTACAAGAGTCATTTTTGCGCACGACGGTTTGGGGTACACGCTCCAACCCGTTGTGGATGAAATTCTCACACCGACTCGAGCGAATTCGAAATGCAAGCCAAAATGAGCTATGGTGCAAATGAAGTCCACTCGAAGTGTTTGGCACTCAGGTTCAATTTGTACCCAGATTTCATATGGATGGAGTTTATAGTGCCCACTAGAGTCATTGGGGAAAAATGTTTAATGCTGACTCGGACGGATTCGAAATGCATGCCCAAATAAGCTTGGACGCATATGACGATCGTGCGTGGAGTTTGGCACTTGATTTTACCTCATGCCTCGATTTCGTACGCATGGAGAATACAGTACCCACTCGAGCCCACGGTGGACGAAAGTTTAACATCGACTCGGACGGATTCGGAATGCATGCGCAAATGAGCTGGGGCGCATGTGATGTCCATGCGGGGTGTTTCGCACTCAATTTTGTTTGGTGACCGATTTTCGTACGCATTGAATTTGTAGTACCTTGGAAACATTGTGCACAAAAGTAAGCCAGCAAGTCGATCTGATTCAAATGCAAGCGCAAATAAGCCACGTACAAAGTCCATTCGCGCTTTTTGGTACTCAGATTACTTACGAGAGTCATTTTCGGACGCATGGAGTTTATAGTACATGTTGGAACCCGTTGTGGATGATACTACAATACCGAGTTGGACCGATTCGACATGCGTGCCAAAATGAGGTAGGGCACGTATGAAGTCCACGTGGTGTGTTTAACATCGACTCAGATGGATTCGACATGCATGCGGAAGTGAGGCACATATGAAGTTCATTCGGTGTGTTTGTTACTTAGTTTCCTTACGAGAGTAATTTTCGCATGCACGGAGTTTGTGGTACACGTTCCATCCCGTTTGGATGAAACATTCACACTAACTCGGACGGATTTGAAAATGCACGCCAAAATGAGCTAGGCTGCAAATGAGGTCCACTCGAAGTGTTCGGCACTCAAGTTCAATCTGTGCCCAGATTTTCTACGATGGAGTTTATAATACCCACTAGAAGCCGTTGCGGAAAAAAGTTTAATCTCGATACACAGACAGATTTGAAATGCATGCCCAAATAAACTTGGACTCATATGACGATCATGTGAGGTGTTTGGCACTTGGCTTTACTTTGTGCTTTGATTTTGTACGCATGGAGTTTATAGTACCCATTGGACACCGTTGTGGACAAAAGTTTAACACCGACTCGGACGGATTCGAAATGCATGCCCAAATGAGTTGGGGCGCACGTGAA
Source organism: Dendrocalamus sinicus (assembly GCA_036346575.1). Lineage (NCBI taxonomy): Eukaryota > Viridiplantae > Streptophyta > Magnoliopsida > Poales > Poaceae > Dendrocalamus > Dendrocalamus sinicus. Next base: position 260,201 of record JAYEVI010000546.1, read on the forward strand.
GTCCATGCTGGGTGTTTCGTGTTCGATTCTGTTTGGTGCCCGATTTTCACATGCATGGAATTCATAGTACCCATAGAAACCGTTGTGGACAAAAGTTCACTGGCGACTCGACCGATTCGAAATGCATGCACAAATGAGGGACATACGAAGTCCATTCGTGTGTTTCGTACTCGTTTCCTTTCAAGAGTCGTCTTGAAGTACACGTTGGAATCCGTTGTAGATGGAACTTTATCACCGACTTGACGGACTCAAGATGCATGCTAAAACGAAATATGGCGCAAATAACGACTATGCAAGATGTCTTTCACTCGGTTTTGTTATGTGCCTCGATTTCAGACGCATAGAATTTATAGCACCGTTGGAACCCGTTGTGGACGAAAGTTTAACATCGACTCGGACTGGTCCAAAATGCGTGCGCAAATGAGCTACATGCCAGTCCTTTCGAGGTGTTTGGTACTCAGTTTCATTTCAAGAGTCATTTTCGATTGCACGGAGTTTGTAGTGCATGTAGGAACCCATTGTGGACGAAACATCAAACCGAGTCGGACAGATTCGAGATACGAGCCAAAATGAGGTAGGGCGCAAGTGAACTCGCGCGGGTGTTTTCGTCCGATGTTGTTTGGTGCCTCATCCGTATGCATGGTGTTTATACTACACGTCGGAACACATCGTGGACGAAAGTTTGACACCGACTCGGACGGATTCGAGATGCATGGGGAGATGAGGCACATATGAAGTCCATGCGGTGTGTTTGTTACCCAGTTTCCTTACAAGAGTCATTTTTGCACGTACGAAGTTTGGGGTACACGCTCCAACCCGTTGTGGATGAAATTCTCACACCGACTGAGCGAATTCAAATGCAAGCCAAAATGAGCTATGGTGCAAATGAAGTCCACTCGAAGTGTTTGGCACTCAGGTTCAATTTGTACCCAGATTTCATATGGATGGAGTTTATAGTGCCCACTAGAGTCATTGGGGAAAAATGTTTAATGCTGACTCGGACGGATTCGAAATGCATGCCCAAATAAGCTTGGACGCATATGACGATCGTGCGTGGAGTTTGGCACTTGATTTTACCTCATGCCTCGATTTAAATGCGCATGGAGAATACAGTACCCACTCGAGCCCACGGTGGACGAAAGTTTAACATCGACTCAGACGGATTCGGAATGCATGCGCAAATGAGCTGGGGCGCATGTGATGTCCATGCGGGGTGTTTCGCACTCAATTTTGTTTGGTGACCGATTTTCGTACGCATTGAATTTGTAGTACCCTTGGAAACAGTTGTGCACAAAAGTAAGCCAAGAAGTCGATCGATTCGAAATGCAAGCGCAAATAAGCCACGTACAAAGTCCATTCGCGCTTTTTGGTACTCAGATTACTTACGAGTCATTTTGGACGCATGGAGTTTATAGTACATGTTGGAACCCGTTGTGGATGATACTACAATACCGAAGTTGGACCGATTCGACATGCGTGCCAAAATGAGGTAGGGCACGTATGAAGTCCACGTGGTGTGTTTAACATCGACTCAGATGGATTCGACATGCATGCGGAAGTGAGGCACATATGAAGTTCATTCGGTGTGTTTGTTACTTAGTTTCCTTACGAGAGTAATTTTCGCATGCACGGAGTTTGTGGTACACGCCCATCCCGTTTGGATGAAACATTCACACTAACTCGGACGGATTTGAAAATGCACGCCAAAATGAGCTAGGCTGCAAATGAGGTCCACTCGAAGTGTTCGGCACTCAAGTTCAATCTGTGCCCAGATTTCGTACGATGGAGTTTATAATACCCACTAGAAGCCGTTGCGGAAAAAGTTTAATACCGACACGACAGATTTGAAATGCATGCCCAAATAAACTTGGACTCATATGACGATCATGTGAGGTGTTTGGCACTTGGCTTTACTTTGTGCTTTGATTTTGTACGCATGGAGTTTATAGTACCCATTGACACCGCTGTGGACAAAAGTTTAACACCGACTCGGACGGATTCGAAATGCATGCCCAAATGAGTTGGGGCGCACGTGAAGTCCATGCTGGGTGTTTCGTGTTCGATTCTGTTTGGTGCCCGATTTTCACATGCATGGAATTCATAGTACCCATAGAAACCGTTGTGGACAAAAGTTCACCAGCGACTCGCACTGATTCGAAATGCATGCACAAATGAGGGACATACGAAGTCCATTCGGTGTTTTTGGTACTCAGTTTCCTTTCAAGAGTCGTCTTCGAAGTACACGTTGGAATCCGTTGTAGATGGAACTTTATCACCGACTCGGACGGACTCAAGATGCATGCTAAAACGAAATATGGCGCAAATAACGACTATGCAAGATGTCTTTCACTCGGTTTTGTTATGTGCCTCGATTTCGTACGCATAGAATTTATAGCACCCGTTGGAACCCGTTGTGGACGAAAGTTTAACATCGACTCGGACTGGTCCAAAATGCGTGCGCAAATGAGCTACATGCCAGTCCTTTCGAGGTGTTTGGTACTCAGTTTCATTTCAAGAGTCATTTTCGATTGCACGGAGTTTGTAGTGCATGTAGGAACCCATTGTGGACGAAACATCGAAACCGAGTCGGACAGATTCGAGATACGAGCCAAAATGAGGTAGGGCGCAAGTGAACTCCGCGCGGGGTGTTTTCGTCCGATGTTGTTTGGTGCCTCATCCGTATGCATGGTGTTTATACTACACGTCGGAACACATCGTGGACGAAAGTTTGACACCGACTCGGACGGATTCGAGATGCATGGGGAGATGAGGCACATATGAAGTCCATGCGGTGTGTTTGTTACCCAGTTTCCTTACAAGAGTCATTTTTGCACGCACGGTTTGGGGTACACGCCCAACCCGTTGTGGATGAAATTCTCACACCGACTCGAGCGAATTCAAATGCAAGCCAAAATGAGCTATGGTGCAAATGAAGTCCACTCAAGTGTTTGGCACTCAGGTTCAATTTGTACCCAGATTTCATATGGATGGAGTTTATAGTGCCCACTAGAGTCATTGGGGAAAAATGTTTAATGCTGACTCTGACGGATTCAAATGCATGCCCAAATAAGCTTGGACGCATATGACGATCGTGCGTGGAGTTTGGCACTTGATTTTACCTCATGCCTCGATTTCAGACGCATGGAGAATACAGTACCCACTCGAGCCCACGGTGGACGAAAGTTTAACATCGACTCGACGGATTCGAATGCATGCGCAAATGAGCTGGGCGCATGTGATGTCCATGCGGGTGTTTCGCACTCAATTTTGTTTGGTGACCGATTTTCATGACGCATTGAATTTGTAGTACCCTTGGAAACACAGATTGTGCACAAAAGTAAGCCAAGAAGTCGATCGATTCAAATGCAAGCGCAAATAAGCCACGTACAAAGTCCATTCGCGCTTTTTGGTACTCAGATTACTTACGAGAGTCATTTTCGGACGCATGGAGTTTATAGTACATGTTGGAACCCGTTGTGGATGATACTACAATACCGAGTTGGACCGATTCGAGATGCGTGCCAAAATGAGGTAGGGCACGTATGAAGTCCACGTGGTGTGTTTAACATCGACTCAGATGGATTCGACATGCATGCGGAAGTGAGGCACATATGAAGTTCATTCGGTGTGTTTGTTACTTAGTTTCCTTACGAGAGTAATTTTCGCATGCACGGAGTTTGTGGTACACGTTCCATCCCGTTTGGATGAAACATTCACACTAACTCGGACGGATTTGAAAATGCACGCCAAAATGAGCTAGGCTGCAAATGAGGTCCACTCGAAGTGTTCGGCACTCAAGTTCAATCTGTGCCCAGATTTCGTACGATGGAGTTTATAATACCCACTAGAAGCCGTTGCGGAAAAAAGTTTAATACTGACACAGACAGATTTGAAATGCATGCCCAAATAAACTTGGACTCATATGACGATCATGTGAGGTGTTTGGCACTTGGCTTTACTTTGTGCTTTGATTTTGTACGCATGGAGTTTATAGTACCCATTGGACACCGTTGTGGACAAAAGTTTAACACCGACTCGGACGGATTCGAAATGCATGCCCAAATGAGTTGGGGCGCACGTGAAGTCCATGCTGGGTGTTTCGTGTTCGATTCTGTTTGGTGCCCGATTTTCACATGCATGGAATTCATAGTACCCATAGAAACCGTTGTGGACAAAAGTTCACCAATGACTCAGACCGATTCGAAATGCATGCACAAATGAGGGACATACGAAGTCCATTCGTGTTTCTGGTACTCGTTTCCTTTCAAGAGTCGTCTTGAAGTACACGTTGGAATCCGTTGTTGATTGAACTTTATCACCGACTCGGACGGACTCAAGATGCATGCTAAAACGAAATATGGCGCAAATAACGACTATGCAAGATGTCTTTCACTCGGTTTTGTTATGTGCCTCGATTTCGTACGCATAGAATTTATAGCACCCGTTGGAACCCGTTGTGGACGAAAGTTTAACATCGACTCGGACTGATCCAAAATGCGTGCGCAAATGAGCTACATGCGAGTCCTTTCGAGGTGTTTGGTACTCAGTTTCATTTCAAGAGTCATTTTCGATTGCATGGAGTTTATAGTGCATGTAGGAACCCATTGTGGACGAAACATCGAAACCGAGTCGGACAGATTCGAGATACGAGCCAAAATGAGGTAGGCGCAAGTGAACTCGCGCGGGGTGTTTTCGTCCGATGTTGTTTGGTGCCTCATCCGTATGCATGGTGTTTATACTACACGCCGGAACACATCGTGGACGAAAGTTTGACACACGACTCGGACGGATTCGAGATGCATGGGGAGATGAGGCACATATGAAGTCCATGCGGTGTGTTTGTTACCCAGTTTCCTTACAAGAGTCATTTTTGCACGCATGAAGTTTGTGGTACACGCCCAACCCGCTGTGGATGAAATTTTCACACCGACTCGAGCGATTCAAATGCAAGCCAAAATGAGCTATGGTGCAAGTGAAGTCCACTCGCAAGTGTTTGGCACTCATGGTTCAATTTGTACCCAGATTTCATATGGATGGAGTTTATAGTGCCCACTGGAGAGTCATTGGGGAAAATGTTTAATGCTGACTCGGACGGATTCAAATGCATGCCCAAATAAGCTTGGACGATATGCCCGCGATCTTGCATGGAGTTTGGCACTTGATTTTACCTCATGCCTCGATTTCAGACGCATGGAGTTTATAGTACCCACTCGAGCCCACGGTGGACGAAAGTTTAACATCGACTCATCGACTGATCCAAAATGCGTGCGCAAATGAGCTACATGCCAGTCCTTTCGAGGTGTTTGGTACTCAGTTTCATTTCAAGAGTCATTTTCGATTGCATGGAGTTTGTAGTGCATGTAGGAACCCATTGTGGACGAAACATCGAAACCGAGTCGGACAGATTCGAGATACGAGCCAAAATGAGGTAGGGCGCAAGTGAACTCGCGCGGGTGTTTTCGTCCGATGTTGTTTGGTGCCTCATCCGTATGCATGGTGTTTATACTACACGCGGAACACATCGTGGACGAAAGTTTGACACCGACTCGGACGGATTCGAGATGCATGGGGAGATGAGGCACATATGAAGTCCATGCGGTGTGTTTGTTACCCAGTTTCCTTACAAGAGTCATTTTTGCACGTCTGAAGTTTGTGGTACACGCCCAACCCGCTGTGGATGAAATTTCACACCGACTCGAGCGAATTCAAATGCAAGCCAAAATGAGCTATGGTGCAAATGAAGTCCACTCGAAGTGTTTGGCACTCAGGTTCAATTTGTACCCAGATTTCATATGGATGGAGTTTATAGTGCCCACTAGAGTCATTGGGGAAAAATGTTTAATGCTGACTCGGACGGATTCGAAATGCATGCCCAAATAAGCTTGGACGCATATGACGATCTTGCATGGAGTTTGGCACTTGATTTTACCTCATGCCTCGATTTCGTACGCATGGAGAATACAGTACCCACTCGAGCCCACGGTGGACGAAAGTTTAACATCGACTCAGACGGATTCGGAATGCATGCGCAAATGAGCTGGGGCGCATGTGATGTCCATGCGGGGTGTTTCGCACTCAATTTTGTTTGGTGACCGATTTTAAATGACGCATTGAATTTGTAGTACCCTTGGAAACAGTTGTGCACAAAAGTAAGCCAGAAGTCGATCGATTCAAATGCAAGCGCAAATAAGCCACGTACAAAGTCCATTCGCGCTTTTTGGTACTCAGATTACTTACGAGAGTCATTTTCGGACGCATGGAGTTTATAGTACATGTTGGAACCCGTTGTGGATGATACTACAATACCGAGTTGGACCGATTCGAGATGCGTGCCAAAATGAGGTAGGGCACGTATGAAGTCCACGTGGTGTGTTTAACATCGACTCAGATGGATTCGACATGCATGCGGAAGTGAGGCACATATGAAGTTCATTCGTGTGTTTGTTACTTAGTTTCCTTACGAGTAATTTTCGCATGCACGGAGTTTGTGGTACACGCCCATCCCGCTTGGATGAAACATTCACACTAACTCGGACGGATTTGAAAATGCATGCCAAAATGAGCTAGGCTGCAAATGAGGTCCACTCAAGTGTTCGGCACTCAAGTTCAATCTGTGCCCAGATTTCGCACGATGGAGTTTATAATACCCACTAGAAGCCGTTGCGGAAAAAGTTTAATCTCGACACGCACAGATTTGAAATGCATGCCCAAATAAACTTGGACTCATATGACGATCATGTGAGGTGTTTGGCACTTGGCTTTACTTTGTGCTTTGATTTTGTACGCATGGAGTTTATAGTACCCATTGGACACCGCTGGACAAAAGTTTAACACCGACTTGACGGATTCAAATGCATGCCCAAATGAGTTGGGGCGCACGTGAAGTCCATGCTGGGTGTTTCGTGTTCGATTCTGTTTGGTGCCCGATTTTCACATGCATGGAATTCATAGTACCCATAGAAACCGCTAGGACAAAAGTTCACCAGCGACTCGCACTGATTCGAAATGCATGCACAAATGAGGGACATACGAAGTCCATTCGGTGTTTCTGGTACTCAGTTTCCTTTCAAGAGTCGTCTTCGAAGTACACGTTGGAATCCGTTGTAGATGGAACTTTATCACCGACTCGGACGGACTCAAGATGCATGCTAAAACGAAATATGGCGCAAATAACGACTATGCAAGATGTCTTTCACTCGGTTTTGTTATGTGCCTCGATTTCGTACGCATAGAATTTATAGCACCCGTTGGAACCCGTTGTGGACGAAAGTTTAACATCGACTCGGACTGATCCAAAATGCGTGCGCAAATGAGCTACATGCCAGTCCTTTCGAGGTGTTTGGTACTCAGTTTCATTTCAAGAGTCATTTTCGATTGCACGGAGTTTGTAGTGCATGTAGGAACCCATTGTGGACGAAACATCAAACCGAGTCGGACAGATTCGAGATACGAGCCAAAATGAGGTAGGGCGCAAGTGAACTCCGCGCGGGGTGTTTTCGTCCGATGTTGTTTGGTGCCTCATCCGTATGCATGGTGTTTATACTACACGTCGGAACACATCGTGGACGAAAGTTTGACACCGACTCGGACGGATTCGAGATGCATGGGGAGATGAGGCACATATGAAGTCCATGCGGTGTGTTTGTTACCCAGTTTCCTTACAAGAGTCATTTTTGCACGTACGAAGTTTGGGGTACACGCCCAACCCGCTGTGGATGAAATTTCACACCGACTGAGCGAATTCAAATGCAAGCCAAAATGAGCTATGGTGCAAATGAAGTCCACTCAAGTGTTTGGCACTCAGGTTCAATTTGTACCCAGATTTCATATGGATGGAGTTTATAGTGCCCACTAGAGTCATTGGGGAAAAATGTTTAATGCTGACTCGGACGGATTCGAAATGCATGCCCAAATAAGCTTGGACGCATATGACGATCGTGCGTGGAGTTTGGCACTTGATTTTACCTCATGCCTCGATTTCGTACGCATGGAGAATACAGTACCCACTCGAGCCCACGGTGGACGAAAGTTTAACATCGACTCAGACGGATTCGGAATGCATGCGCAAATGAGCTGGGGCGCATGTGATGTCCATGCGGGGTGTTTCGCACTCAATTTTGTTTGGTGACCGATTTTCGTACGCATTGAATTTGTAGTACCCTTGGAAACAGTTGTGCACAAAAGTAAGCCAGTAAGTCAGACTGATTCGAAATGCAAGCGCAAATAAGCCACGTACAAAGTCCATTCGCGCTTTTTGGTACTCAGATTACTTACGAGAGTCATTTTCGGACGCATGGAGTTTATAGTACATGTTGGAACCCGTTGTGGATGATACTACAATACCGAGTTGGACCGATTCGACATGCGTGCCAAAATGAGGTAGGGCACGTATGAAGTCCACGTGGTGTGTTTAACATCGACTCAGATGGATTCGACATGCATGCGGAAGTGAGGCACATATGAAGTTCATTCGGTGTGTTTGTTACTTAGTTTCCTTACGAGAGTAATTTTCGCATGCACGGAGTTTGTGGTACACGCCCATCCCGCTTGGATGAAACATTCACACTAACTCGGACGGATTTGAAAATGCATGCCAAAATGAGCTAGGCTGCAAATGAGGTCCACTCGAAGTGTTCGGCACTCAAGTTCAATCTGTGCCCAGATTTCGTACGATGGAGTTTATAATACCCACTAGAAGCCGTTGCGGAAAAAAGTTTAATACTGACACAGACAGATTTGAAATGCATGCCCAAATAAACTTGGACTCATATGACGATCATGTGAGGTGTTTGGCACTTGGCTTTACTTTGTGCTTTGATTTTGTACGCATGGAGTTTATAGTACCCATTGGACACCGTTGTGGACAAAAGTTTAACACCGACTCGGACGGATTCGAAATGCATGCCCAAATGAGTTGGGGCGCACGTGAAGTCCATGCTGGGTGTTTCGTGTTCGATTCTGTTTGGTGCCCGATTTTCACATGCATGGAATTCATAGTACCCATAGAAACCGTTGTGGACAAAAGTTCACCAGCGACTCGCACTGATTCGAAATGCATGCACAAATGAGGGACATACGAAGTCCATTCGGTGTTTCTGGTACTCAGTTTCCTTTCAAGAGTCGTCTTCGAAGTACACGTTGGAATCCGTTGTAGATGGAACTTTAACACCGACTTGACGGACTCAAGATGCATGCTAAAACGAAATATGGCGCAAATAACGACTATGCAAGATGTCTTTCACTCGGTTTTGTTATGTGCCTCGATTTCAGACGCATAGAATTTATAGCACCGTTGGAACCCGTTTGGACGAAAGTTTAACATCGACTCGGACTGATCCAAAATGCGTGCGCAAATGAGCTACATGCCAGTCCTTTCGAGGTGTTTGGTACTCAGTTTCATTTCAAGAGTCATTTTCGATTGCATGGAGTTTGTAGTGCATGTAGGAACCCATTGTGGACGAAACATCAAACCGAGTCGGACAGATTCGAGATACGAGCCAAAATGAGGTAGGGCGCAAGTGAACTCCGCGGGTGTTTTCGTCCGATGTTGTTTGGTGCCTCATCCGTATGCATGGTGTTTATACTACACGCCGGAACACATCGTGGACGAAAGTTTGACACCGACTTCGGACGGATTCGAGATGCATGGGGAGATGAGGCACATATGAAGTCCATGCGGTGTGTTTGTTACCCAGTTTCCTTACAAGAGTCATTTTTGCACGCACGAAGTTTGTGGTACACGCCCAACCCGCTGTGGATGAAATTCTCACACCGACTGAGCGAATTCAAATGCAAGCCAAAATGAGCTATGGTGCAAATGAAGTCCACTCAAGTGTTTGGCACTCAGGTTCAATTTGTACCCAGATTTCATATGGATGGAGTTTATAGTGCCCACTAGAGTCATTGGGGAAAATGTTTAATGCTGACTCTGACGGATTCAAATGCATGCCCAAATAAGCTTGGACGCATATGACGATCGTGCGTGGAGTTTGGCACTTGATTTTACCTCATGCCTCGATTTCGTACGCATGGAGAATACAGTACCCACTCGAGCCCACGGTGGACGAAAGTTTAACATCGACTCAGACGGATTCGGAATGCATGCGCAAATGAGCTGGGGCGCATGTGATGTCCATGCGGGGTGTTTCGCACTCAATTTTGTTTGGTGACCGATTTTCGTACGCATTGAATTTGTAGTACCCTTGGAAACAGTTGTGCACAAAAGTAAGCCAAGAAGTCGATCGATTCAAATGCAAGCGCAAATAAGCCACGACAAAGTCCATTCGCGCTTTTTGGTACTCAGATTACTTACGAGTCATTTTGGACGCATGGAGTTTATAGTACATGTTGGAACCCGTTGTGGATGATACTACAATACCGAAGTTGGACCGATTCGAGATGCGTACAAAATGAGGTAGGGCACGATGAAGTCCACGTGGTGTGTTTAACATCGACTCAGATGGATTCGACATGCATGCGGAAGTGAGGCACATATGAAGTTCATTCGTGTGTTTGTTACTTAGTTTCCTTACGAGTAATTTTCGCATGCACGGAGTTTGTGGTACACGCCCATCCCGCTTGGATGAAACATTCACACTAACTCGGACGGATTTGAAAATGCATGCCAAAATGAGCTAGGCTGCAAATGAGGTCCACTCAAGTGTTCGGCACTCAAGTTCAATCTGTGCCCAGATTTCGCACGATGGAGTTTATAATACCCACTAGAAGCCGCTGCGGAAAAAGTTTAATACTCGACACGACAGATTTGAAATGCATGCCCAAATAAACTTGGACTCATATGACGATCATGTGAGGTGTTTGGCACTTGGCTTTACTTTGTGCTTTGATTTTGTACGCATGGAGTTTATAGTACCCATTGACACCGCTGTGGACAAAAGTTTAACACCGACTCGGACGGATTCAAATGCATGCCCAAATGAGTTGGGGCGCACGTGAAGTCCATGCTGGGTGTTTCGTGTTCGATTCTGTTTGGTGCCCGATTTTCACATGCATGGAATTCATAGTACCCATAGAAACCGCTGTGGACAAAAGTTCACCAGCGACTCAGACCGATTCGAAATGCATGCACAAATGAGGGACATACGAAGTCCATTCGGTGTTTTCGTACTCGTTTCCTTTCAAGAGTCGTCTTGAAGTACACGTTGGAATGCGTTGTAGATGGAACTTTATCACCGACTCGGACGGACTCAAGATGCATGCTAAAACGAAATATGGCGCAAATAACGACTATGCAAGATGTCTTTCACTCGGTTTTGTTATGTGCCTCGATTTCAGACGCATAGAATTTATAGCACCCGTTGGAACCCGCTGTGGACGAAAGTTTAACATCGACTCGGACTGATCCAAAATGCGTGCGCAAATGAGCTACATGCCAGTCCTTTCGAGGTGTTTGGTACTCAGTTTCATTTCAAGAGTCATTTTCGATTGCACGGAGTTTGTAGTGCATGTAGGAACCCATTGTGGACGAAACATCGAAACCGAGCCGGACAGATTCGAGATACGAGCCAAAATGAGGTAGGGCGCAAGTGAACTCGCGCGGGTGTTTTCGTCCGATGTTGTTTGGTGCCTCATCCGTATGCATGGTGTTTATACTACACGTCGGAACACATCGTGGACGAAAGTTTGACACCGACTCGGACGGATTCGAGATGCATGGGGAGATGAGGCACATATGAAGTCCATGCGGTGTGTTTGTTACCCAGTTTCCTTACAAGAGTCATTTTTGCACGTCTGAAGTTTGGGGTACACGCCCAACCCGTTGTGGATGAAATTTCACACCGACTCGAGCGAATTCAAATGCAAGCCAAAATGAGCTATGGTGCAAATGAAGTCCACTCAAGTGTTTGGCACTCAGGTTCAATTTGTACCCAGATTTCATATGGATGGAGTTTATAGTGCCCACTAGAGTCATTGGGGAAAATGTTTAATGCTGACTCGGACGGATTCAAATGCATGCCCAAATAAGCTTGGACGCATATGACGATCGTGCGTGGAGTTTGGCACTTGATTTTACCTCATGCCTCGATTTCAGACGCATGGAGAATACAGTACCCACTCGAGCCCACGGTGGACGAAAGTTTAACATCGACTCGACGGATTCGAATGCATGCGCAAATGAGCTGGGCGCATGTGATGTCCATGCGGGTGTTTCAGACTCAATTTTGTTTGGTGACCGATTTTCAGACGCATTGAATTTGTAGTACCCTTGGAAACAGTTGTGCACAAAAGTAAGCCAGCAAGTCGATCGATTCAAATGCAAGCGCAAATAAGCCACGACAAAGTCCATTCGCGCTTTTTGGTACTCAGATTACTTACGAGTCATTTTGGACGCATGGAGTTTATAGTACATGTTGGAACCCGTTGTGGATGATACTACAATACCGAAGTTGGACCGATTCGACATGCGTGCCAAAATGAGGTAGGGCACGATGAAGTCCATGTGGTGTGTTTAACATCGACTCAGATGGATTCGACATGCATGCGGAAGTGAGGCACATATGAAGTTCATTCGTGTGTTTGTTACTTAGTTTCCTTACGAGTAATTTTCGCATGCACGGAGTTTGTGGTACACGCCCATCCCGCTTGGATGAAACATTCACACTAACTCGGACGGATTTGAAAATGCATGCCAAAATGAGCTAGGCTGCAAATGAGGTCCACTCAAGTGTTCGGCACTCAAGTTCAATCTGTGCCCAGATTTCGCACGATGGAGTTTATAATACCCACTAGAAGCCGCTATGCGGAAAAAGTTTAATACTGACACGACAGATTTGAAATGCATGCCCAAATAAACTTGGACTCATATGACGATCATGTGAGGTGTTTGGCACTTGGCTTTACTTTGTGCTTTGATTTTGTACGCATGGAGTTTATAGTACCCATTGGACACCGCTAGGACAAAAGTTTAACACCGACTCGGACGGATTCAAATGCATGCCCAAATGAGTTGGGGCGCACGTGAAGTCCATGCTGGGTGTTTCGTGTTCGATTCTGTTTGGTGCCCGATTTTCACATGCATGGAATTCATAGTACCCATAGAAACCGGTGGACAAAAGTTCACCAGCGACTCGCACCGATTCGAAATGCATGCACAAATGAGGGACATACGAAGTCCATTCGGTGTTTCGTACTCGTTTCCTTTCAAGAGTCGTCTTCAAGTACACGTTGGAATCCGCTGTAGATGGAACTTTATCACCGACTCGGACGGACTCAAGATGCATGCTAAAACGAAATATGGCGCAAATAACGACTATGCAAGATGTCTTTCACTCGGTTTTGTTATGTGCCTCGATTTCAGACGCATAGAATTTATAGCACCGTTGGAACCCGTTGTGGACGAAAGTTTAACATCGACTCGGACTGATCCAAAATGCGTGCGCAAATGAGCTACATGCCAGTCCTTTCGAGGTGTTTGGTACTCAGTTTCATTTCAAGAGTCATTTTCGATTGCATGGAGTTTATAGTGCATGTAGGAACCCATTGTGGACGAAACATCAAACCGAGTCGGACAGATTCGAGATACGAGCCAAAATGAGGTAGGGCGCAAGTGAACTCCGCGGGTGTTTTCGTCCGATGTTGTTTGGTGCCTCATCCGTATGCATGGTGTTTATACTACACGCCGGAACACATCGTGGACGAAAGTTTGACACCGACTTCGGACGGATTCGAGATGCATGGGGAGATGAGGCACATATGAAGTCCATGCGGTGTGTTTGTTACCCAGTTTCCTTACAAGAGTCATTTTTGCACGCACGAAGTTTGTGGTACACGCCCAACCCGCTGTGGATGAAATTTTCACACCGACTCGAGCGAATTCAAATGCAAGCCAAAATGAGCTATGGTGCAAATGAAGTCCACTCAAGTGTTTGGCACTCAGGTTCAATTTGTACCCAGATTTCATATGGATGGAGTTTATAGTGCCCACTAGAGTCATTGGGGAAAAATGTTTAATGCTGACTCGGACGGATTCAAATGCATGCCCAAATAAGCTTGGACGCATATGACGATCGTGCGTGGAGTTTGGCACTTGATTTTACCTCATGCCTCGATTTAAATGACGCATGGAGAATACAGTACCCACTCGAGCCCACGGTGGACGAAAGTTTAACATCGACTGACGGATTCGAATGCATGCGCAAATGAGCTGGGCGCATGTGATGTCCATGCGGGTGTTTCGCACTCAATTTTGTTTGGTGACCGATTTTCAGACGCATTGAATTTGTAGTACCCTTGGAAACAGTTGTGCACAAAAGTAAGCCAGCAAGTCGATCGATTCAAATGCAAGCGCAAATAAGCCACGTACAAAGTCCATTCGCGCTTTTGGTACTCAGATTACTTACGAGTCATTTTGGACGCATGGAGTTTATAGTACATGTTGGAACCCGTTGTGGATGATACTACAATACCGAGTTGGACCGATTCGAGATGCGTGCCAAAATGAGGTAGGCACGATGAAGTCCATGTGGTGTGTTTAACATCGACTCAGATGGATTCGACATGCATGCGGAAGTGAGGCACATATGAAGTTCATTCGGTGTGTTTGTTACTTAGTTTCCTTACGAGTAATTTTCGCATGCACGGAGTTTGTGGTACACGCCCATCCCGCTTGGATGAAACATTCACACTAACTCGGACGGATTTGAAAATGCATGCCAAAATGAGCTAGGCTGCAAATGAGGTCCACTCAAGTGTTCGGCACTCAAGTTCAATCTGTGCCCAGATTTCGCACGATGGAGTTTATAATACCCACTAGAAGCCGCTATGAAAAAGTTTAATACTCGACACGCACAGATTTGAAATGCATGCCCAAATAAACTTGGACTCATATGACGATCATGTGAGGTGTTTGGCACTTGGCTTTACTTTGTGCTTTGATTTTGTACGCATGGAGTTTATAGTACCCATTGGACACCGCTAGGACAAAAGTTTAACACCGACTCTGACGGATTCAAATGCATGCCCAAATGAGTTGGGGCGCACGTGAAGTCCATGCTGGGTGTTTCGTGTTCGATTCTGTTTGGTGCCCGATTTTCACATGCATGGAATTCATAGTACCCATAGAAACCGTTGTGGACAAAAGTTCACCAGCGACTCGCACTGATTCGAAATGCATGCACAAATGAGGGACATACGAAGTCCATTCGGTGTTTCTGGTACTCAGTTTCCTTTCAAGAGTCGTCTTCGAAGTACACGTTGGAATCCGTTGTAGATGGAACTTTAACACCGACTCGGACGGACTCAAGATGCATGCTAAAACGAAATATGGCGCAAATAACGACTATGCAAGATGTCTTTCACTCGGTTTTGTTATGTGCCTCGATTTCGTACGCATAGAATTTATAGCACCCGTTGGAACCCGTTGTGGACGAAAGTTTAACATCGACTCGGACTGATCCAAAATGCGTGCGCAAATGAGCTACGTGCCAGTCCTTTCGAGGTGTTTGGTACTCAGTTTCATTTCAAGAGTCATTTTCGATTGCATGGAGTTACAGTGCATGTAGGAACCCATTGTGGACGAAACATCGAGACCGAGTCGGACAGATTCGAGATACGTGCCAAAATGAGGTAGGGCGCAAGTGAACTCCGCGCGGGGTGTTTTCGTCCGATTTTGTTTGGTGCCTCATCCGTATGCATGGTGTTTATACTACACGTCGGAACACATCGTGGACGAAAGTTTGACACCGACTCGGACGGATTCGAGATGCATGGGGAGATGAGGCACATATGAAGTCCATGCGGTGTGTTTGTTACCCAGTTTCCTTACAAGAGTCATTTTTGCACGTACGAAGTTTGTGGTACACGCTCCAACCCGTTGTGGATGAAATTCTCACACCGACTCGAGCGAATTCGAAATGCAAGCCAAAATGAGCTATGGTGCAAGTGAAGTCCACTCGAAGTGTTTGGCACTCAGGTTCAATTTGTACCCAGATTTCATATGGATGGAGTTTATAGTGCCCACTAGAGTCATTGGGGAAAAATGTTTAATGCTGACTCGGACGGATTCGAAATGCATGCCCAAATAAGCTTGGACGCATATGACGATCTTGCATGGAGTTTGGCACTTGATTTTACCTCATGCCTCGATTTCGTACGCATGGAGTTTACAGTACCCACTCGAGCCCACGGTGGACGAAAGTTTAACATCGACTCCGACGGATTCGGAATGCATGCGCAAATGAGCTGGGGCGCATGTGATGTACATGCGGGGTGTTTCGCACTCAATTTTGTTTGGTGACCAATTTTCGTACGCATTGAATTTGTAGTACCCTTGGAACAGTTGTGCACAAAAGTAAGCCAGCAAGTCAGACTGATTCGAAATGCAAGCGCAAATAAGCCACGTACAAAGTCCATTCCCGCTTTTTGGTACTCAGATTACTTACGAGAGTCATTTTCGGACGCATGGAGTTTATAGTACATGTTGGAACCCGTTGTGGATGATACTACAATACCGAGTTGGACCGATTCGAGATGCGTGCCAAAATGAGGTAGGGCACGTATGAAGTCCATGTGGTGTGTTTAACATCGACTCAGATGGATTCGACATGCATGCGGAAGTGAGGCACATATGAAGTTCATTCGTGTGTTTGTTACTTAGTTTCCTTACGAGTAATTTTCGCATGCACGGAGTTTGTGGTACACGCCCATCCCGCTTGGATGAAACATTCACACTAACTCGGACGGATTTGAAAATGCATGCCAAAATGAGCTAGGCTGCAAATGAGGTCCACTCAAGTGTTCGGCACTCAAGTTCAATCTGTGCCCAGATTTTCACGATGGAGTTTATAATACCCACTAGAAGCCGCTATGAAAAAGTTTAATACTCGACACGACAGATTTGAAATGCATGCCCAAATAAACTTGGACTCATATGACGATCATGTGAGGTGTTTGGCACTTGGCTTTACTTTGTGCTTTGATTTTGTACGCATGGAGTTTATAGTACCCATTGGACACCGCTAGGACAAAAGTTTAACACCGACTCGGACGGATTCGAAATGCATGCCCAAATGAGTTGGGGCGCACGTGAAGTCCATGCTGGGTGTTTCGTGTTCGATTCTGTTTGGTGCCCGATTTTCACATGCATGGAATTCATAGTACCCATAGAAACCGTGGTGGACAAAAGTTCACCAGCGACTCGCACCGATTTGAAATGCATGCACAAATGAGGGACATCTGAAGTCCATTCGGTGTTTCGGTACTCAGTTTCCTTTCAAGAGTCGTCTTCGAAGTACACGTTGGAATCCGTTGTAGATGGAACTTTAACACCGACTCGGACGGACTCAAGATGCATGCTAAAACGAAATATGGCGCAAATAACGACTATGCAAGATGTCTTTCACTCGGTTTTGTTATGTGCCTCGATTTCAGACGCATAGAATTTATAGCACCCGTTGGAACCCGCTAGGACGAAAGTTTAACATCGACTCGGACTGATCCAAAATGCGTGCGCAAATGAGCTACATGCGAGTCCTTTCGAGGTGTTTGGTACTCAGTTTCATTTCAAGAGTCATTTTCGATTGCATGGAGTTTATAGTGCATGTAGGAACCCATTGTGGTCGAAACATCAAACCGAGCCGGACAGATTCGAGATACGAGCCAAAATGAGGTAGGGCGCAAGTGAACTCCGCGGGTGTTTTCGTCCGATTTTGTTTGGTGCCTCATCCGTATGCATGGTGTTTATACTACACGCCGGAACACATCGTGGACGAAAGTTTGACACCGACTTCGGACGGATTCGAGATGCATGGGGAGATGAGGCACATATGAAGTCCATGCGGTGTGTTTGTTACCCAGTTTCCTTACAAGAGTCATTTTTGCACGCACGAAGTTTGTGGTACACGCCCAACCCGTTGTGGATGAAATTTTCACACCGACTCGAGCGAATTCGAAATGCAAGCCAAAATGAGCTATGGTGCAAATGAAGTCCACTCAAGTGTTTGGCACTCAGGTTCAATTTGTACCCAGATTTCATATGGATGGAGTTTATAGTGCCCACTAGAGTCATTGGGGAAAAATGTTTAATGCTGACTCGGACGGATTCAAATGCATGCCCAAATAAGCTTGGACGCATATGACGATCGTGCGTGGAGTTTGGCACTTGATTTTACCTCATGCCTCGATTTCAGACGCATGGAGTTTACAGTACCCACTCGAGCCCACGGTGGACGAAAGTTTAACATCGACTCTGACGGATTCGAATGCATGCGCAAATGAGCTGGGCGCATGTGATGTCCATGCGGGTGTTTCAGACTCAATTTTGTTTGGTGACCGATTTAAATGACGCATTGAATTTGTAGTACCCTTGGAACAGTTGTGCACAAAAGTAAGCCAGCAAGTCGACTGATTCAAATGCAAGCGCAAATAAGCCACGTACAAAGTCCATTCCCGCTTTTTGGTACTCAGATTACTTACGAGAGTCATTTTGGACGCATGGAGTTTATAGTACATGTTGGAACCCGTTGTGGATGATACTACAATACCGAAGTTGGACCGATTCGAGATGCGTGCCAAAATGAGGTAGGCACGATGAAGTCCATGTGGTGTATTTAACATCGACTCAGATGGATTCGACATGCATGCGGAAGTGAGGCACATATGAAGTTCATTCGTGTGTTTGTTACTTAGTTTCCTTACGAGTAATTTTCGCATGCACGGAGTTTGTGGTACACGCCCATCCCGCTTGGATGAAACATTCACACTAACTCGGACGGATTTGAAAATGCATGCCAAAATGAGCTAGGCTGCAAATGAGGTCCACTCGAAGTGTTCGGCACTCAAGTTCAATCTGTGCCCAGATTTCGCACGATGGAGTTTATAATACCCACTAGAAGCCGCTATGAAAAAGTTTAATACTTGACACGCACAGATTTGAAATGCATGCCCAAATAAACTTGGACTCATATGACGATCATGTGAGGCGTTTGGCACTTGGCTTTCTTTGTGCTTTGATTTTGTACGCATGGAGTTTATAGTACCCATTGGACACCGTTGTGGACAAAAGTTTAACACCGACTCGGACGGATTCAAATGCATGCCCAAATGAGTTGGGGCGCACGTGAAGTCCATGCTGGGTGTTTCGTGTTCGATTCTGTTTGGTGCCCGATTTTCACATGCATGGAATTCATAGTACCCATAGAAACCGTGGTGGACAAAAGTTCACCAGCGACTCAGACCGATTCGAAATGCATGCACAAATGAGGGACATACTGAAGTCCATTCGGTGTTTCTGGTACTCAGTTTCCTTTCAAGAGTCGTCTTCGAAGTACACGTTGGAATCCGTTGTAGATGGAACTTTAACACCGACTCGGACGGACTCAAGATGCATGCTAAAACGAAATATGGCGCAAATAACGACTATGCAAGATGTCTTTCACTCGGTTTTGTTATGTGCCTCGATTTCGTACGCATAGAATTTATAGCACCCGTTGGAACCCGTTGTGGACGAAAGTTTAACATCGACTCGGACTGATCCAAAATGCGTGCGCAAATGAGCTACATGCGAGTCCTTTCGAGGTGTTTGGTACTCAGTTTCATTTCAAGAGTCATTTTCGATTGCATGGAGTTTATAGTGCATGTAGGAACCCATTGTGGTCGAAACATCGAAACCGAGTCGGACAGATTCGAGATACGTGCCAAAATGAGGTAGGGCGCAAGTGAACTCCGCGCGGGGTGTTTTCGTCCGATTTTGTTTGGTGCCTCATCCGTATGCATGGTGTTTATACTACACGTCGGAACACATCGTGGACGAAAGTTTGACACCGACTCGGACGGATTCGAGATGCATGGGGAGATGAGGCACATATGAAGTCCATGCGGTGTGTTTGTTACCCAGTTTCCTTACAAGAGTCATTTTTGCACGTACGAAGTTTGTGGTACACGCTCCAACCCGTTGTGGATGAAATTCTCACACCGACTCGAGCGAATTCGAAATGCAAGCCAAAATGAGCTATGGTGCAAGTGAAGTCCACTCGAAGTGTTTGGCACTCAGGTTCAATTTGTACCCAGATTTCATATGGATGGAGTTTATAGTGCCCACTAGAGTCATTGGGGAAAAATGTTTAATGCTGACTCGGACGGATTCGAAATGCATGCCCAAATAAGCTTGGACGCATATGACGATCGTGCGTGGAGTTTGGCACTTGATTTTACCTCATGCCTCGATTTCGTACGCATGGAGTTTACAGTACCCACTCGAGCCCACGGTGGACGAAAGTTTAACATCGACTCGGACGGATTCGGAATGCATGCGCAAATGAGCTGGGGCGCATGTGATGTCCATGCGGGGTGTTTCGCACTCAATTTTGTTTGGTGACCGATTTTCGTACGCATTGAATTTGTAGTACCCTTGGAACAGTTGTGCACAAAAGTAAGCCAGCAAGTCAGACTGATTCGAAATGCAAGCGCAAATAAGCCACGTACAAAGTCCATTCCCGCTTTTTGGTACTCAGATTACTTACGAGAGTCATTTTCGGACGCATGGAGTTTATAGTACATGTTGGAACCCGTTGTGGATGATACTACAATACCGAGTTGGACCGATTCGAGATGCGTGCCAAAATGAGGTAGGGCACGTATGAAGTCCATGTGGTGTATTTAACATCGACTCAGATGGATTCGACATGCATGCGGAAGTGAGGCACATAAGAAGTTCATTCGGTGCGTTTGTTACTCAGTTTCCTTACGAGAGTAATTTTCGCATGCACGGAGTTTGTGGTACACGTTCCATCCCGTTTGGATGAAACATTCACACTAACTCGGACGGATTTGAAAATGCATGCCAAAATGAGCTAGGCTGCAAATGAGGTCCACTCGAAGTGTTCGGCACTCAAGTTCAATCTGTGCCCAGATTTCGTACGATGGAGTTTATAATACCCACTAGAAGCCGCTATGAAAAAGTTTAATACTGACACAGACAGATTTGAAATGCATGCCCAAATAAACTTGGACTCATATGACGATCATGTGAGGCGTTTGGCACTTGGCTTTCCTTGTGCTTTGATTTTGTACGCATGGAGTTTATAGTACCCATTGGACACCGTTGTGGACAAAAGTTTAACACCGACTCGGACGGATTCGAAATGCATGCCCAAATGAGTTGGGGCGCACGTGAAGTCCATGCTGGGTGTTTCGTGTTCGATTCTGTTTGGTGCCCGATTTTCACATGCATGGAATTCATAGTACGCATAGAAACCGTGGTGGACAAAAGTTCACCAGCGACTCGCACTGATTCGAAATGCATGCACAAATGAGGGACATACGAAGTCCATTCGGTGTTTCTGGTACTCAGTTTCCTTTCAAGAGTCGTCTTCGAAGTACACGTTGGAATCCGTTGTAGATGGAACTTTAACACCGACTCGGACGGACTCAAGACGCATGCTAAAACGAAATATGGCGCAAATAACGACTATGCAAGATGTCTTTCACTCGGTTTTGTTATGTGCCTCGATTTCGTACGCATAGAATTTATAGTACCGGTTGGAACCCGTTGTGGACGAAAGTTTAACATCGACTCGGACTGATCCAAAATGCGTGCGCAAATGAGCTACATGCGAGTCCTTTCGAGGTGTTTGGTACTCAGTTTCATTTCAAGAGTCATTTTCGATTGCATGGAGTTTATAGTGCATGTAGGAACCCATTGTGGTCGAAACATCGAAACCGAGTCGGACAGATTCGAGATACGTGCCAAAATGAGGTAGGGCGCAAGTGAACTCCGCGCGGGGTGTTTTCGTCCGATTTTGTTTGGTGCCTCATCCGTATGCATGGTGTTTATACTACACGTCGGAACACATCGTGGACGAAAGTTTGACACCGACTCGGACGGATTCGAGATGCATGGGGAGATGAGGCACATATGAAGTCCATGCGGTGTGTTTGTTACCCAGTTTCCTTACAAGAGTCATTTTTGCACGTACGAAGTTTGTGGTACACGCCCAACCCGTTGTGGATGAAATTTCACACCGACTCGAGCGAATTCGAAATGCAAGCCAAAATGAGCTATGGTGCAAGTGAAGTCCACTCGAAGTGTTTGGCACTCAGGTTCAATTTGTACCCAGATTTCATATGGATGGAGTTTATAGTGCCCACTAGAGTCATT
Source organism: Dendrocalamus sinicus (assembly GCA_036346575.1). Classification (NCBI taxonomy): domain Eukaryota; kingdom Viridiplantae; phylum Streptophyta; class Magnoliopsida; order Poales; family Poaceae; genus Dendrocalamus; species Dendrocalamus sinicus. The sequence goes on from JAYEVI010000546.1 coordinate 282,315, forward strand.
GGGGAAAAATGTTTAATGCTGACTCGGACGGATTCGAAATGCATGCCCAAATAAGCTTGGACGCATATGACGATCGTGCGTGGAGTTTGGCACTTGATTTTACCTCATGCCTCGATTTCGTACGCATGGAGTTTACAGTACCCACTCGAGCCCACGGTGGACGAAAGTTTAACATCGACTCGGACGGATTCGGAATGCATGCGCAAATGAGCTGGGGCGCATGTGATGTCCATGCGGGGTGTTTCGCACTCAATTTTGTTTGGTGACCGATTTTCGTACGCATTGAATTTGTAGTACCCTTGGAACAGTTGTGCACAAAAGTAAGCCAGCAAGTCGACTGATTCAAATGCAAGCGCAAATAAGCCACGACAAAGTCCATTCCCGCTTTTGGTACTCAGATTACTTACGAGAGTCATTTTCGGACGCATGGAGTTTATAGTACATGTTGGAACCCGTTGTGGATGATACTACAATACCGAGTTGGACCGATTCGAGATGCGTGCCAAAATGAGGTAGGGCACGTATGAAGTCCATGTGGTGTATTTAACATCGACTCAGATGGATTCGACATGCATGCGGAAGTGAGGCACATAAGAAGTTCATTCGGTGCGTTTGTTACTCAGTTTCCTTACGAGAGTAATTTTCGCATGCACGGAGTTTGTGGTACACGTTCCATCCCGTTTGGATGAAACATTCACACTAACTCGGACGGATTTGAAAATGCATGCCAAAATGAGCTAGGCTGCAAATGAGGTCCACTCGAAGTGTTCGGCACTCAAGTTCAATCTGTGCCCAGATTTCGTACGATGGAGTTTATAATACCCACTAGAAGCCGTTGCGGAAAAAAGTTTAATACTGACACAGACAGATTTGAAATGCATGCCCAAATAAACTTGGACTCATATGACGATCATGTGAGGCGTTTGGCACTTGGCTTTCCTTGTGCTTTGATTTTGTACGCATGGAGTTTATAGTACCCATTGGACACCGTTGTGGACAAAAGTTTAACACCGACTCGGACGGATTCGAAATGCATGCCCAAATGAGTTGGGGCGCACGTGAAGTCCATGCTGGGTGTTTCGTGTTCGATTCTGTTTGGTGCCCGATTTTCACATGCATGGAATTCATAGTACGCATAGAAACCGTGGTGGACAAAAGTTCACCAGCGACTCGCACTGATTCGAAATGCATGCACAAATGAGGGACATACGAAGTCCATTCGGTGTTTCTGGTACTCAGTTTCCTTTCAAGAGTCGTCTTCGAAGTACACGTTGGAATCCGTTGTAGATGGAACTTTAACACCGACTCGGACGGACTCAAGACGCATGCTAAAACGAAATATGGCGCAAATAACGACTATGCAAGATGTCTTTCACTCGGTTTTGTTATGTGCCTCGATTTCGTACGCATAGAATTTATAGCACCCGTTGGAACCCGTTGTGGACGAAAGTTTAACATCGACTCGGACTGATCCAAAATGCGTGCGCAAATGAGCTACATGCGAGTCCTTTCGAGGTGTTTGGTACTCAGTTTCATTTCAAGAGTCATTTTCGATTGCTTGTAGTTACAGTGCATGTAGGAACCCATTGTGGACGAAACATCGAAACCGAGTCGGACAGATTCGAGATACGTGCCAAAATGAGGTAGGGCGCAAGTGAACTCCGCGCGGGGTGTTTTCGTCCGATTTTGTTTGGTGCCTCATCCGTATGCATGGTGTTTATACTACACGTCGGAACACATCGTGGACGAAAGTTTGACACCGACTCGGACGGATTCGAGATGCATGGGGAGATGAGGCACATATGAAGTCCATGCGGTGTGTTTGTTACCCAGTTTCCTTACAAGAGTCATTTTTGCACGTACGAAGTTTGTGGTACACGCTCCAACCCGTTGTGGATGAAATTCTCACACCGACTCGAGCGAATTCGAAATGCAAACCAAAACGAGCTATGGTGCAAATGAAGTCCACTCGAAGTGTTTGGCACTCAGGTTCAATTTGTACCCAGATTTCATATGGATGGAGTTCATAGTGCCCACTAGAGTCATTGGGGAAAAATGTTTAATGCTGACTCGGACGGATTCGAAATGCATGCCCAAATAAGCTTGGACGCATATGACGATCGTGCGTGGAGTTTGGCACTTGATTTTACCTCATGCCTCGATTTCGTACGCATGGAGTTTACAGTACCCACTCGGGCCCACGGTGGACGAAAGTTTAACATCGACTCGGACGGATTCGGAATGCATGCACAAATGAGCTGGGGCGCATGTGATGTCCATGCGGGGTGTTTCGCACTCAATTTTGTTTGGTGACCGATTTTCGTACGCATTGAATTTGTAGTACCCTTGGAAACAGTTGTGCACAAAAGTAAGCCAGCAAGTCAGACTGATTCTGATGAGGCGATGGGGTCCCGATCTTCCGATAGGATGATAACTATCGATTTCGGTGGAGATGACTCTTGCGATCCGACTACAACCGTACGAGACGTCACGTGCGCCTTAGCAATCGCTGAACCAACCCCAAGATGTTATCAACCGTGCCAAGAACACGGTTGACCTGACCACGAAGGTCTATTCCTGCATGCAACCGAAGAACACGCAAGAACAAGGATAGTGAGCAACCTGAAACTTGCTAGATATAAAAGTCGCACAAGGATAGTTGAGGTTCTGTAACACGAATCTGTTGGTCTAGCCGACAAAGAGAACGTGGAGTTTGCACAAGGGGCTAAACTGATCTAAACAAAACCTAAGTCCTAGAAACGGAGGCGGCGGCTCCTATATAGTGAAAACAACCAGGGGAGGCGTCCCAAAGGGTACACCCTAGGGTTACAAGGCCCATGGGCCCAAGTGGAGGTGGCGCAGCACCCTTTTGACTCGGACTTAGAAACCTACGTGAATTATTTTGATGATTATGGCCGGCTCGGATGGAATTTGAAGATGAGGTTGGATCCATTGGAAAGTAGACTTGATAAGATTTCCATGAAGTACAAGAACGTCCCAAACGGAGTCCGTATGAGGAAGTTATGTCCGTTTAAACTTGCACCATTGCAGCAGTCCGAATCCGATTCCAGTACGTGACCAACGTGGACTCTTTTGACGATTGCGGCCGGCTCGGATAGAATTTGAAGATGAGGTTGAATCCGTTGGAAAGTAGACTTCATAAGCTTTCCATGAAGTACAAGAACGTCCCAAACGGAGTCCGTATGAGGAAGTTATGCCCGTTTGAACTTGGTACCATCACAGCAGTCCGAGTCTGATTCCAAAACGTGTCCAACTCGAATTCGTGCTTGACTTGGTCCCAAAGTGACGTGGTGACCTCCATTATTCCTTCCATGCATGTCCAGGACTCCATATCCCTTTCCTTCATCCTTTCCCAAGTTCCTAAGCACAATTAAATCACTTGCATTAGGTAGCGGTCTATTCTTACTAACATACGAAGGCTGAAGAAACGAATTCACCTTTAGTTCAATCGTGATATTGGGCGCTATTGTCGTATGTGTTTGTGGCGTGGTCACATCATCCTCCCCTTCTTGATAGAAAACCGTCCTCGGTTTTAGCATATGTGTAGCCTCACGTATTGCATGATCTTCATCATAAATGTCGGTACATAATAACAAACGCAACAAAGTCTCATTATGCAATATCATAAGTTCTTTGTCAAACAAAGTGAAACCTCTTTGAAACGAGCTCACCTTATAATTTAAGCGATGCGTAGGAACTCTTGTAATTAGGACAACAAGCATAGCAAATATGGTTGTATCCATAGGGTCATGTCCTCATCATCCTCCCTTCTTGAAAACAAAGCCGCCCTCGGCTTTTGATAAACTGAAAGTATGGTAACAAAGAAGCCAAGGTGTATGCATGGTATATGTATATGTCATCCGCTTTAACGGTTCTTCGTTGTTGCACAATTAATGCTATAACACAGCAGGAATCATAAAAGCTCATTGTATTATTAACCCAAAAGTAATCATATATGTCAATGACCAAATTAAAATTTCTCATACAGCAATTATTGCAACTAGATTTGCAAATGTAAGTGAAGCATTTATGCAATTGAAATATCTGAAGTTGTAAACTTGAAGTGGTGGCACATATGGGCAAAGCTACAACTTTTGGAATTAAGCATAGTTCATCCATATAATCATATCCCAATGGAGCAATAGCAAATTTATCCAGCAAGGGTGAAGAGATTTGTGTGTTCTTCCATAATTCATCATCTTTATTCAGATTGTCCATACTAGATGATGCAAAAAGAGATGAACACATAGGCATTGGATGCATACTAAATTTTACTTCCCTCTCATATTGAACAAGATTCAACACACAAGAATTGTTGTCTAAAACAGCAAGCTTCACTTCATCCATGTGATCACAAGTTATGCATATTCGATATACAAAAAATTGATTGTCTACACCATAATCTCCAATCAAATTAAACTTATACCCAGGGGTGTAGGCGCTAAACAAGAATTTCGAACATGCAAGTTCAGAAACTTTCTCCATAGCACAATCCAAACTAACGGACTCATTAAGCATGATATAGCACAATGCATCAGCAGGAGATATTCTATCAAATACTTCCTTATGTGTAATTAATTCGACATGTGCAAAATTATGAGCATTTAGATCAGCACATGGTCTGCTCAAGTCAACACAAGGAATATCAAAAGATTGCACTACAGCAGGTATATACTCACAAGGTTGATCTATGTCTTGTTGTAGCACCAAATCAGTACCTTTGTCATTATCGTCCTCATCAGATAGTGTAGGTACCTCAAACTTCTCCTCTAATGGCATAAGATGCACCAGATCATCCTTCACCTCTTCAAGTATCTCGGTGGTATCTGTAGATGGAGTAGGAACCAAAACAATATCAACATTTTCAGCTACCTCAGGTTCCACCTCGCTTGTGACCGTGGGTGCTGGAGGTACAAAACGATGTCGCAATTTCTTTTTCATCTCCTCCCATGTGTATATATAGTGGAACTCGAGATTTGACCACCAATGTTGAACATCACCAATCAGCGCCGTCCTTGCCAAGCTCATCTTCTCATAAGGATCAAGATCTTGTCTTTCAAAGTAGCTATCCATCATAGTAACCCACAAGAAGTAGTCCGACGACGTACTCTCAGCGGTGAGTGGCAAGATATATACCGGTAATTGTTTCCCTTCAAGTTCAAATCTGCCCACGATGACATCATAATCTACCAATTTTCTCAAGCCTGTCATTGTTAGTAGAAAACAAGGAAACAAATCACAAGTAAATGTTCCTATCAACTACTAGGTTATGGAGGCTCAAATCAAGTCACGCATCTCTCAAGCTCTTACCAAATTCTTACAAGTTCTTACCAAAACAAACAGGTGGTGCAACCGGTGGCTGGTTCGTGATAAATCTAACTCAAGTGATGAGTAAAGCGATTGCAAGACACAGCGAGACCTGTTCGGTTAGTAGAAAAGTGGAGCTTGGATAGGCTATGTATTTTGTAGCAAAGGAAAACAATCAATTAATTTCAGAAATTGCACATAATTGAATTATAGTTCGATTCAGCACTTAGCCTATGTTGCTGATCAACCAAGGATGGAAGAAGGCTAAAATATGTGTATGGTAATGTATAGGAGTGGTAAATACAAGATAATTCAATTGAATGCAATCTGGAATTGAAGGGCACAAGGATTGACCCAAAACTTGAAACTGAAGATTTCTGTCCACTAGACAGCAAGTCGGTATTTCGGACGTAACTTTTGTCAGTTGCCTTTTTTCAATGATTCTTTTTTCTCCGTTTCCTGACGGCTTTTATACAACTTTTGTTTTGGGGCCAAGTTCTGAAACCGACCGACAAATTCGCACAAAATTCACAAGTGCCGGCTGTTGCAGATTCAATCTGGATTTTTAGGTGAACTTGCACCGCAGATATCTCTTAACTGCCTTGCTGGAATGACGTGAAATTTTACAGATAGATGGAAAATGAAGTTTTGAATCTAATGGCGGTGGTCTCACTCAAAAATAATCTCGGAATCAAAAGTTATGGCTTTTTTGGTGGCGGCTGCAGAGAAAGGAAAAATCAGCCGAAATTGGAATTAGGGTTTGGGGTGGGGGAATTTTTTTTGTTTGGATTTTTATAGGAACAAAGATATGACCAGCAACTAGACAAAGCTAAAACGGACACAAATTCAATTTAGCAAACCAAAACTAATAGATTGAAAGGCACAACGGGGTTTGGACTGCGGAAATTAACTCTTTTTATGGGCCAATTTTTCTGGACTATGGGAAATAAAAATCAATCTACTAACTAGGGATACAAAGAATTCCTACCGGTCAACTGAAGCTCTGATACCAACTGATGAGGCGATGGGGTCCCGATCTTCCGATAGGATGATAACTATCGATTTCGGTGGAGATGACTCTTGCGATCCGACTACAACCGTACGAGACGTCACGTGCGCCTTAGCAATCGCTGAACCAACCCCAAGATGTTATCAACCGTGCCAAGAACACGTTGACCTGACCACGAAGGTCTATTCCTGCATGCAACCAAGAACACGCAAGAACAAGGATAGTGAGCAACCTGAAACTTGCTAGATATAAAAGTCGCACAAGGATAGTTGAGGTTCTGTAACACGAATCTGTTGGTCTAGCCGACACAAGAGAACGTGGAGTTTGCACAAGGGGCTAAACTGATCTAAACAAAACCTAAGTCCTAGAAACGGAGGCGGCGGCTCCTATATAGTGAAAACAACCAGGGGAAGCATCCCAAAGGGTACACCCTAGGGTTACAAGGCCCATGGGCCCAAGTGGAGGTGGCGCAGCACCCTTTTGACTCGGACTTAGAAACCTACGTGAATTATTTTGATGATTATGGCCAGCTCGGATGGAATTTGATGATGAGGTTGGATTCATTGGAAAGTAGACTTGATAAGCTTTCCATGAAGTACAAGAACGTCCCAAACGGAGTCCGTATGAGGAAGTTATGTCCGTTTAAACTTGCACCATTGCAGCAGTCCGAATCCGATTCCAGTACGTGACCAACGTGGACTCTTTTGACGATTGCGGCCGGCTCAGATAGAATTTGAAGATGAGGTTGAATCCGTTGGAAAGTAGACTTCATAAGCTTTCCATGAAGTACAAGAACGTCCCAAACGGAGTCCGTATGAGGAAGTTATGCCCGTTTGAACTTGGTACCATCACAGCAGTCCGAGTCTGATTCCAAAACGTGTCCAACTCGAATTCGTGCTTGACTTGGTCCCAAAGTGACGTGGTGACCTCCATTATTCCTTCCATGCATGTCCAGGACTCCATGTCCCTTTCCTTCATCCTTTGATAGCACTAGGGGTCCCGATCTTTCGATGAGAGTGGTAGATTCGATTGGGGAAAGAGATGACGTTGACGACCCGACTACAACCATCCAGGGACGTTGCGCCTTAGCGATCGATACACCAACTCCAGAGATTGTTCGTGACCTTGTCGGCGCACGATCAACCTAACCACGAGGGTTCTTGTTCCTGCAAGCAATCGAAGAACAAGCAAGAACAAGATGAACAGCAACTCAATTGCAAGTAACGATGTAAGATTCAATCGAAAACAGAAAACGGTGGGGTTCCGAAGACAAGTATTCGGGCGGTCTAGCCGACACGCGCGAGTACAAGGCAAAGCAGCAAAAGCTAACTTAGTCTAAACAAAACCCAAACCCTAGAAGAGGGTGCGGCTGCCTATTTAAGGGTCACGGAAGGTGGAGGGTCGGCCAAAACACAAGGAAGCCGAATAGGACTCGAATTACAAGGCCCAAGGCCCACTTTGACTCGGACTGGAAAAGCGACGTGAATTGTTTTGCAGTTTCTGGTCGACTCGAATGGAATTTGGAGGTGAGGCCGGATCCATCTGAAAGTAGACTTCAAGAGCTTTCCAACAAGTACTCATGGGCCCCGAGAAACCTTCTGGATGAAAAGTTACGGCCGTTTGAAGTAGGCGCTGTCAACAAGGCCGAATCCGAGTCAAACTCGTGAACAGGACTTGGTTTGCGCTTGACGGTTCCACTTCTATACTTGAGCTCATGTGGTTCTTCCCCATGGTTCCTAAGGACAATTAAATCATCACAAGAATTAAGTAGTATTCCATTCTTTGAAACATTTGTATGCAAACTTAGGAACGCATTCACCTGATGGTTAAGCAGACGTGCTCGCGCTCTAGTCATTGGTCCTTGTATCATAGTTTCAGTTTGATATGGAGTCGGCATGGTTGTATGCATGGAAAAGATGTCCTCATCATCCTTTCCCAAGTTCCTAAGCACAATTAAATCACTTGCATTAGGTAGCGGTCTATTCTTACTAACATACGAAGGCTGAAGAAACGAATTCACCTTTAGTTCAATCGTGATATTGGGCGCTATTGTCGTATGTGTTTGTGGCGTGGTCACATCAGATTCGAAATGCAAGCGCAAATAAGCCACGTACAAAGTCCATTCCCGCTTTTTGGTACTCAGATTACTTACGAGAGTCATTTTCGGACGCATGGAGTTTATAGTACATGTTGGAACCCGTTGTGGATGATACTACAATACCTAGTTGGACCGATTCGAGATGCGTGCCAAAATGAGGTAGGGCACGTATGAAGTCCATGTGGTGTATTTAACATCGACTCAGATGGATTCGACATGCATGCGGAAGTGAGGCGCATATGAAGTTCATTCGGTGTGTTTGTTACTCAGTTTCCTTACGAGAGTAATTTTCGCATGCACGGAGTTTGTGGTACACGTTCCATCCCGTTTGGATGAAACATTCACACTAACTCGGACGGATTTGAAAATGCATGCCAAAATGAGCTAGGCTGCAAATGAGGTCCACTCGAAGTGTTCGGCACTCAAGTTCAATCTGTGCCCAGATTTCGTACGATGGAGTTTATAATACCCACTAGAAGCCGTTGCGGAAAAAAGTTTAATACTGACACAGACAGATTTGAAATGCATGCCCAAATAAACTTGGACTCATATGACGATCATGTGAGGTGTTTGGCACTTGGCTTTACTTTGTGCTTTCATTTCAAGAGTCATTTTCGATTGCATGGAGTTTATAGTGCATGTAGGAACCCATTGTGATGTGACCACGCCACAAACACATACGACAATCGCGCCCAATATCAAGATTGAACTAAAGGTGAATTCGTTTCTTCAGCCTTCATATGTTACTGAGAATAGACCGCTACCTAATACAAGTGATTTAATTGTGCTTAGGAATTTGGGAAAGGATGAAGGAAAGGGACATGGAGTCCTGGACATGCATGGAAGGAATAATGGAGGTCACCACGTCACTTTGAGACCAAGTCAAGCACGAATTCGAGTTGGACACGTTTTGGAATCAGACTCAGACTGCTGCAATGGTGCAAGTTTAAACGGACGTAACTTTCTCATACGGACTCCGTTTGAGACGTTCTTGGACTTGATGGAAAGCTTATCAAGTCTACTTTCTAAAGGATTCAACCCCATCTTCAAATTCTATCCGAGACAGCCGCAATCATCAAAAGAGTCCGTATTGGTCACGTACTGGAATCAGATTCGGACTGCTGCAATGGTGCAAGTTGAAACGAACGTAACTTTCTCATACGGACTCCGTTTGGGACGTTCTTGGACTTCATGGAAAGCTTATCAAGTCTACTTTCCAACGGATCCAACCTCATCTTCAAATTCCATCCGAGCCGGCTGCAATCATCAAAACAATCCACGTTGGTTTTGAGTCCGAGTCAAAGGGTGCTGCGCCACCACCAATTGGGCCCATGGGCCTTGTAACCCTAGAGCATGCACTTTGGACGCCCCTCCTGGTTGTTCTCCCTATAAAGGAGCCGCCGCCTCCCTTGTTAGGACTTGGATTTGGTTGAGTTTAGGTTTAGCTATTATGCAAACTTCTGTTCTTCAGTTGTGTCGGACGACCACCTGTCAAGACAGCCTTCGAATCCCACCTTTGATCTTCATATCAATATTTGCAATTTCAGATTGCTTGTTATCTTGTTCTTGCGTGTTCTTCGGTTGCATGCAGGAATAGACCTTCGTGGTCAGGTCAACCGCGTTCTTGGCACGGTTGATAACAACTTGACTGTGGTTCAGCGATTGCTAAGGCGCAAGCGACGTCGTTCGTTGTAGTCGGATCGCAAGGGTCGCCTCCGCCAAAATCGATAGTTATCATCCTATCGGAAGATCGACTCCATCGCCTCATCAAGTGGTATCAGAGCTTCAGTTGACCGGTAGGAATTTCTTGTATCCTTAGTTAGTAGATTGATTTTTATTTCCCATAGTCCAGAAAAATTGCCCCACAAAAAGAGTTAATTTCCGCTGTCCAAGCCCCGTTGTGCTTTTCAATCTGTTAGTTTTGGTTTGCTAAATTGAATTTGTGTCCGTTTTAGCTTTGTCTAGTTGCTGGTCATATCTTTGTTCCAAGAAAAATCCAAATAAAAAAAATTCCCCCACCCCAAACCCTAATTCCAATTTCGGCTGATCTGTCCTTTCTCTGCAGCCGCCACCAAAAACGCCATATCTTTTGATTCCGAGATTATTTTTGAGTGAGACCACCGCCATTAGATTCAAAAATTTATCATCCATCTATCTGTAGAATTTCACGTCATTCCAGCAAGGCAGTTAAGAGATATCTGCGGTGGAAGTTGACCCAAAATTCCAGATTGAATCTGCAACAGTCGGCACTTGTGAATTTTGTGCGAATTTTTAGGTCGGTTTCAGACCTTGGCCCGAAAACAAAAGTTGTAGAAAAGCCGTCAGAAAACGGAGAAAAAGAATCATTGAAAAAAGGCAACTGACAAAAGTTACGGCCGAAATACCGACGCGCTGTCCAGTGGACAGAAATCTTCAGTTTCAAGTTTTGGAACAATCCTTGTGTTCTTCAATTCCAGATTGCATTCGATCGAATTATCTTGTATTTACCACTCCCATACATTGCCATACACTTATTTTAGCCTTCTTCCATCTTTGGTTGATCAGCAACATAGGCTAAGTGCTAGATACGAACTATAATTCAATTCTGTGCAATTTCTGAAATTAATTGATTGTTTTCCTTTGCTACAAAATACATAGCCTATCCAAGCTCCACTTTTCTACAACCGAACAGGTCTCGCTGTACCTTGCAATCGCTATACTCATCACTTGAGTTAAGTTATCACGAACCAGCTACCAGTTGCACCACCTGTTTTGCATTGGTAAGAACTTGTAAGAGCTTGGTAAGAGTTCGAGAGATGTGTGACTTCATAAGCTCCACCTCCTAGTAGTTTATAGGGACTTACATAATTCTAGTGTATTTCCTTGTTTTCTACTAACCATGACAGGTTCAAGATCACATTGTAGCAATTTTTGTGAGACCAACAACTTGTTGGATCGTATTAATAAGACCCTCACCACCATCAACAACAGAATTGAGGGATCCAATGATCACGACCGTTGTCGACTTCGACAAAATCAACAAGGCACAGGTAGGTTAACAAGAGAGGTATGTGATGATGATGCCAAGTTTACAATTCCGCCATTTGCTGGTAGATATGACCATGAAGCTTATCTTGATTGGGAAATACAATTAGATGGAAATTTTGCATGCTATGATTTTCCTGATGATGAAAGAGTTAGGGCTGCTACTAGTGAATTCACTGATTTCGCATTATTTTGGTGGAGGAAACAATGTAGACTACCACATGTACCTAAAACTTGGAATGTTTTGAAACGAGTGATGAGATCTACATTTGTTCCTTCATATTATTCACGTGACTTGTTAAACAGATTGCAACGTTTAGAACAAGGTAGGAGAACTGTAAGTGAATACTATGAAGAATTGAAAGCTCTTTTGTTGCGTTGTGGCTTAGAGGAACATGCTGAAGCTACAGAGAATAGATTCTTACGTGGCCTTAATAAAGAAATTCAGGACCTTCTCATTCACAAAGAATATAATTCTCTCCTCATTTGTTTATACTTGCATGTAATGTTGAACGTCAGATTGAGAAGAAATTGAGAGTGCTTGATGATAAGAAACATGAGAGCAAACCCATGTTTGTGCCTTTTCTGTGACTAACAACTTGCAGACAGTTGAGAACCATGTCAAAAGGAGCATGAGTTGATTGAACCATCGATTCCATTCGTTGAGAACGAAGATGAGGAGATGGATGCACCTACATCATCTGAGGGAGCCAAAAGGTAAAGATCATGGTGCTATCATCACTCACGGTGAGTATGCTTGTGAAGAACAACAATTATGCACCGTTCATGCTATTTTAGAGCAAAACTTAGTGGAAAACAATTCTGACATGCCCATATTTCAAGTAGAGAATTCACACTGCATTGATTTGAGTGTTGAGAATACGTTGAGTGCACCTTGTCAAAAAATAATTGAATTGCCTACTGTTTTGAGTGATTCATGTGATGAATTAATCACCTACAATGATCATGTGACTTTGGTTAGACATAAAGAAGTTTTAACTAGAATTTCTCCTGCCAATTCATTGTGTTACATCATGTTGGATCTTCCTATGAAATTATCACATGCTTTGGAGAAAGTTTCTGAACTTACATGTTCAAAATTCTTGTTTAGTGCCTACACCCCTGGGTATAAGTTTAATTTGATTGGAGATTATGGTGTAGGAAATCAATTTCTTGTATATCGAATATGCATAACTTGTGACCACATGGATGAATTGCAGCTTGTTGTTTTGAATAACAACTCTTGTATGCTCAATCTTGTTCATTATGAAAGAAAAATAAATTTTAGTGATCATTCAATGCCTATGTGTTCTTCTCTTATTGAACCATCTAACATTGGCAATCTGAATAATGAAATTGATGTATGGAAGAACTTGCAAATATTTTCACCCTTACTAGATAAATTTGCTATTGCTCAATTGAAATCTGATTATATGGATAAACTTTGTTTGATTCCAAAAGTTGTAGCTTTGCCTATATGTGCCACCACAACAAGTTTACAACTTCAAGGATTTGAATTGCATAAATTCTTCACTTACATTTGCAAAACAAGTTGCGATAATTACTGTGTGAGAAATTTTGATTTGTTCATTAACATATATGATTACTTTTGGGTTAATAATACAATGAGCTTTTATGATTGCTGCTGTGTTATAACATTAATTGTGCAACAACGAAGAACTGTTAAAACGGATGACATATACATATACCATGCATACACCTTGGCTTCTTTGTTACCATACTTTCAGTTTATCAAAAGCCGAGGACGGCTTTGTTTTCAAGAAGGGGAGGATGATGAGGACACGACCCCTATGGATACAACCATATTTGCTATGCTTGTTGTTCCAATTACAAGAGCTCCTAGCATCACTTAAATTATAAGGTGAGCTCGTTTCAAAAAGGTTTTACTTTCTGTGATAAAGAACGTATGATATTACATAATGAGAGTTTGTTGCGTTTGTTATTATGTACCGAGATTTATGATGAAGATCATGCAATATGTGAGGCTACACATATGCTAAAACCGAGGACGGTTTTCTATCAAGAAGGGGAGGATGATGTGACCACGCCACAAACACATACGACAATTGATAGGACTTGAGTGCCCGATCTTTCGGTGAGAGGATAAATATCGATTGGTTGGTGGTGACTCTCGCGATCCGACTACGAACGAACAGGTCGTGGGCGCCTTAGCAATCGCAGAACCAACTCCAAATGGTTATTGACCGTGCTGGAACAGCGAGATCAACCTGAACACGAGGTTCAATTCCTGCAAGCAATCGAAGAACAAGCAAGAAAAAGATGTAGGCAAACTGAAATCACTCGAATGTGGGGTTTCACGATTGCTGTCTGGCAGGTGGTCGTTGGACACAACTGAAGATCAGTGTTTGCACAAAGGCTAAACTTAAACAAAAGAAAACCCAAGTCACAAGGGAAGCTCGGCCAGGACTAAATAGGAGAGGGAGGAGGAGAATTCGACCAGCAGGTAAGGCAGGGCGATATCTCCTCCTAACCTTTCCTAAACTGCCTAAAACATTACATGGGTCCAGCCCCAAACATAGGTGGCGCAGCACCTTTTATTTGTCTCTCATGCCTTGCCATCGTGTTGACCTTCATTCCTTAAAAGGATCACATAATTGAGTTCACGTGCACGGGCTCGAGTGATCGGTCCTTGAATTGTTTCTGGAGTTGTGGCAGTATGAGGAGATGTGGTTGGAACTGAAGGTGTGATGTCCTCATCATCCTCCCCTTCTTGAATTGGAGTCGTCCTCGACGGAATTTGCTCTTCCTCACCTACATATGGCTTCAAATCTGCAACATTGAAACTAGAAGAAACACCATATTCTGTAGGCAGGTCAAGTATATAGGCATTATCATTAATTTTTTGCAAAACCTTGAATGGCCCGTCAGCACGAGGCATCAATTTAGACTTGCGCAAAGCAGGAAAACGATCCTTTCTCAAATGTAACCAAACCAAATCACCAGGTTCAAAAGTAATTAGCTTCCTTCCTTTACTACCAGCAACCTGATTCTTTGCATTCGTGCAGGCAATGTTCTGTTTTGTTTGCTCATGTATTTTTAGCATCAGGTTAGCACGTTCGTCAGCATCAAAATTAATGTTATCAGAGAATGGAACAGAGATTAAATCAATTGGTGCCCGAGGAATGAAACCATATACAATTTGAAAAGGGCACATCTTTGTGGTAGAATGTATAGAACGATTGTAAGCAAACTCAACATGAGGCAAACAGTCTTCCCAAAGTTTCAGATTCGTATTTAAAATAGCCCTAAGCATGGTAGACAAAGTTCTATTAACGACCTCAGTTTGACCATCAGTTTGGGGATGACATGTAGTGCTGAAAAGTAACTTGGTCCCCAATTTGTTCCATAATGTTCTCCAAAAATGGCTAAGAAATTTTGCATCACGATCTGAAACTATTGTGTTTGGCACACCATGTAAGCGAACAACTTCACGAAAGAATAAATCAGCAACATTAGTAGCATCATCACTCTTGTGACAGGGTATGAAGTGAGCCATTTTTGAAAATCTGTCAACTACTACAAATATGCTGTCCCTCCCCTTCTTGGTTCTAGGCAATCCTAAAACAAAATCCATCGAAACGTCCTCCCAAGGCACAGTAGGGACAGGGAGAGGCATGTACAAACCATGGGGATTGAGTCGTGACTTAGCTTTTTGACATGTAGTGCAGCGAGCGACAAATCTCTCCACATCGCGTCGCATCTTGGGCCAAAAGAAATGATCTGCAAGGATGTCCTCCGTCTTCTTAACGCCAAAATGTCCCATGAGTCCACCTCCATGTGCTTCCTGTAACAGCAAAAGGCGAATCGAACTAGCTGGGATGCACAGCTTGTTAACACGAAATAGGAATCCGTCATCCATAAAGAACTTTCCCCATGTTCTGCCATCTTTGCAATTCAGCATTACGTCCTTGAAATCAGGATCAAGAACATACTGCTCCTTCACTGTTTGCAGCCCAAAAATTTTAAAATCAAGTTGTGAAAGCATAGTGTATCGACGAGACAAAGCATCAGCAATTACGTTTTCTTTCCCTTTCTTGTGTTTGATGACATAAGGAAAAGACTCAATGAATTCCACCCATTTAGCATGCCTACGATTCAGATTTGATTGGTTACGAATATGTTTCAAAGATTCATGGTCGGAATGAATAATGAATTCTCTAGGCCATAAGTAATGCTGCCATGTCTGAAGAGTTCTAACCAAAGCAAAAAGTTCTTTGTCATAAGTGGAGTAGTTCAAACTAGCACCACTTAGTTTCTCACTGAAATAAGCTACCGGTTTACCTTCTTGCAGCAACACACCACCTAACCCAATTCCACTAGCATCACATTCTAGTTCAAACATTTTGGTGAAATCAGGTAGCTGAAGTAAAGGTGCATGGGTCAGCTTATCTTTCAAAATCATGAAGGCATCATCTTGTGCTGGACCCCAAGAGAAAGGAACGCCTTTTTTTGTGAGTTCATTCAGCGGGGTAGCGATGGTGCTGAAATCACGAACAAAGCGGCGATAGAAACCAGCAAGCCCGAGAAAACTCCGAATCTGCGTCACCGTGGTAGGAGTTGGCCAGCTTTGTATTGCTTCGATCTTGGCGCTATCCACTTCAATACCCTGTGCTGTAACAACATAGCCAAGAAAAGACACACGGTCCGTGCAAAAACTACACTTATCCAAGTTCCCAAAAAGATGTGCAGTTCGCAAAGCATCAAAAACAGCACGTAAATGATACAAATGCTCCTCCAAAGATTTGCTGTAAATTAGTATATCATCAAAATAGACAACCACAAATTTACCTATGAAAGCCCGCAAAACTTCGTTCATTAATCTCATGAAAGTGCTAGGAGCATTAGTCAATCCAAAAGGCATGACTAACCATTCATATAAACCAAACTTTGTTTTGAAAGCTGTTTTCCATGCATCCCCCAATTTCATGCGAATTTGATGGTACCCACTACGCAAATCAACCTTAGAGAACACAACAGCGCCACTTAGCTCATCAAGCATATCATCCAACCTAGGTATAGGATGACGATAGCGGATTGTTATATTATTAATGGCGCGACAATCAACACACATGCGCCATGAACCATCCTTTTTGGGTACAAGCAAAACAGGAACAGCACACGGGCTAAGAGACTCACGAATGTAGCCCTTATTAAGCAATTCTTGTACTTGTCGCTGAATTTCTTTCGTCTCATCTGGGTTGGTGCGGTATGGTGCACGGTTGGGCAATGACGCTCCCGGAATGAGATCAATCTGGTGTTCAATTCCACGGAGGGGAGGAAGGCCTGCAGGAACATCCTTTGGGAAAACATCGGAGTAGTCCTGCAAAAGCTTAGTGACAGCAGGAGGCATAACAAAAGATGGTGCATCATCAAGTGAGAACAACACATGAGTGCACATGAGAGCATAGCAAGGAAAACTAGTAGCATCCCACTCATCAAGATCAGCTTGTGTAGCTAGTAAAACAGGAGCTTTTAGTTTGATCTCTTTTTGATTCTCACTTTGTTTTTGCTCTCTCTTTGCCCTAGCAAGTTCATCTTTCACTATCTGTTCAGGGGACATTGGATGCAAAATAATTTTCTTGCCCTTAAAGATGAGTGAGTATTGGTTTGTTCGACCATTGTGCACACAATCTGTATCATATTGCCAAGGTCTACCTAGTAGCAAAGAGCATGCTTGCATCGGAACAACATCACAATCAACATAATCATGATACGAACCCATAGCAAAGTGTACACGTACTGAGCGTGTTACCTTCATCTTACCACCTTGGTTGAGCCATTGGATGTGGTAGGGATGGGGATGTGGGCGAGTTTGGAGAGCAAGCTTCTCCACCAGATCGGTGCTTGCCAAGTTGTTGCAGCTCCCCCCATCAATGATGATGCGAATGGACCGCTCTTGAACAATGCCTTTGGTGTGGAACAGATTGTGCCGCTGGTTTTGTTCCCGTGGTGCAATCTGCGTACTGAGTACACGTTGCACGACAAGGCTCAAATACTTGTCGGCATCATCAGCAGCAACATGTTCTTCGTCGTGTCCTGAAACGTTAGTGGCAAGCATAGCATATGTGGCTTCATCCAAATCACTAGCTGAAGAATACTCACCATCGTCACGTATAATCAGCACACGCTTGTTTGGGCAGTCACGTATGACATGTCCATAGCCTTTGCAGCGATGGCATTGGATATCTTTTGTGCGTCCGTGGAAACAACAGATGCACTTGGTGCTGGATCCCTTGGTGGAGCTTTGGTCGTTGTCGAGGTGGACAGATTTGGTGCCGAAACTCGTGGTTTGCTGCTGAATGGAGACGGTGCAGCCGGCTGTGAAGTGGACGCAGGTGTAGTGGCTGGTTTGAACGAGGTGGTTCGACCTGCAAAAGAGTTAGCTCGTGTCCTCGTGTGTCGTCCCTGCACTTCACGTTCAGCTTTACAAGCAAGATGGAACAAACGAGTAATATTATTGTACTCCTTATAATCAAGCACATCCTGAATATCACGGTTCAGGCCCCCCAAAAATCGTGCCATAGCTGCATCGTCATTCTCAACTAAACCACAACGAAGCATACCAATTTGCAGCTCCTGAAAGTACTCTTCAACGGAATTTGTACCTTGATGCAATCGCTGCAATTTATTAAGCATATCTCGAGCATAGTATGAGGGAACAAATCGATGTCGCATGAGCACTTTTAATGCTTCCCAAGTGGTGGGGATGTTATTAGGATGTTTGCTGCAATGTTCTCGCCACCAAATAGAAGCAAAATCTGAAAACTCACTAGTAGCAGCCCTAACTTGATTATGTGCGGGAAAAGCATGGCATGCAAATTTTTGATCAACAGCAAGTTCCCAATCAAGATAAGCATCAGGATCATATTTGCCATTAAATGCGGGTATAGTGAATTTAACCTTAGCAAAGGGATCATCCTGATTACGTACCGCACGTCGGTGGTGGTGTTGGGGCATACCTCGCTGATTTGCACGCCGGCGACGATGTTCCCGATTGTTGTTATTGTTGGGGAGGTCTGCATGCTTGGTGTCACCACCATAATCAGTTTCGCTCTGTTCGTCAACCTCACTGTGGGCAGCTTGGTGTTGGACAACATCTGCAAGCTGCTGGGACAACTCCTCAAGCCGTGTCATGATGGTGGCCAGATTGGTGTTGGTGGTGGCTTGGGCTGTCTTCATTTCATTAAGCATTGCACCTGTTTCAAGTTGAGTGGTTTCAAGCTGGCCAAGGCGCTCGTTTGTGACCTGTACATCCTCTGCAAGTGCATCTACTTGCAGCCTCACTTGCCGCTCAAAATGCTGAATGATGCCCTTTGATCGAGGAGAATGTTGTATGGTGTCTCCCAGTTCCGCCGAAGATCCTGTCATTGTTAGCGCAAGAATGCAAAAGAGAAAGGAAAACAAGTGTGCCCTACAATTAATAGGATGTAGTGCTGTTCAGATCACTCGGCTAAAACCGTTATCAAGTTCTTACCAATTCTTACCAAGCCAACAAGGGTGACCTGCAACCAGCGGTGTCAACCAGCGGAGATTGGATGGAGCGATTGCCAGGGACACGAAATCTGTTTGCTGTAGAAATCTGTGGAGCTATAGGAATGTTTCACTTTGTAGCAAGGATTAGCATGATCAATTCAGCAAATGCAAAGTTGAATAAGTGTTCAAAGCACGGCCACAAGTTGCTGATATAAACAAGGTGAGAAAAGTTTCAGTAGGTTTGCACGCAAAGAATAATGTGACCTGATGCAAGCAAGGAGAAATCTCACAACAAGTACTAGGAGAGACGCTAGCTGACTACTCGAAGCCAATGTTAGGGCACAGATTGTTCACACGACGTGGAGCACATGTAAAGACAAACGAAGTGCAATGCAAACAGCCCCTAGCTGGAGTAGTATGCAACAGCTAGTCTCAAAAGATGAAAGGATTTTTTTTTATGAAAATGGTTACCTGAAATCTCGTGTCTAGCCTTCGTAAGGTCTAGATAGGGTACTGGCCACAACAAAATTTTGGGTGTTTTTGCTGACCAGGGGTAAAACGGTAATTAAAAGATACTCTCTCTCTCTCTCTCTCTAAACTAGGAAACTCAGAGCACGAATCAAGCTGGGTCCTTTCCTTCCTACTTTGTGGCGTGGCAGGATTGGAAATAAACGCTTGCCTCCTTTGGTGGCGACACAAAAAGGAAATACAGCAAGCGCAATAAGGAATTGATGCTTTCCTTCCTTAGAAGATTAGGTGCGGCTCTTTCTTTGTTTATTTCTTTCTTTCTTCTTTTTTTTTTAATGCACCTGGCCTTTTTCTTTTGTCACGCTGGTGTCCTTTGGATGCAAACTGATAGATGGGCAAGCGATTTGTTCTACTTGTAAAGGGATTGGCTGCCTGTTCGAACAGAAGGATCTGAGTGTCGATAGAAAGGGCACAAAAGATGGTGTCTGTCTCGGAATTGCAAGGTGTTGGGAGGCCACAAGGAGGGTATGCGGTGCCAACAAGCTAATACACGGCGGCTGCGGGATCAGCAACTTGAAACGACAAAGCAACACAAACTCAACAATGCAAAATTACTGAAAGAAAATGCAAGGCTAAAAAGGTATAGGACAGCAGGAACTAACCTAGATATATTTTTGTTTGGCTTTTATGTGGACAATAGGAATGAGAACGAACTGTAAAACGAGGGAAGATCTCACCGAGCAACCTGAAATCTGATACCACTTGATAGGACTTGAGTGCCCGATCTTTCGGTGAGAGGATAAATATCGATTGGTTGGTGGTGACTCTCGCGATCCGACTACGAACGAACAGGTCGTGGGCGCCTTAGCAATCGCAGAACCAACTCCAAATGGTTATTGACCGTGCTGGAACAGCGAGATCAACCTGAACACGAGGTTCAATTCCTGCAAGCAATCGAAGAACAAGCAAGAAAAAGATGTAGGCAAACTGAAATCACTCGAATGTGGGGTTTCACGATTGCTGTCTGGCAGGTGGTCGTTGGACACAACTGAAGATCAGTGTTTGCACAAAGGCTAAACTTAAACAAAAGAAAACCCAAGTCACAAGGGAAGCTCGGCCAGGACTAAATAGGAGAGGGAGGAGGAGAATTCGACCAGCAGGTAAGGCAGGGCGATATCTCCTCCTAACCTTTCCTAAACTGCCTAAAACATTACATGGGTCCAGCCCCAAACATAGGTGGCGCAGCACCTTTTATTTGTCTCTCATGCCTTGCCATCGTGTTGACCTTCATTCCTTAAAAGGATCACATAATTGAGTTCACGTGCACGGGCTCGAGTGATCGGTCCTTGAATTGTTTCTGGAGTTGTGGCAGTATGAGGAGATGTGGTTGGAACTGAAGGTGTGATGTCCTCATCAACAATCGCGCCCAATATCAAGATTGAACTAAAGGTGAATTCGTTTCTTCAGCCTTTATATGTTACTGAGAATAGACCGCTACCTAATACAAGTGATTTAATTGTGCTTAGGAATTTGGGAAAGGATGAAGGAAAGGGACATGGAGTCCTGGACATGCATGGAAGGAATAATGGAGGTCACCACGTCACTGTGAGACCAAGTCAAGCACGAATTCGAGTTGGACACGTTTTGGAATCAGACTCGGACTGCTGCAATGGTGCAAGTTTAAACGGACGTAACTTTCTCATACGGACTCCGTTTGAGACGTTCTTGGACTTGATGGAAAGCTTATCAAGTCTACTTTCTAAAGGATTCAACCCCATCTTCAAATTCTATCCGAGACAGCTGCAATCATCAAAAGAGTCCGTGTTGGTCACGTACTGGAATCAGATTCGGACTGCTGCAATGGTGCAAGTTGAAACGAACGTAACTTTCTCATACGGACTCCGTTTGGGACGTTCTTGGACTTCATGGAAAGCTTATCAAGTCTACTTTCCAACGGATCCAACCTCATCTTCAAATTCCATCCGAGCCGGCTGCAATTATCAAAACAATCCACATTGGTTTTTGAGTCCGAGTCAAAAGGGTGCTGCGCCACCACCAATTGGGCCCATGGGCCTTGTAACCCTAGAGCATGCACTTTGGACGCCCCTCCTGGTTGTTCTCCCTATAAAGAAGCCGCCGCCTCCCTTGTTAGGACTTGGATTTGGTTGAGTTTAGGTTTAGCTATTATGCAAACTTCTGTTCTTCAGTTGTGTCGGACGACCACCTGTCAAGACAGCCTTCGGAATCCCACCTTTTGATCTTCATATCAATATTTGCAATTTCAGATTGCTTGTTATCTTGTTCTTGCGTGTTCTTCGGTTGAATGCAGGAATAGACCTTCGTGGTCAGGTCAACCGCGTTCTTGGCACGGTTGATAACAACTTGGACTGTGGTTCAGCGATTGCTAAGGCGCGAGCGACGTCGTTCGGTTGTAGTCGGATCGCAAGGGTCGCCTCCGCCAAAATCGATAGTTATCATCCTATCGGAAGATCGGGACTCCATCGCCTCATCACATTGTGGACGAAACATCGAAACCGAGTCGGACAGATTCGAGATACGTGCCAAAATGAGGTAGGGCGCAAGTGAACTCCGCGCGGGGTGTTTTCGTCCGATTTTGTTTGGTGCCTCATCCGTATGCATGGTGTTTATACTACACGTCGGAACACATCGTGGACGAAAGTTGACTCGGACGGATTCGAGATGCATTGGGAGATGAGGCACATATGAAGTCCATGCGGTGTGTTTGTTACCCAGTTTCCTTACAAGAGTCATTTTTGCACGTACGAAGTTTGTGGTACACGCTCCAACCCGTTGTGGATGAAATTCTCACACCGACTCGAACGAATTCGAAATGCAAGCCAAAATGAGCTATGGTGCAAATGAAGTCCACTCGAAGTGTTTGGCACTCAGGTTCAATTTGTACCCAGATTTCATATGGATGGAGTTTATAGCGCCCACTAGAGTCGTTGGGGAAAAATGCTTAATGCTGACTCGGAAGGATTCGAAATGCATGCCCAAATAAGCTTGGACGCATATGACGATCATGCGTGGAGTTTGGCACTTGATTTTACCTCATGCCTCGATTTCGTACGCATGGAGCTTATAGTACCCACTGGAGCCCACGGTGGACGAAAGTTTAACATCGACTCGGACGGATTCGGAATGCATGCGCAAATGAGCTGGGGCGCATGTGATGTCCATGCGGGGTGTTTCGCAGTCAATTTTGTTTGGTGACCGATTTTCGTACGCATTGAATTTGTAGACCCTTGGAAACAGTTGTGCACAAAAGTAAGCCAGCAAGTCAGACTGATTCGAAATGCAAGCGCAAATAAGCCACGTACAAAGTCCATTCGCGCTTTTTGGTACTCAGATTACTTACGAGAGTCATTTTCGGACGCATGGAGTTTATAGTACATGTTGGAACCCGTTGTGGACGATACTACAATGCCGAGTTGGACCGATTCGAGATGCGTGCCAAAATGAGGTAGGGCACGTATGAAGTCCATGTGGTGTGTTTAACATCGACTCAGATGGATTCGACATGCATGCGGAAGTGAGGCGCATACGAAGTTCATTCGGTGTGTTTGTTACTCAGTTTCCTTACGAGAGTAATTTTCGCATGCACGGAGTTTGTGGTACACGTTCCATCCCGTTTGGATGAAACATTCACACTAACTCGGACGGATTTGAAAATGCATGCCAAAATGAGCTAGGCTGCAAATGAGGTCCACTCGAAGTGTTCGGCACTCAAGTTCAATCTGTGCCCAGATTTCGTGCGATGGAGTTTATAATACCCACTAGAAGCCGTTCTGGAAAAAAGTTTAATACTGACACAGACAGATTTGAAATGCATGCCCAAATAAACTTGGACTCATATGACGATCATGTGAGGCGTTTGGCACTTGGCTTTACCTTGTGCATTGATTTTGTACGCATGGAGTTTATAGTACCCATTGGACACCGTTGTGGACAAAAGTTTAACACCGACTCGGACGGATTCGAAATGCATGCCCAAATGAGTTGGGGCGCCCGTGAAGTCCATGCTGGGTGTTTCGTGTTCGATTCTGTTTGGTGCCCGATTTTCACATGCATGGAATTCATAGTACCCATAGAAACCGTTGTGGACAAAAGTTCACCAGCGACTCACACTGATTCGAAATGCATGCACAAATGAGGGACATACGAAGTCCATTCGGTGTTTCTGGTACTCAGTTTCCTGTCAAGAGTCGTCTTCGAAGTACACGTTGGAATCCGTTGTAGATGGAACTTTAACACCGACTCGGACGGACTCAAGATGCATGCTAAAATGAAATGTGGCGCAAATAACGACTATGCAAGATGTCTTTCACTCGGTTTTGTTATGTGCCTCGATTTCGTACGCATAGAATTTATAGTACCCGTTGGAACCCGTTGTGGACGTAAGTTTAACATCGACTCGGACTGTTCCAAAATGCGTGCGCAAATGAGCTACATGCGAGTCCTTTCGAGGTGTTTGGTACTCAGTCTCATTTCAAGAGTCATTTGCGATTGCATGGAGTTTATAATGCATGTAGGAACCCATTGTGGACGAAACATCGAAACCGAGTCGGACAGATTCGAGATACGTGCCAAAATGAGGTAGGGCGCAAGTGAACTCCGCGCGGGGTGTTTTCGTCCGATTTTGTTTGGTGCCTCATCCGTATGCATGGTGTTTATACTACACGTCGTAACACATCGTGGACGAAAGTTGACTCGGACGGATTCGAGATGCATGGGGAGATGAGGCACATATGAAGTCCATGCGGTGTGTTTGTTACCCAGTTTCCTTACAAGAGTCATTTTTGCACGTACGAAGTTTGTGGTACACGCTCCAACCCGTTGTGGATGAAATTCTCACACTGACTCGAACGAATTCGAAATGCAAGCCAAAATGAGCTATGGTGCAAATGAAGTCCACTCGAAGTGTTTGGCACTCACGTTCAATTTGTACCCAGATTTCATATGGATGGAGTTTATAGTGCCCACTAGAGTCATTGGGGAAAAATGTTTAATGCTGACTCGGAAGGATTCGAAATGCATGCCCAAATAAGCTTGGACGCATATGACGATCATGCGTGGAGTTTGGCACTTGATTTTACCACGTGCCTCGATTTCGTACGCATGGAGTTTATAGTACCCACTGGAGCCCACGGTGGACGAAAGTTTAACATCGCCTCGGACGGATTCGGAATGCATGCGCAAATGAGCTGGGGCGCATGTGATGTCCATGCGGGGTGTTTCGCAGTCAATTTTGTTTGGTGACCGATTTTCGTACGCATTGAATTTGTAGACCCTTGGAAACAGTTGTGCACAAAAGTAAGCCAGCAAGTCAGACTGATTCGAAATGCAAGCGCAAATAAGCCACGTACAAAGTCCATTCGCGCTTTTTGGTACTCAGATTACTTACGACAGCCATTTTCGGACGCATGGAGTTTATAGGACATGTTGGAACCCGTTGTGGACGATACTACAATACCGAGTTGGACCGATTCGAGATGCGTGGCAAAATGAGGTAGGGCACGTATGAAGTCCATGTGGTGTGTTTAACATCGACTCAGATGGATTCGACATGCATGCGGAAGTGAGGCGCATACGAAGTTCATTCGGTGTGTTTGTTACTCAGTTTCCTTACGAGAGTAATTTTCGCATGCACGGAGTTTGTGGTACACGTTCCATCCCGTTTGGATGAAACATTCACACTAACTCGGACGGATTTGAAAATGCATGCCAAAATGAGCTTGGCTGCAAATGAGGTCGACTCGAAGTGTTCGGCACTCAAGTTCAATCTGTGCCCAGATTTCGTACGATGGACTTTATAATACCCACTAGAAGCCGTTGCGAAAAAAAGTTTAATACTGACACAGACAGATTTGAAATGCATGAGCAAATAAACTTGGACTCATATGACGATCATGTGAGGCGTTTGGCACTTGGCTTTACCTTGTGCTTTGATTTTGTACGCATGGAGTTTATAGTACCCATTGGACACCGTTGTGGACAAAAGTTTAACACCGACTCGGACAGATTCGAAATGCATGCCCAAATGAGTTGGGGCGCACGTGAAGTCCATGCTGGGTGTTTCGTGTTCGATTCTGTTTGGTGCCCGATTTTCACATGCATGGAATTCATAGTACCCATAGAAACCGTTGTGGACAAAAGTTCACCAGCGACTCACACTGATTCGAAATGCATGCACAAATGAGGGACATACGAAGTCCATTCGGTGTTTCTGGTACTCAGTTTCCTGTCAAGAGTCGTCTTCGAAGTACACGTTGGAATCCGTTGTAGATGGAACTTTAACACCGACTCGGACGGACTCAAGATGCATGCTAAAATGAAATGTGGCGCAAATAACGACTATGCAAGATGTCTTTCACTCGGTTTTGTTATGTGCCTCGATTTCTACGCATAGAATTTATAGTACCCGTTGGAACCCGTTGTGGACGTAAGTTTAACATCGACTCGGACTGTTCCAAAATGCGTGCGCAAATGAGCTACATGCGAGTCCTTTCGAGGTGTTTGGTACTCAGTCTCATTTCAAGAGTCATTTGCGATTGCATGGAGTTTATAGTGCATGTAGGAACCCATTGTGGACGAAACATCGAAACCGAGTCGGACAGATTCGAGATACGTGCCAAAATGAGGTAGGGCGCAAGTGAACTCCGCGCGGGGTGTTTTCGTCCGATTTTGTTTGGTGCCTCATCCGTATGCATGGTGTTTATACTACACGTCGTAACACATCGTGGACGAAAGTTGACTCGGACGGATTCGAGATGCATGGGGAGATGAGGCACATATGAAGTCCATGCGGTGTGTTTGTTACCCAGTTTCCTTACAAGAGTCATTTTTGCACGTACGAAGTTTGTGGTACACGCTCCAACCCGTTGTGGATGAAATTCTCACACCGACTCGAACGAATTCGAAATGCAAGCCAAAATGAGCTATGGTGCAAATGAAGTCCACTCGAAGTGTTTGGCACTCACGTTCAATTTGTACCCAGATTTCATATGGATGGAGTTTATAGTGCCCACTAGAGTCATTGGGGAAAAATGTTTAATGCTGACTCGGAAGGATTCGAAATGCATGCCCAAATAAGCTTGGACGCATATGACGATCATGCGTGGAGTTTCGCACTTGATTTTACCTCATGCCTCGATTTCGTACGCATGGAGTTTATAGTACCCACTGGAGCCCACGGTGGACGAAAGTTTAACATCGACTCGGACGGATTCGGAATGCATGCGCAAATGAGCTGGGGCGCATGTGATGTCCATGCGGGGTGTTTCGCAGTCAATTTTGTTTGGTGACCGATTTTCGTACGCATTAAATTTGTAGACCCTTGGAAACAGTTGTGCACAAAAGTAAGCCAGCAAGTCGACTGATTCGAAATGCAAGCGCAAATAAGCCACGTACAAAGTCCATTCGCGCTTTTTGGTACTCAGATTACTTACGACAGCCATTTTGGACGCATGGAGTTTATAGTACATGTTGGAACCCGTTGTGGACGATACTACAATACCGAGTTGGACCGATTCGAGATGCGTGGCAAAATGAGGTAGGCACGATGAAGTCCATGTGGTGTGTTTAACATCGACTCAGATGGATTCGACATGCATGCGGAAGTGAGGCGCATACGAAGTTCATTCGGTGTGTTTGTTACTCAGTTTCCTTACGAGTAATTTTCGCATGCACGGAGTTTGTGGTACACGCCCATCCCGCTTGGATGAAACATTCACACTAACTCGGACGGATTTGAAAATGCATGCCAAAATGAGCTTGGCTGCAAATGAGGTCGACTCAAGTGTTCGGCACTCAAGTTCAATCTGTGCCCAGATTTCGCACGATGGACTTTATAATACCCACTAGAAGCCGTTATAAAAAAGTTTAATACTGACACGACAGATTTGAAATGCATGAGCAAATAAACTTGGACTCATATGACGATCATGTGAGGCGTTTGGCACTTGGCTTTACCTTGTGCTTTGATTTTGTACGCATGGAGTTTATAGTACCCATTGGACACCGTTGTGGACAAAAGTTTAACACCGACTCGGACAGATTCGAAATGCATGCCCAAATGAGTTGGGGCGCACGTGAAGTCCATGCTGGGTGTTTCGTGTTCGATTCTGTTTGGTGCCCGATTTTCACATGCATGGAATTCATAGTACCCATAGAAACCGTTGTGGACAAAAGTTCACCAGCGACTCACACTGATTCGAAATGCATGCACAAATGAGGGACATACGAAGTCCATTCGGTGTTTCTGGTACTCAGTTTCCTGTCAAGAGTCGTCTTCGAAGTACACGTTGGAATCCGTTGTAGATGGAACTTTAACACCGACTCGGACGGACTCAAGATGCATGCTAAAATGAAATGTGGCGCAAATAACGACTATGCAAGATGTCTTTCACTCGGTTTTGTTATGTGCCTCGATTTCTACGCATAGAATTTATAGTACCCGTTGGAACCCGTTGTGGACGTAAGTTTAACATCGACTCGGACTGTTCCAAAATGCGTGCGCAAATGAGCTACATGCGAGTCCTTTCGAGGTGTTTGGTACTCAGTCTCATTTCAAGAGTCATTTGCGATTGCATGGAGTTTATAGTGCATGTAGGAACCCATTGTGGACGAAACATCGAAACCGAGTCGGACAGATTCGAGATACGTGCCAAAATGAGGTAGGCGCAAGTGAACTCGCGCGGGTGTTTTCGTCCGATTTTGTTTGGTGCCTCATCCGTATGCATGGTGTTTATACTACACGTCGTAACACATCGTGGACGAAAGTTGACTCGACGGATTCGAGATGCATGGGGAGATGAGGCACATATGAAGTCCATGCGGTGTGTTTGTTACCCAGTTTCCTTACAAGAGTCATTTTTGCACGCACGAAGTTTGTGGTACACGCCCAACCCGTTGTGGATGAAATTTCACACTGACTCGAACAATTCGAAATGCAAGCCAAAATGAGCTATGGTGCAAATGAAGTCCACTGAAGTGTTTGGCACTCACGTTCAATTTGTACCCAGATTTCATATGGATGGAGTTTATAGTGCCCACTAGAGTCATTGGGGAAAAATGTTTAATGCTGACTGGAAGGATTCAAATGCATGCCCAAATAAGCTTGGACGCATATGACGATCATGCGTGGAGTTTGGCACTTGATTTTACCTCGTGCCTCGATTTCAGACGCATGGAGTTTATAGTACCCATGGAGCCCACGGTGGACGAAAGTTTAACATCGCCTCGGACGGATTCGGAATGCATGCGCAAATGAGCTGGGGCGCATGTGATGTCCATGCGGGGTGTTTCGCAGTCAATTTTGTTTGGTGACCGATTTTCGTACGCATTGAATTTGTAGACCCTTGGAAACAGTTGTGCACAAAAGTAAGCCAGCAAGTCAGACTGATTCGAAATGCAAGCGCAAATAAGCCACGTACAAAGTCCATTCGCGCTTTTTGGTACTCAGATTACTTACGACAGCCATTTTCGGACGCATGGAGTTTATAGTACATGTTGGAACCCGTTGTGGACGATACTACAATACCGAGTTGGACCGATTCGAGATGCGTGGCAAAATGAGGTAGGGCACGTATGAAGTCCATGTGGTGTGTTTAACATCGACTCAGATGGATTCGACATGCATGCGGAAGTGAGGCGCATACGAAGTTCATTCGGTGTGTTTGTTACTCAGTTTCCTTACGAGAGTAATCTTCGCATGCACGGAGTTTGTGGTACACGTTCCATCCCGTTTGGATGAAACATTCACACTAACTCGGACGGATTTGAAAATGCATGCCAAAATGAGCTTGGCTGCAAATGAGGTCGACTCGAAGTGTTCGGCACTCAAGTTCAATCTGTGCCCAGATTTCGTACGATGGACTTTATAATACCCACTAGAAGCCGTTGCGGAAAAAAGTTTAATACTGACACAGACAGATTTGAAATGCATGCCCAAATAAACTTGGACTCATATGACGATCATGTGAGGCGTTTGGCACTTGGCTTTACCTTGTGCTTTGATTTTGTACGCATGGAGTTTATAGTACCCATTGGACACCGTTGTGTACAAAAGTTTAACACCGACTCGGACAGATTCGAAATGCATGCCCAAATGAGTTGGGGCGCACGTGAAGTCCATGCTGGGTGTTTCGTGTTCGATTCTGTTTGGTGCCCGATTTTCACATGCATGGAATTCATAGTACCCATAGAAACCGTTGTGGACAAAAGTTCACCAGCGACTCACACTGATTCGAAATGCATGCACAAATGAGGGACATACGAAGTCCATTCGGTGTTTCTGGTACTCAGTTTCCTGTCAAGAGTCGTCTTGAAGTACACGTTGAATCCGTTGTAGATGGAACTTTAACACCGACTCGGACGGACTCAAGATGCATGCTAAAATGAAATGTGGCGCAAATAACGACTATGCAAGATGTCTTTCACTCGGTTTTGTTATGTGCCTCGATTTCTACGCATAGAATTTATAGTACCCGTTGGAACCCGTTGTGGACGTAAGTTTAACATCGACTCGGACTGTTCCAAAATGCGTGCGCAAATGAGCTACATGCGAGTCCTTTCGAGGTGTTTGGTACTCAGTCTCATTTCAAGAGTCATTTGCGATTGCATGGAGTTTATAGTGCATGTAGGAACCCATTGTGGACGAAACATCGAAACCGAGTCGGACAGATTCGAGATACGTGCCAAAATGAGGTAGGGCGCAAGTGAACTCCGCGCGGGGTGTTTTCGTCCGATTTTGTTTGGTGCCTCATCCGTATGCATGGTGTTTATACTACACGTCGTAACACATCGTGGACGAAAGTTGACTCGGACGGATTCGAGATGCATGGGGAGATGAGGCACATATGAAGTCCATGCGGTGTGTTTGTTACCCAGTTTCCTTACAAGAGTCATTTTTGCACGTACGAAGTTTGTGGTACACGCTCCAACCCGTTGTGGATGAAATTCTCACACTGACTCGAACGAATTCGAAATGCAAGCCAAAATGAGCTATGGTGCAAATGAAGTCCACTCGAAGTGTTTGGCACTCACGTTCAATTTGTACCCAGATTTCATATGGATGGAGTTTATAGTGCCCACTAGAGTCATTGGGGAAAAATGTTTAATGCTGACTCGGAAGGATTCGAAATGCATGCCCAAATAAGCTTGGACGCATATGACGATCATGCGTGGAGTTTGGCACTTGATTTTACCTCGTGCCTCGATTTCGTACGCATGGAGTTTATAGTACCCACTGGAGCCCACGGTGGACGAAAGTTTAACATCGCCTCGGACGGATTCGGAATGCATGCGCAAATGAGCTGGGGCGCATGTGATGTCCATGCGGGGTGTTTCGCAGTCAATTTTGTTTGGTGACCGATTTTCGTACGCATTGAATTTGTAGACCCTTGGAAACAGTTGTGCACAAAAGTAAGCCAGCAAGTCAGACTGATTCGAAATGCAAGCGCAAATAAGCCACGTACAAAGTCCATTCGCGCTTTTTGGTACTCAGATTACTTACGACAGCCATTTTCGGACGCATGGAGTTTATAGTACATGTTGGAACCCGTTGTGGACGATACTACAATACCGAGTTGGACCGATTCGAGATGCGTGGCAAAATGAGGTAGGGCACGTATGAAGTCCATGTGGTGTGTTTAACATCGACTCAGATGGATTCGACATGCATGCGGAAGTGAGGCGCATACGAAGTTCATTCGGTGTGTTTGTTACTCAGTTTCCTTACGAGAGTAATTTTCGCATGCACGGAGTTTGTGGTACACGTTCCATCCCGTTTGGATGAAACATTCACACTAACTCGGACGGATTTGAAAATGCATGCCAAAATGAGCTTGGCTGCAAATGAGGTCGACTCGAAGTGTTCGGATGGAGTTTTTAGTGCCCACTAGAGTCATTGGGGAAAAATGTTTAATGCTGACTCGGACGGATTCGAAATGCATGCCCAAATAAGCTTGGACGCATATGACGATCATGCGTGCAGTTTGGCACTTGATTTTACCACCTGCCTCGATTTCGTACGCATGGAGTTTATAGTACCCACTTGATGAGGCGATGGAGTCCCGATCTTCCGATAGGATGATAACTATCGATTTTGGCGGAGGCGACCCTTGCGATCCGACTACAACCGAACGACGTCGCTTGCGCCTTAGCAATCGCTGAACCACACTCCAAGTTGTTATCAACCGTGCCAAGAACGCGGTTGACCTGACCACGAAGGTCTATTCCTGCATGCAACCGAAGAACACGCAAGAACAAGATAACAAGCAATCTGAAATTGCAAATATTGATATGAAGATCAAAAGGTGGGATTCCGAAGGCTGTCTTGACAGGTGGTCGTCCGACACAACTGAAGAACAGAAGTTTGCATAATAGCTAAACCTAAACTCAACCAAATCCAAGTCCTAACAAGGGAGGCGGCGGCTCCTTTATAGAGAGAACAACCAGGAGGGGCGTCCAAAGTGCATGCTCTAGGGTTACAAGGCCCATGGGCCCAATTGGTGGTGGCGCAGCACCCTTTTGACTCGGACTCAAAAACCAACGTGGATTGTTTTGATGATTGCAGCCGGCTCGGATGGAATTTGAAGATGAGGTTGGATCCGTTGGAAAGTAGACTTCATAAGCTTTCCATGAAGTACAAGAACGTCCCAAACGGAGTCCGTATAAGAAAGTTACGTTCGTTTCAACTTGCACCATTGCAGCAGTCCGAATCTGATTCCAGTACATGACCAACACGGACTCTTTTGATGATTGCAGCTGTCTCGGATAGAATTTGAAGATGGGGTTGAATCCTTTAGAAAGTAGACTTGATAAGCTTTCCATCAAGTCCAAGAACTTCTCAAACGGAGTCCGTATGAGAAAGTTACGTCCGTTTAAACTTGCACCATTGCAGCAGTCCGAGTCTGATTCCAAAACGTGTCCAACTCGAATTCGTGCTTGACTTGGTCTCAAAGTGACGTGGTGACCTCCATTATTCCTTCCATGCATGTCCAGGACTCCATGTCCCTTTCCTTCATCCTTTCCCAAATTCCTAAGCACAATTAAATCACTTGCATTAGGTAGCGGTCTATTCTCAGTAACATATGAAGGCTGAAGAAATGAATTCACCTTTAGTTCAATCTTGATATTGGGCGCGATTGTCGTATGTGTTTGTGGCGTGGTCACATCATCCTCCCCTTCTTGATAGAAAACCGTCCTCGGTTTTAGCATATGTGTAGCCTCACGTATTGCATGATCTTCATCATAAATCTCGGTACATAATAACAAACGCAACAAACTCTCATTATGTAATATCATACGTTCTTTATCACACAAAGTAAAACCTTTTTGAAACGAGCTCACCTTATAATTTAAGTGATGTATAGGAGCTCTTGTAATTGGAACAACAAGCATTGCAAATATGGTTGTATCCATAGGGGTCGTGTCCTCATCATCCTCCCCTTCTTGAAAACAAAGCCGTCCTCGGCTTTTGATAAACTGAAAGTATGGTAACAAAGAAGCCAAGGTGTATGCATGGTATATGTATATGTCATCCGTTTTAACAGTTCTTCGTTGTTGCACAACTAATGTTATAACACAGCAGCAATCATAAAAGCTCATTGTATTATTAACCCAAAAGTAATCATATATGTTAATGAACAAATCAAAATTTCTCACACAGTAATTATCGCAACTTGTTTTGCAAATTTAGTGAAGCATTTATGCAATTCAAATCTTTGAAGTTGTAAACTTGTTGTGGTGGCACCTATAGGCAAAGCTACAACTTTTGGAATCAAACAAAGTTTATCCATATAATCAGATTTCAATTGAGCAATAGCAAATTCATCTAGTAAGGGTGAAAATATTTGCAAGTTCTTCCATACATCAATTTCATTATTCAGATTGCCAATGTTAGATGGTTCAATAAGAGAAGAACACATAGGCATTGAATGATCACTAAAATTTATTTTTCTTTCATAATGAACAAGATTGAGCATACAAGAGTTGTTGTTCAAAACAACAAGCTGCAATTCATCCATGTGGTCACAAGTTATGCATATTCGATATACAAGAAATTGATTTCCTACACCATAATCTCCAATCAAATTAAACTTATACCCAGGGGTGTAGGCACTAAACAAGAATTTTGAACATGTAAGTTCAGAAACTTTCTCCAAAGCATGTGACAATTTCATAGGAAGATCCAACATGATGTAACACAATGAATTGGCAGGAGAAATTCTAGTTAAAACTTCTTTATGTCTAACCAAAGCCACATGATCATTGTATGTGATTAATTCATCACATGAATCACTCAAAACAGTAGTCAATTCAATTATTTTTTGACAAGGTGCACTCAACGTATTCTCAACACTCAAATCAATGCAGTGTGAATTCTCTACTTGAAATATGGGCATGTCAGAATTGTTTTCCACTAAGTTTTGCTCTAAAATAGCATGAACGGTGCATAATTGTTGTTCTTCACAAGCATACTCACCGTGAGTGATGATAGCACCATGATCTTTACCTTTTTGGCTCCCCTCAGATGATGTAGGTGCATCCATCTCCTCATCTTCGTTCTCAACGAATGGAATCGATGGTTCAATCAACTCATGCTCCTTTTTGACATGGTTCTCAACTGCCTGCAAGTTGTTAGTCACAGAAAAAGGCACAAACATGGGTTTGCTCTCATGTTTCTTATCATCAAGCACTCTCAATTTCTTCTCAATCTGACGTTCAACATTACATGCAAGTATAAACAAATGAGGGAGAGAATTATATTCTTTGTGAATGAGAAGGTCCTGAATTTCTTTATTAAGGCCACGTAAGAATCTATTCTCTGTAGCTTCAGCATGTTCCTCTAAGCCACAACGCAACAAAAGAGCTTTCAATTCTTCATAGTATTCACTTACAGTTCTCCTACCTTGTTCTAAACGTTGCAATCTGTTTAACAAGTCACGTGAATAATATGAAGGAACAAATGTAGATCTCATCACTCGTTTCAAAACATTCCAAGTTTTAGGTACATGTGGTAGTCTACATTGTTTCCTCCACCAAAATAATGCGAAATCAGTGAATTCACTAGTAGCAGCCCTAACTCTTTCATCATCAGGAAAATCATAGCATGCAAAATTTCCATCTAATTGTATTTCCCAATCAAGATAAGCTTCAGGGTCATATCTACCAGCAAATGGCGGAATTGTAAACTTGGCATCATCATCACATACCTCTCTTGTTAACCTACCTGTGCCTTGTTGATTTTGTTGAAGTCGACAACGGTCGTGATCATTGGATCCCTCAATTCTGTTGTTGATGGTGGTGAGGGTCTTATTAATACGATCCAACAAGTTGTTGGTCTCACAAAAATTGCTACAATGTGATCTTGAACCTGTCATGGTTAGTAGAAAACAAGGAAATACACTAGAATTATGTAAGTCCCTATAAACTACTAGGAGGTGGAGCTTCGCAAGTCACACATCTCTCGAACTCTTACCAAGCTCTTACAAGTTCTTACCAATGCAAAACAGGTGGTGCAACTGGTGGCTGGTTCGTGATAACTTAACTCAAGTGATGAGTATAGCGATTGCAAGGTACAGCGAGACCTGTTCGGTTGTAGAAAAGTGGAGCTTGGATAGGCTATGTATTTTGTAGCAAAGGAAAACAATCAATTAATTTCAGAAATTGCACAGAATTGAATTATAGTTCGTATCTAGCACTTAGCCTATGTTGCTGATCAACCAAAGATGGAAGAAGGCTAAAATAAGTGTATGGCAATGTATGGGAGTGGTAAATACAAGATAATTCGATCGAATGCAATCTGGAATTGAAGAACACAAGGATTGTTCCAAAACTTGAAACTGAAGATTTCTGTCCACTGGACAGCGCGTCGGTATTTCGGCCGTAACTTTTGTCAGTTGCCTTTTTTCAATGATTCCTTTTTCTCCGTTTTCTGACGGCTTTTTCTACAACTTTTCTTTTGGGGCCATGTTCCGAAACCGACGGAAAAATTCACACAAAATTCACAAGTGCCGATTGTTGCAGATTCAATCTGGAATTTTAGGTCAACTTGCACCGCAGATATCTCTTAACTGCCTTGCTGGAAACACGTGAAATTTTACAGATAGATGGATGACAAATTTTTGAATCTAATGGCGGTGGTCTCACTCAAAAATAATCTCGGAATCAAAAGATATGGCGTTTTTAGTGGCGGCTGCAGAGAAAGGACAGATCAGCCGAAATTGGAATTAGGGTTTGGGGTGGGGGAATTTTTTTTTATTTGGATTTTTCTTGGAACAAAGATATGACCAGCAACTAGACAAAGCTAAAACGGACACAAATTCAATTTAGCAAACCAAAACTAACAGATTGAAAAGCACAACGGGTTTGGACAGCGAAATTAACTCTTTTGTGGGGCAATTTTTCTGGACTATGGGAAATAAAAATCAATCTACTAACTAAGGATACAAGAAATTCCTACCGGTCAACCAAGCTCTGATACCACTTGATGAGGCGATGGAGTCCCGATCTTCCGATAGGATGATAACTATCGATTTTGGCGGAGGCGACCCTTGCGATCCGACTACAACCGAACGACGCCGCTTGCGCCTTAGCAATCGCTGAACCACACTCCAAGTTGTTATCAACCGTGCAAGAACGCGGTTGACCTGACCACGAAGGTCTATTCCTGCATGCAACGAAGAACACGCAAGAACAAGATAACAAGCAATCTGAAATTGCAAATATTGATATGAAGATCAAAAGGTGGGATTCCGAAGGCTGTCTTGACAGGTGGTCGTCCGACACAACTGAAGAACAGAAGTTTGCATAATAGCTAAACCTAAACTCAACAAAATCCAAGTCCTAACAAGGGAGGCGGCTCCTTTATAGAGAGAACAACCAGGAGGGGCGTCCAAAGTGCATGCTCTAGGGTTACAAGGCCCATGGGCCCAATTGGTGGTGGCGCAGCACCCTTTGACTCGGACTCAAAACCAACGTGGATTGTTTTGATGATTGCAGCCGGCTCGGATGGAATTTGAAGATGAGGTTGGATCCGTTGGAAAGTAGACTTCATAAGCTTTCCATGAAGTACAAGAACGTCCCAAACGGAGTCCGTATAAGAAAGTTACGTTCGTTTCAACTTGCACCATTGCAGCAGTCCGAATCTGATTCCAGTACATGACCAACACGGACTCTTTTGATGATTGCAGCTGTCTCGGATAGAATTTGAAGATGGGGTTGAATCCTTTAGAAAGTAGACTTGATAAGCTTTCCATCAAGTCCAAGAACTTCTCAAACGGAGTCCGTATGAGAAAGTTACGTCCGTTTAAACTTGCACCATTGCAGCAGTCCGAGTCTGATTCCAAAACGTGTCCAACTCGAATTCGTGCTTGACTTGGTCTCAAAGTGACGTGGTGACCTCCATTATTCCTTCCATGCATGTCCAGGACTCCATGTCCCTTTCCTTCATCCTTTCCCAAATTCCTAAGCACAATTAAATCACTTGCATTAGGTAGCGGTCTACTCTCAGTAACATATGAAGGCTGAAGAAATGAATTCACCTTTAGTTCAATCTTGATATTGGGCGCGATTGTCGTATGTGTTTGTGGCGTGGTCACATCACCACTGGAGCCCACGGTGGACGAAAGTTTAACATCGACTCGGACGGATTCGGAATGCATGCGCAAATGAGCTGGGGCGCATGTGATGTCCATGCGGGGTGTTTCGCAGTCAATTTTGTTTGGTGACCGATTTTCGTACGCATTGAATTTGTAGACCCTTGGAAACAGTTGTGCACAAAAGTAAGCCAGCAAGTCAGACTGATTCGAAATGCAAGCGCAAATAAGCCACGTACAAAGTCCATTCGCGCTTTTTGGTACTCAGATTACTTACGACAGCCATTTTCGGACGCATGGAGTTTATAGTACATGTTGGAACCCGTTGTGGACGATACTACAATACCGAGTTGGACCGATTCGAGATGCGTGGCAAAATGAGGTAGGGCACGTATGAAGTCCATGTGGTGTGTTTAACATCGACTCAGATGGATTCGACATGCATGCGGAAGTGAGGCGCATACGAAGTTCATTCGGTGTGTTTGTTACTCAGTTTCCTTACGAGAGTAATCTTCGCATGCACGGAGTTTGTGGTACACGTTCCATCCCGTTTGGATGAAACATTCACACTAACTCGGACGGATTTGAAAATGCATGCCAAAATGAGCTAGGCTGCAAATGAGGTCCACTCGAAGTGTTCGGCGCTCAAGTTCAATCTGTGCCCAGATTTCGTACGATGGAGTTTATAATACCCACTAGAAGCCGTTGCGGAAAAAAGTTTAATACTGACACAGACAGATTTGAAATGCATGCCCAAATAAACTTGGACTCATATGACGATCATGTGAGGCGTTTGGCACTTGGCTTTACCTTGTGCTTTGATTTTGTACGCATGGAGTTTATAGTACCCATTGGACACCGTTGTGGACAAAAGTTTAACACCGACTCGGACGGATTCGAAATGCATGCCCAAATGAGTTGGGGCGCACGTGAAGTCCATGCTGGGTGTTTCGTGTTCGATTCTGTTTGGTGCCCGATTTTCACATGCATGGAATTCATAGTACCCATAGAAACCGTTGTGGACAAAAGTTCACCAGCGACTCACACTGATTCGAAATGCGAGCACAAATGAGGGACATACGAAGTCCATTCGGTGTTTCTGGTACTCAGTTTCCTGTCAAGAGTCGTCTTCGAAGTACACGTTGGAATCCGTTGTAGATGGAACTTTAACACCGACTCGGACGGACTCAAGATGCATGCTAAAATGAAATGTGGCGCAAATAACGACTATGCAAGATGTCTTTCACTCGGTTTTGTTATGTGCCTCGATTTCGTCCGCATAGAATTTATAGTACCCGTTGGAACCCGTTGTGGATGTAAGTTTAACATCCACTCGGACTGTTCCAAAATGCGTGCGCAAATGAGCTACATGCGAGTCCTTTCGAGGTGTTTGGTACTCAGTCTCATTTCAAGAGTCATTTGCGATTGCATGGAGTTTATAGTGCATGTAGGAACCCATTGTGGACGAAACATCGAAACCGAGTCGGACAGATTCGAGATACGTGCCAAAATGGTAGGGCGCAAGTGAACTCCGCGCGGGGTGTTTTCGTCCGATTTTGTTTGGTGCCTCATCCGTATGCATGGTGTTTATACTACACGTCGTAACACATCGTGGACGAAAGTTGACTCGGACGGATTCGAGATGCATGGGAGATGAGGCACATATGAAGTCCATGCGGTGTGTTTGTTACCCAGTTTCCTTACAAGAGTCATTTTTGCGTCACGAAGTTTGTGGTACACGCTCCAACCCGTTGTGGATGAAATTCTCACACCGACTCGAACGAATTCGAAATGCAAGCCAAAATGAGCTATGGTGCAAATGAAGTCCACTCGAAGTGTTTGGCACTCATGTTCAATTTGTACCCAGATTTCATATGGATGGAGTTTATAGTGCCCACTGGAGTCATTGGGGAAAAATGTTTAATGCTGACTCGGAAGGATTCGAAATGCATGCCCAAATAAGCTTGGACGCATATGACGATCATGCGTGGAGTTTCGCACTTGATTTTACCTCATGCCTCGATTTCGTACGCATGGAGTTTATAGTACCCACTGGAGCCCACGGTGGAGAAAGTTTAACATCGACTCGGACGGATTCAGAATGCATGCACAAATAAGCTGGGGCGCATGTGATGTCCATGCGGGGTGTTTCGTGATGTGACCACGCCACAAACACATACGACAATAGCGCCCAATATCAAGATTGAACTAAAGGTGAATTCGTTTCTTCAGCCTTCATATGTTACTAAGAATAGACCACTACCTAATGCAAGTGATTTAATTGTGTTTAGGAACTTGGGAAAGGATGAAGGAAAGGGACATGGAGTCCTGGACATGCATGAAAGGAATAATGGAGGTCACCACGTCACTTTGGGACCAAGTCAAGCACGAATTCGAGTTGGACACGTTTTGGAATCAGACTCGGACTGCTGCGATGGTACCAAGTTCAAACGGGCATAACTTCCTCATACGGACTCCGTTTGGGACGTTCTTGTACTTCATGGAAATCGTATGAAGTCTACTTTCCAAAAGATCCAACCTCATCTTCAAATTCTATCCGAGCCGGCCGCAATCGTCAAAAGAGTACACGTTGGTCACGTACTGGAATCGGATTCGGACTGCTGCAATGGTGCAAGTTTAAACGGACATAACTTCCTCATACGGACTCCGTTTGGAACGTTCTTGTACTTCATGGAAAGCTTATCAAGTCTACTTTCCAATGGATCCAACCTCATCTTCAAATTCCATCGGAGCCGGCCGTAATCATCAAAATAATTCACGTAGGTTTCTGAGTCCGAGTCAAAGGGTGCTGCGCCACCTCCACTTGGGCCCATGGGCCTTGTAACCTAGGGTGTACCCTTTGGGACGCCTCCTGGTTGTTTTCACTATATAGGAGCCGCCGCCTCCGTTTCTAGGACTTAGGTTTTGTTTAGATCAGTTTAGCCCCTTGTGCAAACTCCACGTTCTCTTGTGTCGGCTAGACCAACAGATTCGTGTTACAGAACCTCAACTATCCTTGTGCGACTTTTATATCTAGCAAGTTTCAGGTTGCTCACTATCCTTGTTCTTGCGTGTTCTTCGGTTGCATGCAGGAATAGACCTTCGTGGTCAGGTCAACCGTGTTCTTGGCACGGTTGATAACATCTTGGGGTTGGTTCAGCGATTGCTAAGGCGCACGTGACGTCTCGTACGGTTGTAGTCGGATCGCAAGAGTCATCTCCACCGAAATCGATAGTTATCATCCTATCGGAAGATCGGGACCCCATCGCCTCATCATTTCGCAGTCAATTTTGTTTGGTGACCGATTTTCGTACGCATTGAATTTGTAGACCCTTGGAAACAGTTGTG
Source organism: Dendrocalamus sinicus (assembly GCA_036346575.1). Taxonomy (NCBI): domain Eukaryota; kingdom Viridiplantae; phylum Streptophyta; class Magnoliopsida; order Poales; family Poaceae; genus Dendrocalamus; species Dendrocalamus sinicus. The sequence goes on from JAYEVI010000546.1 coordinate 322,729, forward strand.
CACAAAAGTAAGCCAGCAAGTCAGACTGATTCGAAATGCAAGCGCAAATAAGCCACGTACAAAGTCCATTCGCGCTTTTTGGTACTCAGATTACTTACGACAGCCATTTTCGGACGCATGGAGTTTATAGTACATGTTGGAACCCGTTGTGGACGATACTACAATACCGAGTTGGACCGATTCGAGATGCGTGCCAAAATGAGGTAGGGCACGTATGAAGTCCATGTGGTGTGTTTAACATCGACTCAGATGGATTCGACATGCATGCGGAAGTGAGGCGCATACGAAGTTCATTCGGTGTGTTTGTTACTGAGTTTCCTTACGAGAGTAATCTTCGCATGCACGGAGTTTGAGGTACACGTTCCATCCCTTTTGTATGAAACATTCACACTAACTCGGACGGATTTGAAAATGCATGCCAAAATGAGCTAGGCTGCAAATGAGGTCCACTCGAAGTGTTCGGCACTCAAGTTCAATCTGTGCCCAGATTTCGTACGATGGAGTTTATAATACCCACTAGAAGCCGTTGCGGAAAAAAGTTTAATACTGACACAGACAGATTTGAAATGCATGCCCAAATAAACTTGGACTCATATGACGATCATGTGAGGCGTTTGGCACTTGGCTTTACCTTGTGCTTTGATTTTGTACGCATGGAGTTTATAGTACCCATTGGACACCGTTGTGGACAAAAGTTTAACACCGACTTCGGACGGATTCGAAATGCATGCCCAAATGAGTTGGGGCGCACGTGAAGTCCATGCTGGGTGTTTCGTGTTCGATTCTGTTTGGTGCCCGATTTTCACATGCATGGAATTCATAGTACCCATAGAAACCGTTGTGGACAAAAGTTCACCGACGACTCACACTGATTCGAAATGCAAGCACAAATGAGGGACATACGAAGTCCATTCGGTGTTTCTGGTACTCAGTTTCCTGTCAAGAGTCGTCTTCGAAGTACACGTTGGAATCCGTTGTAGATGGAACTTTAACACCGACTCGGACGAACTCAAGATGCATGCTAAAATGAAATGTGGCGCAAATAACGACTATGCAAGATGTCTTTCACTCGGTTTTGTTATGTGCCTCGATTTCGTACGCATAGAATTTATAGTACCCGTTGGAACCCGTTGTGGACGTAAGTTTAACATCGACTCGGACTGATCCAAAATGCGTCCGCAAATGAGCTACATGCGAGTCCTTTCGAGGTGTTTGGTACTCAGTCTCATTTCAAGAGTCATTTGCGATTGCATGGAGTTTATAGTGCATGTAGGAACCCATTGTGGACGAAACATCGAAACCGAGTCGGACAGATTCGAGATACGTGCCAAAATGAGGTAGGGCGCAAGTGAACTCCGCGCGGGGTGTTTTCGTCCGATTTTGTTTGGTGCCTCATCCGTATGCATGGTGTTTATACTACACGTCGTAACACATCGTGGACGAAAGTTGACTCGGACGGATTCGAGATGCATGGGGAGATGAGGCACATATGAAGTCCATGCGGTGTGTTTGTTACCCAGTTTCCTTACAAGAGTCATTTTTGCACGTACGAAGTTTGTGGTACACGCTCCAACCCGTTGTGGATGAAATTCTCACACCGACTCGAACGAATTCGAAATGCAAGCCAAAATGAGCTATGGTGCAAATGAAGTCCACTCGAAGTGTTTGGCACTCATGTTCAATTTGTACCCAGATTTCATATGGATGGAGTTTATAGTGCCCACTAGAGTCATTGGGGAAAAATGTTTAATGCTGACTCGGAAGGATTCGAAATGCATGCCCAAATAAGCTTGGACGCATATGACGATCATGCGTGGAGTTTCGCACTAGATTTTACCTCATGCCTCGATTTCGTACGCATGGAGTTTATAGTACCCACTGGAGCCCACGGTGGAGAAAGTTTAACATCGACTCGGACGGATTCAGAATGCATGCACAAATGAGCTGGGGCGCATGTGATGTCCATGCGGGGTGTTTCGCAGTCAATTTTGTTTGGTGACCGATTTTCGTACGCATTGAATTTGTAGACCCTTGGAAACAGTTGTGCACAAAAGTAAGCCAGCAAGTCAGACTGATTCGAAATGCAAGCGCAAATAAGCCACGTACAAAGTCCATTCGCGCTTTTTGGTACTCAGATTACTTACGACAGCCATTTTCGGACGCATGGAGTTTATAGTACATGTTGGAACCCGTTGTGGACGATACTACAATACCGAGTTGGACCGATTCGAGATGCGTGCCAAAATGAGGTAGGGCACGTATGAAGTCCATGTGGTGTGTTTAACATCGACTCAGATGGATTCGACATGCATGCGGAAGTGAGGCGCATACGAAGTTCACTCGCTGTGTTTGTTACTCAGTTTCCATACGAGAGTAATCTTCGCATGCTCGGAGTTTGTGGTACACGTTCCATCCCGTTTGGATGAAACATTCACACTAACTCGGACGGATTTGAAAATGCATGCCAAAATGAGCTAGGCTGCAAATGAGGTCCACTCGAAGTGTTCGGCACTCAAGTTCAATCTGTGCCCAGATTTAAATGCGATGGAGTTTATAATACCCACTAGAAGCCGTTGCGGAAAAAAGTTTAATACTGACACAGACAGATTTGAAATGCATGCCCAAATAAACTTGGACTCATATGACGATCATGTGAGGCGTTTGGCACTTGGCTTTACCTTGTGCTTTGATTTTGTACGCATGGAGTTTATAGTACCCATTGGACACCGTTGTGTACAAAAGTTTAACACCGACTCGGACGGATTCGAAATGCATGCCCAAATGAGTTGGGGCGCACGTGAAGTCCATGCTGGGTGTTTCGTGTTCGATTCTGTTTGGTGCCCGATTTTCACATGCATGGAATTCATAGTACCCATAGAAACCGTTGTGGACAAAAGTTCACCAGCGACTCACACTGATTCGAAATGCAAGCACAAATGAGGGACATACGAAGTCCATTCGGTGTTTCTGGTACTCAGTTTCCTGTCAAGAGTCGTCTTCGAAGTACACGTTGGAATCCGTTGTAGATGGAACTTTAACACCGACTCGGACGGACTCAAGATGCATGCTAAAATGAAATGTGGCGCAAATAACGACTATGCAAGATGTCTTTCACTCGGTTTTGCTATGTGCCTCGATTTCGTACGCATAGAATTTATATTACCCGTTGGAACCCGTTGTAGACGAAAGTTTAACATCGACTCGGACTGATCCAAAATGCGTGCGCAAATGAGCTACATGCGAGTCCTTTCGTGGTGTTTGGTACTCACTTTCATTTCAAGAGTCATTTTCGATTGCATGGAGTTTATAGTGCATGTAGGAACCCATTGTGGACGAAACATCGAAACCGAGTCGGACAGATTCGAGATACGTGCCAAAATGAGGTAGGGCGCAAGTGAACTCCGCGCGGGGTGTTTTCGTCCGATTTTGTTTGCTGCCTCATCCGTATGCATGGTGTTTATACTACACGTCGGAACACATCGTGGACGAAAGTTGACTCGGACGGATTCGAGATGCATGGGGAGATGAGGCACATATGAAATCCATGCGGTGTGTTTGTTACCCAGTTTCGTTACTAGAGTCATTTCTGCACGTACGAAGTTTGTGGTACACGCTCCAACCCGTTGTGGATGAAATTCTCACACCGACTCGAACGAATTCGAAATGCAAGCCAAAATGAGCTATGGTGCAAATGAAGTCCACTCGAAGTGTCTGGCACTCAGGTTCAATTTGTACCCAGATTTCATATGGATGGAGTTTATAGTGCCCACTAGAGTCATTGGGGAAAAACGTTTAATGCTGACTCGGACGGATTCGAAATGCATGCCCAAATAAGCTTGGACGCATATGACGATCATGCGTGGAGTTTGGCACTTGATTTTACCTCATGCCTCGATTTAAATGCGCATGGAGTTTATAGTACCCACTGGAGCCCACGGTGGGCGAAAGTTTAACATCGACTCGGACGGATTCGAATGCATGCGCAAATGAGCTGGGCGCATGTGATGTCCATGCGGGTGTTTCGCAGATCAATTTTGTTTGGTTACCGATTTTCGTACGCATTGAATTTGTAGACCCTTGGAAACAGTTGTGCACAAAAGTAAGCCAGCAAGTCAGACTGATTCGAAATGCAAGCGCAAATAAGCCACGTACAAAGTCCATTCGCGCTTTTTGGTACTCAGATTACTTACGAGAGTCATTTTCGGACGCATGGAGTTTATAGTACATGTTGGAACCCGTTGTGGACGATACTACAATACCGAGTTGGACCGATTCGAGATGCGTGCCAAAATGAGGTAGGGCGCGTGATGAGTCGATGGGGTCCCGATCTTCCGATAGGATGATAACTATCGATTTTGGCGGAGGCGACCCTTGCGATCCGACTACAACCGAACGACGTCGCTTGCGCCTTAGCAATCGCTGAACCACACTCCAAGTTGTTATCAACCGTGCCAAGAACGCGGTTGACCTGACCACGAAGGTCATTCCTGCATGCAACCGAAGAACACGCAAGAACAAGATAACAAGCAATCTGAAATTGCAAATATTGATATGAAGATCAAAAGGTGGGATTCCGAAGGCTGTCTTGACAGGTGGTCGTCCGACACAACTGAAGAACAGAAGTTTGCATAATAGCTAAACCTAAACTCAACAAAATCCAAGTCCTAGCAACGGAGGCGGTGGCTCCTTTATAGGGAGAACAACCAGGGGTGGCGTCCAAGTGCATGCCCTAAGGTTACAAGGCCCATGGGGCCAAGTGGTGGTGGCGCAGCACCCTTTTGACTCGGACTCAGAGATCAACGTGGACTCTTTTGATGATTGCGGCCGGCTCAGATGGAATTTGAAGATGAGGTTGGATCCATTGGAAAGTAGACTTCATAAGCTTTCCATGAAGTACAATTACATCCCAAACGGAGTCCGTATGAGAAAGTTATGCCCGTTTGAACTTGCACCACTGCAGCAGTCCGAGTCTGATTCCAGTACGTGACCAACGTGGACGCTTTTAACAATTGCGGCCGGCTCGGATAGAATTTGAATATGAGGATGGATCCGTTGGAAAGTAGACTTCAGAAGCTTTCCATGAAGTACAAGAACGTCCCAAACGGAGTCCGTATGAGGAAGTTATGCCTGTTTGAACTTGGTACCATCACAGCAGTCCGAGTCTGATTCCAAAACGTGTCCAACTCGAATTCGTGCTTGACTTGGTCCCAAAGTGACGTGGTGACCTCCATTGTTCCTTCCATGCATGTCCAGGACTCCATGTCCCTTTCCTTCATCCCTTCCCAAGTTCCTAAGCACAATTAAATCACTTGCATTAGGTAGCGGTCTATTCTCAGTAACATATGAAGGCTGAAGAAACGAATTCACCTTTAGTTCAATCTTGATATTAGGCGCGATTGTCGTATGTGTTTGTGGCATGGTCACATCATCCTCCCTTCTTGATAGAAAACCGTCCTCGGTTTTAGCATATGTGTAGCCTCACGTATTGCATGATCTTCATCATAAATCTCGGTACATAATAACAAACGCAACAAACTCTCATTATGTAATATCATACGTTCTTTATCACACAAAGTAAAACCTTCTTGAAACGAGCTCACCTTATAATTTAAGTGATGCGTAGGAGCTCTTGTAATTGGAACAACAAGCATAGCAAATGTGGTTGTATCCATAGGGTCGTGTCCTCATCATCCTCCCTTCTTGAAAACAAAGCCGTCCTCGGCTTTTGATAAACTGAAAGTATGGTAACAAAGAAGCCAAGGTGTATGCATGGTATATGTATATGTCGTCCGTTTAACAGTTCTTCGTTGTTGCACAATTAATGTTATAACACAGCAGCAATCATAAAAGCTCATTGTATTATTAACCCAAAAGTAATCATATATGTTAATGAACAAATCAAAATTTCTCACACAGTAATTATCGCAACTTGTTTTGCAAATGTAAGTGAAGCATTTATGCAATTCAAATCTTTGAAGTTGTAAACTTGCTGTGGTGGCACATATAGGCAAAGTTACAACTTTTGGAATCAAACAAAGTTTATCCATATAATCAGATTTCAATTGAGCAATAGCAAATTCATCAAGTAAGGGTGAAAATATTTGCAAGTTCTTCCATGCATCAATTTCATTATTCAGATTGCCAATGTTAGATGGTTCAATAAGAGAAGAACACATAGGCATTGAATGATCACTAAATTTTATTTTTCTTTCATAATGAACAAGATTGAGCATACAAGAGTTGTTGTTCAAAACAACAAGCTGCAATTCATCCATGTGGTCACAAGTTATGCATATTCGATATACAAGAAATTGATTTCCTACACCATAATCTCCAATCAAATTAAACTTATACCCAGGGGTGTAGGCACTAAACAAGAATTTTGAACATGTAAGTTCAGAAACTTTCTCCAAAGCATGTGACAATTTAATAGGAAAATCCAACATGATGTAACACAATGAATTGGCACGAGAAATTCTAGTTAAAACTTCTTTATGTCTAACCAAAGCCACATGATCATGGTATGTGATTAATTCATCACATGAATCACTCAAAACAGCAGGCAATTCATTTATTTTTTGACAAGGTGCACTCAACGTATTCTCAACACTCAAATCAATGCAGTGTGAATTCTCTACTTGAAATATGGGCACGTCAGAATCGTTTTCCACTAAGTTTTGCTGTAAAATAGCATGAACGATGCATAATTGTTGTTCTTCACAAGCATACTCACCGTGAGTGGTGATAGCACCATGATCTTTACCTTTTTGGCTCCCCTCAGATGATGTAGGTGCATCCATCTCCTCATCTTCGTTCTCAACGAATGGAATCGATGGTTCAATCAACTCATGCTCCTTTTCGACATGGTTCTCAAATTCCTGCAAGTTGTTAGTCACAGAAAGAGGCACAAACAAGGGTTTGTTCTCATGTTTTTTGGTATTAAACATTCTCAGTTTCTCCTCAATCTGACTTTCAACCTTACAAGCAAGTATAAACAAATCATAGAGAGAATTATATTCTTTGTGAATGAGAATATTCTTAATTTCTTGATTAAGCCCACCTAAAAATCTATTCTCTGTAGCTTCCACATGTTCCTCTAAATCACAACGCAACAAAAGAGCTTTCAATTCTTCATAGTATTCACTTACAGTTCTCCTACCTTGTTCTAAACGTTGCAATCTTTTTAACAAGTCACGTGAATAATATGAAGGAACAAATGTAGATCTCATCACTCGTTTCAAAACATTCCAAGTTTTAGGTACATGTGGTAGGCTACATTGTTTCCTCCACCAAAATAATGCGAAATCAGTGAATTCACTAGTAGCAGCCCTAACTCTTTTATCATCAGGAAAATCATAGCACAGAAAATTTTGATCTAATTGTATTTCCCATTCAAGATAAGCTTCAGGGTCATATCTACCAGCAAATGGAGGAATTGTAAACTTGGCATCATCATCACATACCTCTCTTGTTAACCTACCTGTACCTTGTCGATTATGTCGAAGTCGACAATGGTCGCGATCATTGGAGCCCTCAATTCTGTTGTTGATGGTGGTGAGGGTCTTATTAATACGATCCAACAAGTTGTTGGTTTCACAAAAATTGCTACAATGTGATCTTGAACCTGTCATGGTTAGTAGAAAACAAGGAAATACACAAGAATTATGTAAGTCCCTATAAACTACTAGGAGGTGGAGCTTCACAAGTCACACATCTCTCAAATTCTTACCAAGCTCTTACAAGTTCTTACCAATGCAAAACAGGTGGTGCAACCCGTGGCTGGTTCGTGATAAATCCAACTCAAGTGATGAGTAAAGCGATTGCAAGGTACAGGAGACCTGTTCGGTTTGTAGAAAAGTGGAGCTTGGATAGGCTATGTATTTTGTAGCAAAGGAACACAATCAATTAATTTCAGAAATTGCACAGAATTGAATTATAGTTCAGTATCTAGCACTTAGCCTATGTTGCTGATCAACCAAAGATGGAAGAAGGCTAAAACAAGTGTATGACAATGTATGGGAGTGGTAAATACAAGATAATTCAATCGAATGCAATTTGGAATTGAAGAACACAAGGATTGATCCCAAACTTGAAAATTGAAGTTTTCTGTCCACTGGACAGCACGTCGGTATTTCGGCCGTAACTTTTTGTCAGTTGCCTTTTTTTTCAATGATTCTTTTTTTATCCTTTTCCTGACGGATTTTTCTACAACTTTTGTTTTGGAGCCAAGTTCTGGAAACCGACCGAAAAATTCGCACAAAATTCACAAATGCCGACTGTTGCAGATTCAATCTGGAATTTTAGGTCAACTTGCACCGCAGATATCTCTTAACTGCCTTCCTGGAATGACGTGAAATTTTACAGATAGATGGACAACGAAGTTTTGAATCTAATGGCGGTGGTCTCACTCAAAAATAATCTCGGATTCAAAAGATATGGCGTTTTTGGTGGTGGCTGCAGAGAAAGGACAGATCAGCCGAAATTGGAATTAGGGTTTGGGGTGGGGAAATTTTTTTTTATTTGGATTTTCTTGGAACAAAGATATGACCAGTAACTAGACAAAGCTAAAACGGACACAAATTCAATTTAGCAAACCAAAACTAACAGATTGAAAAGCACAACGGGGTTTGGACAGCGGAAATTAACTCTTTTTGTGGGGCAATTTTTCTGGACTATGGGAAATAAAAATCAATCTACTAACTAAGGATACAAGAAATTCCTACCGGTCAACTGAAGCTCTGATACCACTTGATGAGTCGATGGGGTCCCGATCTTCCGATAGGATGATAACTATCGATTTTGGCGGAGGCGACCCTTGCGATCCGACTACAACCGAACGACGTCGCTTGCGCCTTAGCAATCGCTGAACCACACTCCAAGTTGTTATCAACCGTGCCAAGAACGCGGTTGACCTGACCACGAAGGTCTATTCCTGCATGCAACCGAAGAACACGCAAGAACAAGATAACAAGCAATCTGAAATTGCAAATATTGATATGAAGATCAAAAGGTGGGATTCCGAAGGCTGTCTTGACAGGTGGTCGTCCGACACAACTGAAGAACAGAAGTTTGCATAATAGCTAAACCTAAACTCAACAAAATCCAAGTCCTAGCAACGGAGGCGGTGGCTCCTTTATAGGGAGAACAACCAGGGGTGGCGTCCAAGTGCATGCCCTAAGGTTACAAGGCCCATGGGGCCAAGTGGTGGTGGCGCAGCACCCTTTTTGACTCGGACTCAGAGACTAACGTGGACTCTTTTGATGATTGCGGCCGGCTCAGATGGAATTTGAAGATGCGGTTGGATCCATTGGAAAGTAGACTTCATAAGCTTTCCATGAAGTACAAGTACATCCCAAACGGAGTCCGTATGAGAAAGTTATGCCCGTTTGAACTTGCACCACTGCAGCAGTCCGAGTCTGATTCCAGTACGTGACCAACGTGGACGCTTTTAACAATTGCGGCCGGCTCGGATAGAATTTGAATATGAGGATGGATCCGTTGGAAAGTAGACTTCAGAAGCTTTCCATGAAGTACAAGAACGTCCCAAACGGAGTCCGTATGAGGAAGTTATGCCTGTTTGAACTTGGTACCATCACAGCAGTCCGAGTCTGATTCCAAAACGTGTCCAACTCGAATTCGTGCTTGACTTGGTCCCAAAGTGACGTGGTGACCTCCATTGTTCCTTCCATGCATGTCCAGGACTCCATGTCCCTTTCCTTCATCCCTTCCCAAGTTCCTAAGCACAATTAAATCACTTGCATTAGGTAGCGGTCTATTCTCAGTAACATATGAAGGCTGAAGAAACGAATTCACCTTTAGTTCAATCTTGATATTGGGCGCGATTGTCGTATGTGTTTGTGGCATGGTCACATCATCCTCCCTTCTTGATAGAAAACCGTCCTCGGTTTTAGCATATGTGTAGCCTCACGTATTGCATGATCTTCATCATAAATCTCGGTACATAATAACAAACGCAACAAACTCTCATTATGTAATATCATACGTTCTTTATCACACAAAGTAAAACCTTCTTGAAACGAGCTCACCTTATAATTTAAGTGATGCGTAGGAGCTCTTGTAATTGGAACAACAAGCATAGCAAATGTGGTTGTATCCATAGGGGTCGTGTCCTCATCATCCTCCCCTTCTTGAAAACAAAGCCGTCCTCGGCTTTTGATAAACTGAAAGTATGGTAACAAAGAAGCCAAGGTGTATGCATGGTATATGTATATGTCGTCCGTTTTAACAGTTCTTCGTTGTTGCACAATTAATGTTATAACACAGCAGCAATCATAAAAGCTCATTGTATTATTAACCCAAAAGTAATCATATATGTTAATGAACAAATCAAAATTTCTCACACAGTAATTATCGCAACTTGTTTTGCAAATGTAAGTGAAGCATTTATGCAATTCAAATCTTTGAAGTTGTAAACTTGCTGTGGTGGCACATATAGGCAAAGTTACAACTTTTGGAATCAAACAAAGTTTATCCATATAATCAGATTTCAATTGAGCAATAGCAAATTCATCAAGTAAGGGTGAAAATATTTGCAAGTTCTTCCATGCATCAATTTCATTATTCAGATTGCCAATGTTAGATGGTTCAATAAGAGAAGAACACATAGGCATTGAATGATCACTAAATTTTATTTTTCTTTCATAATGAACAAGATTGAGCATACAAGAGTTGTTGTTCAAAACAACAAGCTGCAATTCATCCATGTGGTCACAAGTTATGCATATTCGATATACAAGAAATTGATTTCCTACACCATAATCTCCAATCAAATTAAACTTATACCCAGGGTGTAGGCACTAAACAAGAATTTTGAACATGTAAGTTCAGAAACTTTCTCCAAAGCATGTGACAATTTAATAGGAAAATCCAACATGATGTAACACAATGAATTGGCACGAGAAATTCTAGTTAAAACTTCTTTATGTCTAACCAAAGCCACATGATCATGGTATGTGATTAATTCATCACATGAATCACTCAAAACAGCAGGCAATTCATTTATTTTTGACAAGGTGCACTCAACGTATTCTCAACACTCAAATCAATGCAGTGTGAATTCTCTACTTGAAATATGGGCACGTCAGAATCGTTTTCCACTAAGTTTTGCTGTAAAATAGCATGAGCGATGCATAATTGTTGTTCTTCACAAGCATACTCACCGTGAGTGGTGATAGCACCATGATCTTTACCTTTTGGCTCCCCTCAGATGATGTAGGTGCATCCATCTCCTCAGCCGTTCTCAACGAATGGAATCGATGGTTCAATCAACTCATGCTCCTTTTCGACATGGTTCTCAAATTCCTGCAAGTTGTTAGTCACAGAAAGAGGCACAAACAAGGGTTTGTTCTCATGTTTTTTGGTATTAAACATTCTCAGTTTCTCCTCAATCTGACTTTCAACCTTACAAGCAAGTATAAACAAATCATAGAGAGAATTATATTCTTTGTGAATGAGAATATTCTTAATTTCTTGATTAAGCCCACCTAAAAATCTATTCTCTGTAGCTTCCACATGTTCCTCTAAATCACAACGCAACAAAAGAGCTTTCAATTCTTCATAGTATTCACCTACAGTTCTCCTACCTTGTTCTAAACGTTGCAATCTTTTAACAAGTCACGTGAATAATATGAAGGAACAAATGTAGATCTCATCACTCGTTTCAAAACATTCCAAGTTTTAGGTACATGTGGTAGGCTACATTGTTTCCTCCACCAAAATAATGCGAAATCAGTGAATTCACTAGTAGCAGCCCTAACTCTTTATCATCAGGAAAATCATAGCACAGAAAATTTTGATCTAATTGTATTTCCCATTCAAGATAAGCTTCAGGGTCATATCTACCAGCAAATGGAGGAATTGTAAACTTGGCATCATCATCACATACCTCTCTTGTTAACCTACCTGTACCTTGTCGATTATGTCGAAGTCGACAATGGTCGCGATCATTGGAGCCCTCAATTCTGTTGTTGATGGTGGTGAGGGTCTTATTAATACGATCCAACAAGTTGTTGGTTTCACAAAAATTGCTACAATGTGATCTTGAACCTGTCATGGTTAGTAGAAAACAAGGAAATACACAAGAATTATGTAAGTCCCTATAAACTACTAGGAGGTGGAGCTTCACAAGTCACACATCTCTCAAATTCTTACCAAGCTCTTACAAGTTCTTACCAATGCAAAACAGGTGGTGCAACCCGTGGCTGGTTCGTGATAAATCCAACTCAAGTGATGAGTAAAGCGATTGCAAGGTACAGCGAGACCTGTTCGGTTTGTAGAAAAGTGGAGCTTGGATAGGCTATGTATTTTGTAGCAAAGGAACACAATCAATTAATTTCAGAAATTGCACAGAATTGAATTATAGTTAGTATCTAGCACTTAGCCTATGTTGCTGATCAACCAAAGATGGAAGAAGGCTAAAACAAGTGTATGACAATGTATGGGAGTGGTAAATACAAGATAATTCAATCGAATGCAATTTGGAATTGAAGAACACAAGGATTGATCCCAAACTTGAAAATTGAAGTTTTCTGTCCACTGGACAGCACGTCGGTATTTCGGCCGTAACTTTTGTCAGTTGCCTTTTTTCAATGATTCTTTTTATCCTTTTCCTGACGGATTTTTCTACAACTTTTGTTTTGGAGCCAAGTTCTGGAAACCGACCGAAAAATTCGCACAAAATTCACAAATGCCGACTGTTGCAGATTCAATCTGGAATTTTAGGTCAACTTGCACCGCAGATATCTCTTAACTGCCTTCCTGGAATGACGTGAAATTTTACAGATAGATGGACAACGAAGTTTTGAATCTAATGGCGGTGGTCTCACTCAAAAATAATCTCGGAATCAAAAGATATGGCGTTTTTGGTGACGGCTGCAGAGAAAGGACAGATCAGCCGAAATTGGAATTAGGGTTTGGGGTGGGGAATTTTTTTATTTGGATTTTCTTGGAACAAAGATATGACCAGCAACTAGACAAAGCTAAAACGGACACAAATTCAATTTAGCAAACCAAAACTAACAGATTGAAAAGCACAACGGGGTTTGGACAGCGGAAATTAACTCTTTTTGTGGGGCAATTTTTCTGGACTATGGGAAATAAAAATCAATCTACTAACTAAGGATACAAGAAATTCCTACCGGTCAACTGAAGCTCTGATACCACTTGATGAGTCGATGGGGTCCCGATCTTCCGATAGGATGATAACTATCGATTTTGGCGGAGGCGACCCTTGCGATCCGACTACAACCGAACGACGTCGCTTGCGCCTTAGCAATCGCTGAACCACACTCCAAGTTGTTATCAACCGTGCCAAGAACGCGGTTGACCTGACCACGAAGGTCTATTCCTGCATGCAACGAAGAACACGCAAGAACAAGATAACAAGCAATCTGAAATTGCAAATATTGATATGAAGATCAAAGGTGGGATTCGAAGGCTGTCTTGACAGGTGGTCGTCCGACACAACTGAAGAACAGAAGTTTGCATAATAGCTAAACCTAAACTCAACAAAATCCAAGTCCTAGCAACGGAGGCGGTGGCTCCTTTATAAGGAGAACAACCAGGGGTGGCGTCCAAGTGCATGCCCTAAGGTTACAAGGCCCATGGGGCCAAGTGGTGGTGGCGCAGCACCCTTTTGACTCGGACTCAGAGACTAACGTGGACTCTTTTGATGATTGCGGCCGGCTCAGATGGAATTTGAAGATGCGGTTGGATCCATTGGAAAGTAGACTTCATAAGCTTTCCATGAAGTACAAGTACATCCCAAACGGAGTCCGTATGAGAAAGTTATGCCCGTTTGAACTTGCACCACTGCAGCAGTCCGAGTCTGATTCCAGTACGTGACCAACGTGGACGCTTTTAACAATTGCGGCCGGCTCGGATAGAATTTGAATATGAGGTTGGATCCGTTGGAAAGTAGACTTCAGAAGCTTTCCATGAAGTACAAGAACGTCCCAAACGGAGTCCGTATGAGGAAGTTATGCCTGTTTGAACTTGGTACCATCACAGCAGTCCGAGTCTGATTCCAAAACGTGTCCAACTCGAATTCGTGCTTGACTTGGTCCCAAAGTGACGTGGTGACCTCCATTGTTCCTTCCATGCATGTCCAGGACTCCATGTCCCTTTCCTTCATCCCTTCCCAAGTTCCTAAGCACAATTAAATCACTTGCATTAGGTAGCGGTCTATTCTCAGTAACATATGAAGGCTGAAGAAACGAATTCACCTTTAGTTCAATCTTGATATTGGGCGCGATTGTCGTATGTGTTTGTGGCATGGTCACATCATCCTCCCCTTCTTGATAGAAAACCGTCCTCGGTTTTAGCATATGTGTAGCCTCACGTATTGCATGATCTTCATCATAAATCTCGGTACATAATAACAAACGCAACAAACTCTCATTATGTAATATCATACGTTCTTTATCACACAAAGTAAAACCTTCTTGAAACGAGCTCACCTTATAATTTAAGTGATGCGTAGGAGCTCTTGTAATTGGAACAACAAGCATAGCAAATGTGGTTGTATCCATAGGGGTCGTGTCCTCATCATCCTCCCCTTCTTGAAAACAAAGCCGTCCTCGGCTTTTGATAAACTGAAAGTATGGTAACAAAGAAGCCAAGGTGTATGCATGGTATATGTATATGTCGTCCGTTTAACAGTTCTTCGTTGTTGCACAATTAATGTTATAACACAGCAGCAATCATAAAAGCTCATTGTATTATTAACCCAAAAGTAATCATATATGTTAATGAACAAATCAAAATTTCTCACACAGTAATTATCGCAACTTGTTTTGCAAATGTAAGTGAAGCATTTATGCAATTCAAATCTTTGAAGTTGTAAACTTGCTGTGGTGGCACATATAGGCAAAGTTACAACTTTTGGAATCAAACAAAGTTTATCCATATAATCAGATTTCAATTGAGCAATAGCAAATTCATCAAGTAAGGGTGAAAATATTTGCAAGTTCTTCCATGCATCAATTTCATTATTCAGATTGCCAATGTTAGATGGTTCAATAAGAGAAGAACACATAGGCATTGAATGATCACTAAATTTTATTTTTCTTTCATAATGAACAAGATTGAGCATACAAGAGTTGTTGTTCAAAACAACAAGCTGCAATTCATCCATGTGGTCACAAGTTATGCATATTCGATATACAAGAAATTGATTTCCTACACCATAATCTCCAATCAAATTAAACTTATACCCAGGGGTGTAGGCACTAAACAAGAATTTTGAACATGTAAGTTCAGAAACTTTCTCCAAAGCATGTGACAATTTAATAGGAAAATCCAACATGATGTAACACAATGAATTGGCACGAGAAATTCTAGTTAAAACTTCTTTATGTCTAACCAAAGCCACATGATCATGGTATGTGATTAATTCATCACATGAATCACTCAAAACAGCAGGCAATTCATTTATTTTTTGACAAGGTGCACTCAACGTATTCTCAACACTCAAATCAATGCAGTGTGAATTCTCTACTTGAAATATGGGCACGTCAGAATCGTTTTCCACTAAGTTTTGCTGTAAAATAGCATGAACGATGCATAATTGTTGTTCTTCACAAGCATACTCACCGTGAGTGGTGATAGCACCATGATCTTTACCTTTTTGGCTCCCCTCAGATGATGTAGGTGCATCCATCTCCTCAGCTTCGTTCTCAACGAATGGAATCGATGGTTCAATCAACTCATGCTCCTTTTCGACATGGTTCTCAAATTCCTGCAAGTTGTTAGTCACAGAAAGAGGCACAAACAAGGGTTTGTTCTCATGTTTTTTGGTATTAAACATTCTCAGTTTCTCCTCAATCTGACTTTCAACCTTACAAGCAAGTATAAACAAATCATAGAGAGAATTATATTCTTTGTGAATGAGAATATTCTTAATTTCTTGATTAAGCCCACCTAAAAATCTATTCTCTGTAGCTTCCACATGTTCCTCTAAATCACAACGCAACAAAAGAGCTTTCAATTCTTCATAGTATTCACCTACAGTTCTCCTACCTTGTTCTAAACGTTGCAATCTTTTTAACAAGTCACGTGAATAATATGAAGGAACAAATGTAGATCTCATCACTCGTTTCAAAACATTCCAAGTTTTAGGTACATGTGGTAGGCTACATTGTTTCCTCCACCAAAATAATGCGAAATCAGTGAATTCACTAGTAGCAGCCCTAACTCTTTTATCATCAGGAAAATCATAGCACAGAAAATTTTGATCTAATTGTATTTCCCATTCAAGATAAGCTTCAGGGTCATATCTACCAGCAAATGGAGGAATTGTAAACTTGGCATCATCATCACATACCTCTCTTGTTAACCTACCTGTACCTTGTCGATTATGTCAAGTCGACAATGGTCGCGATCATTGGAGCCCTCAATTCTGTTGTTGATGGTGGTGAGGGTCTTATTAATACGATCCAACAAGTTGTTGGTTTCACAAAAATTGCTACAATGTGATCTTGAACCTGTCATGGTTAGTAGAAAACAAGGAAATACACAAGAATTATGTAAGTCCCTATAAACTACTAGGAGGTGGAGCTTCACAAGTCACACATCTCTCAAATTCTTACCAAGCTCTTACAAGTTCTTACCAATGCAAAACAGGTGGTGCAACCCGTGGCTGGTTCGTGATAAATCCAACTCAAGTGATGAGTAAAGCGATTGCAAGGTACAGCGAGACCTGTTCGGTTTGTAGAAAAGTGGAGCTTGGATAGGCTATGTATTTTGTAGCAAAGGAACACAATCAATTAATTTCAGAAATTGCACAGAATTGAATTATAGTTCGTATCTAGCACTTAGCCTATGTTGCTGATCAACCAAAGATGGAAGAAGGCTAAAACAAGTGTATGACAATGTATGGGAGTGGTAAATACAAGATAATTCAATCGAATGCAATTTGGAATTGAAGAACACAAGGATTGATCCCAAACTTGAAAATTGAAGTTTTCTGTCCACTGGACAGCACGTCGGTATTTCGGCCGTAACTTTTTGTCAGTTGCCTTTTTTTTCAATGATTCTTTTTTTATCCTTTTCCTGACGGATTTTTCTACAACTTTTGTTTTGGAGCCAAGTTCTGGAAACCGACCGAAAAATTCGCACAAAATTCACAAATGCCGACTGTTGCAGATTCAATCTGGAATTTTAGGTCAACTTGCACCGCAGATATCTCTTAACTGCCTTCCTGGAATGACGTGAAATTTTACAGATAGATGGACAACGAAGTTTTGAATCTAATGGCGGTGGTCTCACTCAAAAATAATCTCGGAATCAAAAGATATGGCGTTTTTGGTGACGGCTGCAGAGAAAGGACAGATCAGCCGAAATTGGAATTAGGGTTTGGGGTGGGGGAATTTTTTTTTTATTTGGATTTTTCTTGGAACAAAGATATGACCAGCAACTAGACAAAGCTAAAACGGACACAAATTCAATTTAGCAAACCAAAACTAACAGATTGAAAAGCACAACGGGGTTTGGACAGCGGAAATTAACTCTTTTTGTGGGGCAATTTTTCTGGACTATGGGAAATAAAAATCAATCTACTAACTAAGGATACAAGAAATTCCTACCGGTCAACTGAAGCTCTGATACCACTTGATGAGTCGATGGGGTCCCGATCTTCCGATAGGATGATAACTATCGATTTTGGCGGAGGCGACCCTTGCGATCCGACTACAACCGAACGACGTCGCTTGCGCCTTAGCAATCGCTGAACCACACTCCAAGTTGTTATCAACCGTGCCAAGAACGCGGTTGACCTGACCACGAAGGTCTATTCCTGCATGCAACGAAGAACACGCAAGAACAAGATAACAAGCAATCTGAAATTGCAAATATTGATATGAAGATCAAAAGGTGGGATTCCGAAGGCTGTCTTGACAGGTGGTCGTCCGACACAACTGAAGAACAGAAGTTTGCATAATAGCTAAACCTAAACTCAACAAAATCCAAGTCCTAGCAACGGAGGCGGTGGCTCCTTTATAAGGAGAACAACCAGGGGTGGCGTCCAAGTGCATGCCCTAAGGTTACAAGGCCCATGGGGCCAAGTGGTGGTGGCGCAGCACCCTTTTTGACTCGGACTCAGAGACTAACGTGGACTCTTTTGATGATTGCGGCCGGCTCAGATGGAATTTGAAGATGCGGTTGGATCCATTGGAAAGTAGACTTCATAAGCTTTCCATGAAGTACAAGTACATCCCAAACGGAGTCCGTATGAGAAAGTTATGCCCGTTTGAACTTGCACCACTGCAGCAGTCCGAGTCTGATTCCAGTACGTGACCAACGTGGACGCTTTTAACAATTGCGGCCGGCTCGGATAGAATTTGAATATGAGGTTGGATCCGTTGGAAAGTAGACTTCAGAAGCTTTCCATGAAGTACAAGAACGTCCCAAACGGAGTCCGTATGAGGAAGTTATGCCTGTTTGAACTTGGTACCATCACAGCAGTCCGAGTCTGATTCCAAAACGTGTCCAACTCGAATTCGTGCTTGACTTGGTCCCAAAGTGACGTGGTGACCTCCATTGTTCCTTCCATGCATGTCCAGGACTCCATGTCCCTTTCCTTCATCCCTTCCCAAGTTCCTAAGCACAATTAAATCACTTGCATTAGGTAGCGGTCTATTCTCAGTAACATATGAAGGCTGAAGAAACGAATTCACCTTTAGTTCAATCTTGATATTGGGCGCGATTGTCGTATGTGTTTGTGGCATGGTCACATCAGCGCGTATGAAGTCCATGTGGTGTGTTTAACATCGACTCAGATGGATTCGACATGCATGCGGAAGTGAGGCGCATACGAAGTTCATTCGGTGTGTTTGTTATTCAGTTTCCTTACGAGAGTAATTTTCGGATGCACGGAGTTTGTGGTACACGTTCCATCCCGTTTGGATGAAACATTCACACTAACTCGGACGGATTTGAAAATGCATGCCAAAATGAGCTAGGCTGCAAATGAGGTCCACTCGAAGTGTTCGGCACTCAAGTTCAATCTGTGCCCAGATTTCGTACGATGGAGTTTATAATACCCACTAGAAGCCGTTGCGGAAAAAAGTTTAATACTGACACAGACAGATTTGAAATGCATGCCCAAATAAACTTGGACTCATATGACGATCATGTGAGGCGTTTGGCACTTGGCTTTACCTTGTGCTTTGATTTTGTACGCATGGAGTTTATAGTACCCATTGGACACCGTTGTGGACAAAAGTTTAACACCGACTCGGACGGATTCGAAATGCATGCCCAAATGAGTTGGGGCGCACGTGAAGTCCGTGCTGGGTGTTTCGTGTTCGATTCTGTTTGGTGCCCGATTTTCACATGCATGGAATTCATAGTACCCATAGAAACCGTTGTGGACAAAAGTTCACCAGCGACTCACCCTGATTCGAAATGCATGCACAAATGAGGGACATACGAAGTCCATTCGGTGTTTCTGGTACTCAGTTTCCTGTCAAGAGTCGTCTTCGAAGTACACGTTGGAATCCGTTGTAGATGGAACTTTAACACCGACTCGGACGGACTCAAGATGCATGCTAAAATGAAATGTGGCGCAAATAACGACTATGCAAGATGTCTTTCACTCGGTTTTGTTATGTGCCTCGATTTCGTACGCATAGAATTTATAGTACCCGTTGGAACCCGTTGTGGACGTAAGTTTAACATCGACTCGGACTGTTCCAAAATGCGTGCGCAAATGAGCTACATGCGAGTCCTTTCGAGGTGTTTGGTACTCAGTCTCATTTCAAGAGTCATTAGCGATTGTATGGAGTTTATAGTGCATGTAGGAACCCATTGTGGACGAAACATCGAAACCGAGTCGGACAGATTCGAGATACGTGCCAAAATGAGTAGGGCGCAAGTGAACTCCGCGCGGGGTGTTTTCGTCCGATTTTGTTTGGTGCCTCATCCGTATGCATGGTGTTTATACTACACGTCGGAACACATTGTGGACGAAAGTTGACTCGGACGGATTCGAGATGCATGGGGAGATGAGGCACATATGAAGTCCATGCGGTGTGTTTGTTACCCAGTTTCCTTACAAGAGTCATTTTTGCACGTACGAAGTTTGTGGTACACGCTCCAACCCGTTGTGGATGAAATTCTCACACCGACTCGAGCGAATTCGAAATGCAAGCCAAAATGAGCTATGGTGCAAATGAAGTCCACTCGAAGTGTTTGGCACTCACGTTCAATTTGTACCCAGATTTCATATGGATGGAGTTTATAGTGCCCACTAGAGTCATTGGGGAAAAATGTTTAATGCTGACTCGGAAGGATTCGAAATGCATGCCCAAATAAGCTTGGACGCATATGACGATCATGCGTGGAGTTTCGCACTTGATTTTACCTCATGCCTCGATTTAAATGCGCATGGAGTTTATAGTACCCACTGGAGCCCACGGTGGGCGAAAGTTTAACATCGACTCGGACGGATTCGAATGCATGCGCAAATGAGCTGGGCGCATGTGATGTCCATGCGGGTGTTTCGCGATCAATTTTGTTTGGTGACCGATTTTCGTACGCATTAAATTTGTAGACCCTTGGAAACAGTTGTGCACAAAAGTAAGCCAGCAAGTCGACTGATTGAAATGCAAGCACAAATAAGCCACGTACAAAGTCCATTCGCGCTTTTGGTACTCAGATTACTTACGACAGCCATTTTGGACGCATGGAGTTTATAGTACATGTTGGAACCCGTTGTGGGCGATACTACAATACCGAGTTGGACAGATTCGAGATGCGTGCCAAAATGAGGTAGGCACGTATGAAGTCCATGTGGTGTGTTTAACATCGACTCGGATGGATTCGACATGCATGCGGAAGTGAGGCGCATACGAAGTTCATTCGGTGTGTTTGTTACTCAGTTTCCTTACGAGAGTAATTTTCGCATGCACGGAGTTTGTGGTACACGTTCCATCCCGTTTGGATGAAACATTCACACTAACTCGGACGGATTTGAAAATGCATGCCAAAATGAGCTAGGCTGCAAATGAGGTCCACTCGAAGTGTTCGGCACTCAAGTTCAATCTGTGCCCAGATTTCGTACGATGGAGTTTATAATACCCACTAGAAGCCGTTGCGGAAAAAAGTTTAATACTGACACAGACAGATTTGAAATGCATGCCCAAATAAACTTGGACTCATATGACGATCATGTGAGGCGTTTGGCACTTGGCTTTACCTTGTGCTTTGATTTTGTACGCATGGAGTTTATAGTACCCATTGGACACCGTTGTGGACAAAAGTTTAACACCGACTCGGACGGATTCGAAATGCATGCCCAAATGAGTTGGGGCGCACGTGAAGTCCATGCTGGGTGTTTCGTGTTCGATTCTGTTTGGTGCCCGATTTTCACATGCATGGAATTCATAGTACCCATAGAAACCGTTGTGGACAAAAGTTCACCAGCGACTCACCCTGATTCAAATGCATGCACAAATGAGGACATACGAAGTCCATTCGGTGTTTCGGTACTCAGTTTCCTGTCAAGAGTCGTCTTCGAAGTACACGTTGGAATCCGTTGTAGATGGAACTTTAACACCGACTCGGACGGACTCAAGATGCATGCTAAAATGAAATGTGGCGCAAATAACGACTATGCAAGATGTCTTTCACTCGGTTTTGTTATGTGCCTCGATTTCGTACGCATAGAATTTATAGTACCCGTTGGAACCCGTTGTGGGCGTAAGTTTAACATCGACTCGGACTGTTCCAAAATGCGTGCGCAAATGAGCTACATGCGAGTCCTTTCGAGGTGTTTGGTACTCAGTCTCATTTCAAGAGTCATTTGCGATTGCATGGAGTTTATAGTGCATGTAGGAACCCATTGTGGGCGAAACATCGAAACCGAGTCGGACAGATTCGAGATCGTGCCAAAATGAGTAGGCGCAAGTGAACTCCGCGCGGGGTGTTTTCGTCCGATTTTGTTTGGTGCCTCATCCGTATGCATGGTGTTTATACTACACGTCGGAACACATTGTGGGCGAAAGTTGACTCGGACGGATTCGAGATGCATGGGAGATGAGGCACATATGAAGTCCATGCGGTGTGTTTGTTACCCAGTTTCCTTACAAGAGTCATTTTTGCACGTCACGAAGTTTGTGGTACACGCTCCAACCCGTTGTGGATGAAATTCTCACACCGACTCGGCGAATTCAAATGCAAGCCAAAATGAGCTATGGTGCAAATGAAGTCCACTCGAAGTGTTTGGCACTCACGTTCAATTTGTACCCAGATTTCATATGGATGGAGTTTATAGTGCCCACTAGAGTCATTGGGGAAAAATGTTTAATGCTGACTCGGAAGGATTCAAATGCATGCCCAAATAAGCTTGGGCGCATATGACGATCATGCGTGGAGTTTCGCACTTGATTTTACCTCATGCCTCGATTTAAATACGCATGGAGTTTATAGTACCCACTGGAGCCCACGGTGGGCGAAAGTTTAACATCGACTCGGACGGATTCGAATGCATGCGCAAATGAGCTGGGCGCATGTGATGTCCATGCGGGTGTTTCGCGATCAATTTTGTTTGGTGACCGATTTTAAATGCGCATTAAATTTGTAGACCCTTGAAACAGTTGTGCACAAAAGTAAGCCAGCAAGTCGACTGATTGAAATGCAAGCACAAATAAGCCACGTACAAAGTCCATTCGCGCTTTTTGGTACTCAGATTACTTACGACAGCCATTTTCGGACGCATGGAGTTTATAGTACATGTTGGAACCCGTTGTGGACGATACTACAATACCGAGTTGGACAGATTCGAGATGCGTGCCAAAATGAGGTAGGCGCGTATGAAGTCCATGTGGTGTGTTTAACATCGACTCGGATGGATTCGACATGCATGCGGAAGTGAGGCGCATACGAAGTTCATTCGGTGTGTTTGTTACTCAGTTTCCTTACGAGAGTAATTTTCGCATGCACGGAGTTTGTGGTACACGTTCCATCCCGTTTGGATGAAACATTCACACTAACTCGGACGGATTTGAAAATGCATGCCAAAATGAGCTAGGCTGCAAATGAGGTCCACTCGAAGTGTTCGGCACTCAAGTTCAATCTGTGCCCAGATTTAAATGCGATGGAGTTTATAATACCCACTAGAAGCCGTTGCGGAAAAAAGTTTAATACTGACACAGACAGATTTGAAATGCATGCCCAAATAAACTTGGACTCATATGACGATCATGTGAGGCGTTTGGCACTTGGCTTTACCTTGTGCTTTGATTTTGTACGCATGGAGTTTATAGTACCCATTGGACACCGTTGTGGACAAAAGTTTAACACCGACTCGGACGGATTCGAAATGCATGCCCAAATGAGTTGGGGCGCACGTGAAGTCCATGCTGGGTGTTTCGTGTTCGATTCTGTTTGGTGCCCGATTTTCACATGCATGGAATTCATAGTACCCATAGAAACCGTTGTGGACAAAAGTTCACCAGCGACTCACCCTGATTCGAAATGCATGCACAAATGAGGGACATACGAAGTCCATTCGGTGTTTCTGGTACTCAGTTTCCTGTCAAGAGTCGTCTTCGAAGTACACGTTGGAATCCGTTGTAGATGGAACTTTAACACCGACTCGGACGGACTCAAGATGCATGCTAAAATGAAATGTGGCGCAAATAACGACTATGCAAGATGTCTTTCACTCGGTTTTGTTATGTGCCTCGATTTCAGTGCGCATAGAATTTATAGTACCGTTGGAACCCGTTGTGGGCGTAAGTTTAACATCGACTCGGACTGTTCCAAAATGCGTGCGCAAATGAGCTACATGCGAGTCCTTTCGAGGTGTTTGGTACTCAGTCTCATTTCAAGAGTCATTTGCGATTGCATGGAGTTTATAGTGCATGTAGGAACCCATTGTGGACGAAACATCGAAACCGAGTCGGACAGATTCGAGATCGTGCCAAAATGAGTAGGGCGCAAGTGAACTCCGCGCGGGGTGTTTTCGTCCGATTTTGTTTGGTGCCTCATCCGTATGCATGGTGTTTATACTACGTCGGAACACATTGTGGGCGAAAGTTGACTCGGACGGATTCGAGATGCATGGGGAGATGAGGCACATATGAAGTCCATGCGGTGTGTTTGTTACCCAGTTTCCTTACAAGAGTCATTTTTGCACGTCGAAGTTTGTGGTACACGCTCCAACCCGTTGTGGATGAAATTCTCACACCGACTCGGCGAATTCGAAATGCAAGCCAAAATGAGCTATGGTGCAAATGAAGTCCACTCGAAGTGTTTGGCACTCACGTTCAATTTGTACCCAGATTTCATATGGATGGAGTTTATAGTGCCCACTAGAGTCATTGGGAAAAATGTTTAATGCTGACTCGGAAGGATTGAAATGCATGCCCAAATAAGCTTGGGCGCATATGGCGATCATGCGTGGAGTTTCGCACTTGATTTTACCTCATGCCTCGATTTAAATGCGCATGGAGTTTATAGTACCCACTGGAGCCCACGGTGGGCGAAAGTTTAACATCGACTCGGACGGATTCGAATGCATGCGCAAATGAGCTGGGGCGCATGTGATGTCCATGCGGGTGTTTCGCGATCAATTTTGTTTGGTGACCGATTTTAAATGCGCATTAAATTTGTAGACCCTTGGAAACGATTGTGCACAAAAGTAAGCCAGCAAGTCGACTGATTGAAATGCAAGCACAAATAAGCCACGTACAAAGTCCATTCGCGCTTTTGGTACTCAGATTACTTACGACAGCCATTTTGGACGCATGGAGTTTATAGTACATGTTGGAACCCGTTGTGGGCGATACTACAATACCGAGTTGGACAGATTCGAGATGCGTGCCAAAATGAGGTAGGCGCGTATGAAGTCCATGTGGTGTGTTTAACATCGACTCGGATGGATTCGACATGCATGCGGAAGTGAGGCGCATACGAAGTTCATTCGGTGTGTTTGTTACTCAGTTTCCTTACGAGAGTAATTTTCGCATGCACGGAGTTTGTGGTACACGTTCCATCCCGTTTGGATGAAACATTCACACTAACTCGGACGGATTTGAAAATGCATGCCAAAATGAGCTAGGCTGCAAATGAGGTCCACTCGAAGTGTTCGGCACTCAAGTTCAATCTGTGCCCAGATTTCGTACGATGGAGTTTATAATACCCACTAGAAGCCGTTGCGGAAAAAAGTTTAATACTGACACAGACAGATTTGAAATGCATGCCCAAATAAACTTGGACTCATATGGCGATCATGTGAGGCGTTTGGCACTTGGCTTTACCTTGTGCTTTGATTTTCTACGCATGGAGTTTATAGTACCCATTGGACACCGTTGTGGACAAAAGTTTAACACCGACTCGGACGGATTCGAAATGCATGCCCAAATGAGTTGGGGCGCACGTGAAGTCCATGCTGGGTGTTTCGTGTTCGATTCTGTTTGGTGCCCGATTTTCACATGCATGGAATTCATAGTACCCATAGAAACCGTTGTGGACAAAAGTTCACCAGCGACTCACCCTGATTCGAAATGCATGCACAAATGAGGACATCGAAGTCCATTCGGTGTTTCGGTACTCAGTTTCCTGTCAAGAGTCGTCTTCGAAGTACACGTTGGAATCCGTTGTAGATGGAACTTTAACACCGACTCGGACGGACTCAAGATGCATGCTAAAATGAAATGTGGCGCAAATAACGACTATGCAAGATGTCTTTCACTCGGTTTTGTTATGTGCCTCGATTTCGTACGCATAGAATTTATAGTACCCGTTGGAACCCGTTGTGGACGTAAGTTTAACATCGACTCGGACTGTTCCAAAATGCGTGCGCAAATGAGCTACATGCGAGTCCTTTCGAGGTGTTTGGTACTCAGTCTCATTTCAAGAGTCATTTGCGATTGCATGGAGTTTATAGTGCATGTAGGAACCCATTGTGGACGAAACATCGAAACCGAGTCGGACAGATTCGAGATACGTGCCAAAATGAGTAGGGCGCAAGTGAACTCCGCGCGGGGTGTTTTCGTCCGATTTTGTTTGGTGCCTCATCCGTATGCATGGTGTTTATACTACACGTCGGAACACATTGTGGACGAAAGTTGACTCGGACGGATTCGAGATGCATGGGGAGATGAGGCACATATGAAGTCCATGCGGTGTGTTTGTTACCCAGTTTCCTTACAAGAGTCATTTTTGCACGTACGAAGTTTGTGGTACACGCTCCAACCCGTTGTGGATGAAATTCTCACACCGACTCGAGCGAATTCGAAATGCAAGCCAAAATGAGCTATGGTGCAAATGAAGTCCACTCGAAGTGTTTGGCACTCACGTTCAATTTGTACCCAGATTTCATATGGATGGAGTTTATAGTGCCCACTAGAGTCATTGGGGAAAAATGTTTAATGCTGACTCGGAAGGATTGAAATGCATGCCCAAATAAGCTTGGGCGCATATGGCGATCATGCGTGGAGTTTCGCACTTGATTTTACCTCATGCCTCGATTTAAACGCATGGAGTTTATAGTACCCACTGGAGCCCACGGTGGGCGAAAGTTTAACATCGACTCGGACGGATTCGAATGCATGCGCAAATGAGCTGGGGCGCATGTGATGTCCATGCGGGGTGTTTCGCAGTCAATTTTGTTTGGTGACCGATTTTCGTACGCATTAAATTTGTAGACCCTTGGAAACAGTTGTGCACAAAAGTAAGCCAGCAAGTCAGACTGATTCGAAATGCAAGCACAAATAAGCCACGTACAAAGTCCATTCGCGCTTTTTGGTACTCAGATTACTTACGACAGCCATTTTCGGACGCATGGAGTTTATAGTACATGTTGGAACCCGTTGTGGACGATACTACAATACCGAGTTGGACAGATTCGAGATGCGTGCCAAAATGAGGTAGGGCACGTATGAAGTCCATGTGGTGTGTTTAACATCGACTCGGATGGATTCGACATGCATGCGGAAGTGAGGCGCATACGAAGTTCATTCGGTGTGTTTGTTACTCAGTTTCCTTACGAGAGTAATTTTCGCATGCACGGAGTTTGTGGTACACGTTCCATCCCGTTTGGATGAAACATTCACACTAACTCGGACGGATTTGAAAATGCATGCCAAAATGAGCTAGGCTGCAAATGAGGTCCACTCGAAGTGTTCGGCACTCAAGTTCAATCTGTGCCCAGATTTCGTACGATGGAGTTTATAATACCCACTAGAAGCCGTTGCGGAAAAAAGTTTAATACTGACACAGACAGATTTGAAATGCATGCCCAAATAAACTTGGACTCATATGGCGATCATGTGAGGCGTTTGGCACTTGGCTTTACCTTGTGCTTTGATTTTATACGCATGGAGTTTATAGTACCCATTGGACACCGTTGTGGACAAAAGTTTAACACCGACTTCGGACGGATTCGAAATGCATGCCCAAATGAGTTGGGGCGCACGTGAAGTCCATGCTGGGTGTTTCGTGTTCGATTCTGTTTGGTGCCCGATTTTCACATGCATGGAATTCATAGTACCCATAGAAACCGTTGTGGACAAAAGTTCACCAGCGACTCACCCTGATTCGAAATGCATGCACAAATGAGGACATACGAAGTCCATTCGGTGTTTCGGTACTCAGTTTCCTGTCAAGAGTCGTCTTCGAAGTACACGTTGGAATCCGTTGTAGATGGAACTTTAACACCGACTCGGACGGACTCAAGATGCATGCTAAAATGAAATGTGGCGCAAATAACGACTATGCAAGATGTCTTTCACTCGGTTTTGTTATGTGCCTCGATTTAGACGCATAGAATTTATAGTACCCGTTGGAACCCGTTGTGGACGTAAGTTTAACATCGACTCGGACTGTTCCAAAATGCGTGCGCAAATGAGCTACATGCGAGTCCTTTCGAGGTGTTTGGTACTCAGTCTCATTTCAAGAGTCATTTGCGATTGCATGGAGTTTATAGTGCATGTAGGAACCCATTGTGGACGAAACATCGAAACCGAGTCGGACAGATTCGAGATACGTGCCAAAATGAGGTAGGGCGCAAGTGAACTCCGCGCGGGGTGTTTTCGTCCGATTTTGTTTGGTGCCTCATCCGTATGCATGGTGTTTATACTACACGTCGGAACACATTGTGGACGAAAGTTGACTCGGACGGATTCGAGATGCATGGGGAGATGAGGCACATATGAAGTCCATGCGGTGTGTTTGTTACCCAGTTTCCTTACAAGAGTCATTTTTGCACGTACGAAGTTTGTGGTACACGCTCCAACCCGTTGTGGACGAAATTCTCACACCGACTCGAACGAATTCGCAATGCAAGCCAAAATGAGCTATGGTGCAAATGAAGTCCACTCGAAGTGTCTGGCACTCAGGTTCAATTTGTACCCAGATTTCATATGGATGGAGTTTTTAGTGCCCACTAGAGTCATTGGGGAAAAATGTTTAATGCTGACTCGGACGGATTCGAAATGCATGCCCAAATAAGCTTGGACGCATATGACGCTTATGCGTGCAGTTTGGCACTTGATTTTACCTCATGCCTCGATTTCGCGACGCATGGAGTTTATAGTACCCACTGGAGCCCACGGTGGGCGAAAGTTTAACATCGACTCGGACGGATTCGAATGCATGCGCAAATGAGTGGGCGCATGTGATGTCCATGCGGGTGTTTCGCACTCAATTTTGTTTGGTGACCGATTTTCAGACGCATTGAATTTGTGGTACCCTTGGAAACAGATTGTGCACAAAAGTAAGCCAGCAAGTCGTGATTGAAATGCAAGCGCAAATAAGCCACGTACAAAGTCCATTCGCGCTTTTTGGTACTCAGATTACTTACGAGAGTCATTTTCGGACGCATGGAGTTTATAGTACATGTTGGAACCCGTTGTGGACGATACTACAATACCGAGTTGGACCGATTCGAGATGCGTGCCAAAATGAGGTAGGGCACGTATGAAGTCCATGTGGTGTGTTTAACATCGACTCAGATGGATTCGACATGCATGCGGAAGTGAGGCACATATGAAGTTAATTCGGTGTGTTTGTTACTCAGTTTCCTTACGAGAGTAATTTTCGCATGCACGGAGTTTGAGGTACACGTTCCATCCCGTTTGGATGAAACATTCACACTAACTCGGACGGATTTGAAAATGCATGCCAAAATGAGCTAGGCTGCAAGTGAGGTCCACTCGAAGTGTTCGGCACTCAAGTTCAATCTGTGCCCAGATTTCGTACGATGGAGTTTATAATACCCACTAGAAGCCGTTGCGGAAAAAAGTTTAATACTGACACAGACAGATTTGAAATGCATGCCCAAATAAACTTGGACTCATATGGCGATCATGTGAGGCGTTTGGCACTTGGCTTTACCTTGTGCTTTGATTTTGTACGCATGGAGTTTATAGTACCCATTGGACACCGTTGTGGACAAAAGTTTAACACCGACTCGGACGGATTCGAAATGCATGCCCAAATGATTGGGGCGCACGTGATGTCCATGCTGGGTGTTTCGTGTTCGATTCTGTTTGGTGCCCGATTTTCACATGCATGGAATTCATAGTACCCATAGAAACCGTTGTGGACAAAAAGTTCACCAGCGACTCACACTGATTCGAAATGCATGCACAAATGAGGGACATACGAAGTCCATTCGGTGTTTCGGTACTCAGTTTCCTGTCAAGAGTCGTCTTGAAGTACACGTTGGAATCCGTTGTAGATGGAACTTTAACACCGACTCGGACGGACTCAAGATGCATGCTAAAATGAAATGTGGCGCAAATAACGACTATGCAAGATGTCTTTCACTCGGTTTTGTTATGTGCCTCGATTTCGTACGCATAGAATTTATAGTACCCATTGGAACCCGTTGTGGACGAAAGTTTAACATCGACTCGGACTGATCCAAAATGCGTGCGCAAATGAGCTACATGCGAGTCCTTTCGAGGTGTTCGGTACTCAGTTTCATTTCAAGAGTCATTTTCGATTGCATGGAGTTTATAGTGCATGTAGGAACCCATTGTGGACGGAACATCGAAACCGA
The DNA here is from genome assembly GCA_036346575.1 of Dendrocalamus sinicus. NCBI lineage: Eukaryota > Viridiplantae > Streptophyta > Magnoliopsida > Poales > Poaceae > Dendrocalamus > Dendrocalamus sinicus. The sequence goes on from JAYEVI010000546.1 coordinate 352,757, forward strand.
GTCGGACAGATTCGAGATACGTGCCAAAATGAGGTAGGGCGCAAGTGAACTCCGCGCGGGGTGTTTTCGTCCGATTTTGTTTGTTGCCTCATCCGTATGCATGGTGTTTATACTACACGTCGGAACACATCGTGGACGAAAGTTTGACACCGACTCGGACGGATTCGAGATGCATGGGGAGATGAGGCACATATGAAGTCCATGCGGTGTGTTTGTTACCCAGTTTCCTTACAAGAGTCATTTTTGCACGTACGAAGTATGTGGTACACGCTCCAACCCGTTGTGGACGAAATTCTCACACCGACTCGAACGAATTCGAAATGCAAGCCAAAATGAGCTATGGTGCAAATGAAGTCCACTCGAAGTGTCTGGCACTCAGGTTCAATTTGTACCCAGATTTCATATGGATGGAGTTTTTAGTGCCCACTAGAGTCATTGGGGAAAAATGTTTAATGCCGACTCGGACGGATTCGGAATGCATGCCCAAATAAGCTTGGGCGCATATGGCGATCATGCGTGCAGTTTGGCACTTGATTTTACCTCATGCCTCGATTTAAAGACGCATGGAGTTTATAGTACCCACTGGAGCCCACGGTGGGCGAAAGTTTAACATCGACTCGGACGGATTCGAATGCATGCGCAAATGAGCTGGGCGCATGTGATGTCCATGCGGGTGTTTCGCACTCAATTTTGTTTGGTGACCGATTTTAAATGCGCATTGAATTTGTGGTACCCTTGGAAACAGATTGTGCACAAAAGTAAGCCAGCAAGTCGGACTGATTGAAATGCAGCGCAAATAAGCCACGTACAAAGTCCATTCGCGCTTTTTGGTACTCAGATTACTTACGAGTCATTTTGGACGCATGGAGTTTATAGTACATGTTGGAACCCGTTGTGGACGATACTACAATACCGAGTTGGACCGATTCGAGATGCGTGCCAAAATGAGGTAGGCACGTATGAAGTCCATGTGGTGTGTTTAACATCGACTCAGATGGATTCGACATGCATGCGGAAGTGAGGCACATATGAAGTTCATTCGGTGTGTTTGTTACTCAGTTTCCTTACGAGAGTAATTTTCGCATGCACGGAGTTTGAGGTACACGTTCCATCCCGTTTGGATGAAACATTCACACTAACTCGGACGGATTTGAAAATGCATGCCAAAATGAGCTAGGCTGCAAGTGAGGTCCACTCGAAGTGTTCGGCACTCAAGTTCAATCTGTGCCCAGATTTCGTACGATGGAGTTTATAATACCCACTAGAAGCCGTTGCGGAAAAAAGTTTAATACTGACACGACAGATTTGAAATGCATGCCCAAATAAACTTGGACTCATATGACGATCATGTGAGGCGTTTGGCACTTGGCTTTACCTTGTGCTTTGATTTTGTACGCATGGAGTTTATAGTACCCATTGGACACCGTTGTGGACAAAAGTTTAACACCGACTCGGACGGATTCGAAATGCATGCCCAAATGATTGGGGCGCACGTGATGTCCATGCTGGGTGTTTCGTGTTCGATTCTGTTTGGTGCCCGATTTTCACATGCATGGAATTCATAGTACCCATAGAAACCGTTGTGGACAAAAAGTTCACCAGCGACTCACACTGATTCGAAATGCATGCACAAATGAGGGACATACGAAGTCCATTCGGTGTTTCTGGTACTCAGTTTCCTGTCAAGAGTCGTCTTCGAAGTACACGTTGGAATCCGTTGTAGATGGAACTTTAACACCGACTCGGACGGACTCAGGATGCATGCTAAAATGAAATATGGCGCAAATAACGACTATGCAAGATGTCTTTCACTCGGTTTTGTTATGTGCCTCGATTTAAAGACGCATAGAATTTATAGTACCCATTGGAACCCGTTGTGGACGAAAGTTTAACATCGACTCGGACTGATCCAAAATGCGTGCGCAAATGAGCTACATGCGAGTCCTTTCGAGGTGTTCGGTACTCAGTTTCATTTCAAGAGTCATTTTCGATTGCATGGAGTTTATAGTGCATGTAGGAACCCATTGTGGACGGAACATCGAAACCGAGTCGGACAGATTCGAGATACGTGCCAAAATGAGGTAGGCGCAAGTGAACTCCGCGGGGTGTTTTCGTCCGATTTTGTTTGTTGCCTCATCCGTATGCATGGTGTTTATACTACACGTCGGAACACATCGTGGGCGAAAGTTTGACACCGACTTCGGACGGATTCGAGATGCATGGGGAGATGAGGCACATATGAAGTCCATGCGGTGTGTTTGTTACCCAGTTTCCTTACAAGAGTCATTTTTGCACGTCGAAGTATGTGGTACACGCCCAACCCGTTGTGGACGAAATTCTCACACCGACTCGAGCGAATTCGAAATGCAAGCCAAAATGAGCTATGGTGCAAATGAAGTCCACTCGAAGTGTCTCGCACTCAGGTTCAATTTGTACCCAGATTTCATATGGATGGAGTTTTTAGTGCCCACTAGAGTCATTGGGGAAAAATGTTTAATGCTGACTCGGACGGATTCAAATGCATGCCCAAATAAGCTTGGGCGCATATGACGATCATGCGTGCAGTTTGGCACTTGATTTTACCTCATGCCTCGATTTCAGACGCATGGAGTTTATAGTACCCACTGGAGCCCACGGTGGGCGAAAGTTTAACATCGACTCGGACGGATTCGAATGCATGCGCAAATGAGCTGGGCGCATGTGATGTCCATGCGGGTGTTTCGCACTCAATTTTGTTTGGTGACCGATTTTCAGACGCATTGAATTTGTGGTACCCTTGGAAACAGATTGTGCACAAAAGTAAGCCAGCAAGTCAGACTGATTGAAATGCAAGCGCAAATAAGCCACGTACAAAGTCCATTCGCGCTTTTGGTACTCAGATTACTTACGAGAGTCATTTTCGGACGCATGGAGTTTATAGTACATGTTGGAACCCGTTGTGGACGATACTACAATACCGAGTTGGACCGATTCGAGATGCGTGCCAAAATGAGGTAGGGCACGTATGAAGTCCATGTGGTGTGTTTAACATCGACTCAGATGGATTCGACATGCATGCGGAAGTGAGGCACATATGAAGTTCATTCGGTGTGTTTGTTACTCAGTTTCCTTACGAGAGTAATTTTCGCATGCACGGAGTTTGAGGTACACGTTCCATCCCGTTTGGATGAAACATTCACACTAACTCGGACGGATTTGAAAATGCATGCCAAAATGAGCTAGGCTGCAAGTGAGGTCCACTCGAAGTGTTCGGCACTCAAGTTCAATCTGTGCCCAGATTTCGTACGATGGAGTTTATAATACCCACTAGAAGCCGTTGCGGAAAAAAGTTTAATACTGACACGACAGATTTGAAATGCATGCCCAAATAAACTTGGACTCATATGACGATCATGTGAGGCGTTTGGCACTTGGCTTTACCTTGTGCTTTGATTTTGTACGCATGGAGTTTATAGTACCCATTGGACACCGTTGTGGACAAAAGTTTAACACCGACTCGGACGGATTCGAAATGCATGCCCAAATGATTGGGGCGCACGTGATGTCCATGCTGGGTGTTTCGTGTTCGATTCTGTTTGGTGCCCGATTTTCACATGCATGGAATTCATAGTACCCATAGAAACCGTTGTGGACAAAAAGTTCACCAGCGACTCACACTGATTCGAAATGCATGCACAAATGAGGGACATACGAAGTCCATTCGGTGTTTCGGTACTCGTTTCCTGTCAAGAGTCGTCTTCGAAGTACACGTTGGAATCCGTTGTAGATGGAACTTTAACACCGACTCGGACGGACTCAGGATGCATGCTAAAATGAAATACGGCGCAAATAACGACTATGCAAGATGTCTTTCACTCGGTTTTGTTATGTGCCTCGATTTCGTACGCATAGAATTTATAGTACCCATTGGAACCCGTTGTGGACGAAAGTTTAACATCGACTCGGACTGATCCAAAATGCGTGCGCAAATGAGCTACATGCGAGTCCTTTCGAGGTGTTCGGTACTCAGTTTCATTTCAAGAGTCATTTTCGATTGCATGGAGTTTATAGTGCATGTAGGAACCCATTGTGGACGGAACATCGAAACCGAGTCGGACAGATTCGAGATACGTGCCAAAATGAGGTAGGGCGCAAGTGAACTCCGCGCGGGGTGTTTTCGTCCGATTTTGTTTGTTGCCTCATCCGTATGCATGGTGTTTATACTACACGTCGGAACACATCGTGGGCGAAAGTTTGACACCGACTTCGGACGGATTCGAGATGCATGGGAGATGAGGCACATATGAAGTCCATGCGGTGTGTTTGTTACCCAGTTTCCTTACAAGAGTCATTTTTGCACGCACGAAGTATGTGGTACACGCCCAACCCGTTGTGGACGAAATTCTCACACCGACTAACGAATTCGAAATGCAAGCCAAAATGAGCTATGGTGCAAATGAAGTCCACTCGAAGTGTCCGCACTCAGGTTCAATTTGTACCCAGATTTCATATGGATGGAGTTTTAGTGCCCACTAGAGTCATTGGGAAAAATGTTTAATGCTGACTCGGACGGATTCGAAATGCATGCCCAAATAAGCTTGGACGCATATGGCGATCATGCGTGCAGTTTGGCACTTGATTTTACCTCATGCCTCGATTTAAATGACGCATGGAGTTTATAGTACCCACTGGAGCCCACGGTGGACGAAAGTTTAACATCGACTCGGACGGATTCGGAATGCATGCGCAAATGAGCTGGGGCGCATGTGATGTCCATGCGGGGTGTTTCGCACTCAATTTTGTTTGGTGACCGATTTTCGTACGCATTGAATTTGTGGTACCCTTGGAAACAGTTGTGCACAAAAGTAAGCCAGCAAGTCAGACTGATTCGAAATGCAGGCGCAAATAAGCCACGTACAAAGTCCATTCGCGCTTTTTGGTACTCAGATTACTTACGAGAGTCATTTTCGGACGCATGGAGTTTATAGTACATGTTGGAACCCGTTGTGGACGATACTACAATACCGAGTTGGACCGATTCGAGATGCGTGCCAAAATGAGGTAGGGCACGTATGAAGTCCATGTGGTGTGTTTAACATCGACTCAGATGGATTCGACATGCATGCGGAAGTGAGGCACATATGAAGTTCATTCGGTGTGTTTGTTACTCAGTTTCCTTACGAGAGTAATTTTCGCATGCACGGAGTTTGAGGTACACGTTCCATCCCGTTTGGATGAAACATTCACACTAACTCGGACGGATTTGAAAATGCATGCCAAAATGAGCTAGGCTGCAAGTGAGGTCCACTCGAAGTGTTCGGCACTCAAGTTCAATCTGTGCCCAGATTTCGTACGATGGAGTTTATAATACCCACTAGAAGCCGTTGCGGAAAAAAGTTTAATACTGACACAGACAGATTTGAAATGCATGCCCAAATAAACTTGGACTCATATGACGATCATGTGAGGCGTTTGGCACTTGGCTTTACCTTGTGCTTTGATTTTGTACGCATGGAGTTTATAGTACCCATTGGACACCGTTGTGGACAAAAGTTTAACACCGACTCGGACGGATTCGAAATGCATGCCCAAATGATTGGGGCGCACGTGATGTCCATGCTGGGTGTTTCGTGTTCGATTCTGTTTGGTGCCCGATTTTCACATGCATGGAATTCATAGTACCCATAGAAACCGTTGTGGACAAAAAGTTCACCAGCGACTCACACTGATTCAAATGCATGCACAAATGAGGACATACGAAGTCCATTCGGTGTTTCGGTACTCAGTTTCTGTCAAGAGTCGTCTTGAAGTACACGTTGGAATCCGTTGTAGATGGAACTTTAACACCGACTCGGACGGACTCGGGATGCATGCTAAAATGAAATACGGCGCAAATAACGACTATGCAAGATGTCTTTCACTCGGTTTTGTTATGTGCCTCGATTTCAGACGCATAGAATTTATAGTACCCATTGGAACCCGTTGTGGGCGAAAGTTTAACATCGACTCGGACTGATCCAAAATGCGTGCGCAAATGAGCTACATGCGAGTCCTTTCGAGGTGTTGGTACTCAGTTTCATTTCAAGAGTCATTTTCGATTGCATGGAGTTTATAGTGCATGTAGGAACCCATTGTGGACGGAACATCGAAACCGAGTCGGACAGATTCGAGATACGTGCCAAAATGAGGTAGGGCGCAAGTGAACTCCGCGCGGGGTGTTTTCGTCCGATTTTGTTTGTTGCCTCATCCGTATGCATGGTGTTTATACTACACGTCGGAACACATCGTGGACGAAAGTTTGACACCGACTCGGACGGATTCGAGATGCATGGGGAGATGAGGCACATATGAAGTCCATGCGGTGTGTTTGTTACCCAGTTTCCTTACAAGAGTCATTTTTGCACGTACGAAGTATGTGGTACACGCTCCAACCCGTTGTGGACGAAATTCTCACACCGACTCGAACGAATTCGAAATGCAAGCCAAAATGAGCTATGGTGCAAATGAAGTCCACTCGAAGTGTCTGGCACTCAGGTTCAATTTGTACCCAGATTTCATATGGATGGAGTTTTTAGTGCCCACTAGAGTCATTGGGGAAAAATGTTTAATGCTGACTCGGACGGATTCGAAATGCATGCCCAAATAAGCTTGGACGCATATGACGATCATGCGTGCAGTTTGGCACTTGATTTTACCTCATGCCTCGATTTCGTACGCATGGAGTTTATAGTACCCACTGGAGCCCACGGTGGACGAAAGTTTAACATCGACTCGGACGGATTCGGAATGCATGCGCAAATGAGCTGGGGCGCATGTGATGTCCATGCGGGGTGTTTCGCACTCAATTTTGTTTGGTGACCGATTTTCGTACGCATTGAATTTGTGGTACCCTTGGAAACAGTTGTGCACAAAAGTAAGCCAGCAAGTCAGACTGATTCGAAATGCAGGCGCAAATAAGCCACGTACAAAGTCCATTCGCGCTTTTTGGTACTCAGATTACTTACGAGAGTCATTTTCGGACGCATGGAGTTTATAGTACATGTTGGAACCCGTTGTGGACGATACTACAATACCGAGTTGGACCGATTCGAGATGCGTGCCAAAATGAGGTAGGCACGATGAAGTCCATGTGGTGTGTTTAACATCGACTCAGATGGATTCGACATGCATGCGGAAGTGAGGCACATATGAAGTTAATTCGGTGTGTTTGTTACTCAGTTTCCTTACGAGAGTAATTTTCGCATGCACGGAGTTTGAGGTACACGTTCCATCCCGTTTGGATGAAACATTCACACTAACTCGGACGGATTTGAAAATGCATGCCAAAATGAGCTAGGCTGCAAGTGAGGTCCACTCGAAGTGTTCGGCACTCAAGTTCAATCTGTGCCCAGATTTCGCATGCGATGGAGTTTATAATACCCACTAGAAGCCGTTGCGGAAAAAGTTTAATACTGACACGGACAGATTTGAAATGCATGCCCAAATAAACTTGGACTCATATGACGATCATGTGAGGCGTTTGGCACTTGGCTTTACCTTGTGCTTTGATTTTGTACGCATGGAGTTTATAGTACCCATTGGACACCGTTGTGGACAAAAGTTTAACACCGACTCGGACGGATTCGAAATGCATGCCCAAATGATTGGGGCGCACGTGATGTCCATGCTGGGTGTTTCGTGTTCGATTCTGTTTGGTGCCCGATTTTCACATGCATGGAATTCATAGTACCCATAGAAACCGTTGTGGACAAAAGTTCACCAGCGACTCACTGCGATTCGAAATGCATGCACAAATGAGGACATCGAAGTCCATTCGGTGTTTCGGTACTCGTTTCCTGTCAAGAGTCGTCTTGAAGTACACGTTGGAATCCGTTGTAGATGGAACTTTAACACCGACTCGGACGGACTCAGGATGCATGCTAAAATGAAATACGGCGCAAATAACGACTATGCAAGATGTCTTTCACTCGGTTTTGTTATGTGCCTCGATTTCGTACGCATAGAATTTATAGTACCCATTGGAACCCGTTGTGGACGAAAGTTTAACATCGACTCGGACTGATCCAAAATGCGTGCGCAAATGAGCTACATGCGAGTCCTTTCGAGGTGTTCGGTACTCAGTTTCATTTCAAGAGTCATTTTCGATTGCATGGAGTTTATAGTGCATGTAGGAACCCATTGTGGACGGAACATCGAAACCGAGTCGGACAGATTCGAGATACGTGCCAAAATGAGGTAGGGCGCAAGTGAACTCCGCGCGGGGTGTTTTCGTCCGATTTTGTTTGTTGCCTCATCCGTATGCATGGTGTTTATACTACACGTCGGAACACATCGTGGACGAAAGTTTGACACCGACTCGGACGGATTCGAGATGCATGGGAGATGAGGCACATATGAAGTCCATGCGGTGTGTTTGTTACCCAGTTTCCTTACAAGAGTCATTTTTGCACGTACGAAGTATGTGGTACACGCTCCAACCCGTTGTGGACGAAATTCTCACACCGACTCGAACGAATTCGAAATGCAAGCCAAAATGAGCTATGGTGCAAATGAAGTCCACTCGAAGTGTCCGCACTCAGGTTCAATTTGTACCCAGATTTCATATGGATGGAGTTTTAGTGCCCACTAGAGTCATTGGGAAAAATGTTTAATGCTGACTCGGACGGATTCAAATGCATGCCCAAATAAGCTTGGGCGCATATGGCGATCATGCGTGCAGTTTGGCACTTGATTTTACCTCATGCCTCGATTTAAACGCATGGAGTTTACAGTACCCACTGGAGCCCACGGTGGACGAAAGTTTAACATCGACTCGGACGGATTCGGAATGCATGCGCAAATGAGCTGGGGCGCATGTGATGTCCATGCGGGGTGTTTCGCACTCAATTTTGTTTGGTGACCGATTTTCGTACGCATTGAATTTGTGGTACCCTTGGAAACAGTTGTGCACAAAAGTAAGCCAGCAAGTCGACTGATTGAAATGCAGGCGCAAATAAGCCACGTACAAAGTCCATTCGCGCTTTTTGGTACTCAGATTACTTACGAGAGTCATTTTCGGACGCATGGAGTTTATAGTACATGTTGGAACCCGTTGTGGGCGATACTACAATACCGAGTTGGACCGATTCGAGATGCGTGCCAAAATGAGGTAGGGCACGTATGAAGTCCATGTGGTGTGTTTAACATCGACTCAGATGGATTCGACATGCATGCGGAAGTGAGGCACATATGAAGTTCATTCGGTGTGTTTGTTACTCAGTTTCCTTACGAGAGTAATTTTCGCATGCACGGAGTTTGAGGTACACGTTCCATCCCGTTTGGATGAAACATTCACACTAACTCGGACGGATTTGAAAATGCATGCCAAAATGAGCTAGGCTGCAAGTGAGGTCCACTCGAAGTGTTCGGCACTCAAGTTCAATCTGTGCCCAGATTTCGTACGATGGAGTTTATAATACCCACTAGAAGCCGTTGCGGAAAAAAGTTTAATACTGACACAGACAGATTTGAAATGCATGCCCAAATAAACTTGGACTCATATGGCGATCATGTGAGGCGTTTGGCACTTGGCTTTACCTTGTGCTTTGATTTTGTACGCATGGAGTTTATAGTACCCATTGGACACCGTTGTGGACAAAAGTTTAACACCGACTTCGGACGGATTGAAATGCATGCCCAAATGATTGGGGCGCACGTGATGTCCATGCTGGGTGTTTCGTGTTCGATTCTGTTTGGTGCCCGATTTTCACATGCATGGAATTCATAGTACCCATAGAAACCGTTGTGGACAAAAGTTCACCAGCGACTCACACCGATTCGAAATGCATGCACAAATGAGGACATCTGAAGTCCATTCGGTGTTTCGGTACTCAGTTTCCTGTCAAGAGTCGTCTTGAAGTACACGTTGGAATCCGTTGTAGATGGAACTTTAACACCGACTCGGACGGACTCGGGATGCATGCTAAAATGAAATACGGCGCAAATAACGACTATGCAAGATGTCTTTCACTCGGTTTTGTTATGTGCCTCGATTTCGACGCATAGAATTTATAGTACCCATTGGAACCCGTTGTGGGCGAAAGTTTAACATCGACTCGGACTGATCCAAAATGCGTGCGCAAATGAGCTACATGCGAGTCCTTTCGAGGTGTTTGGTACTCAGTTTCATTTCAAGAGTCATTTTCGATTGCATGGAGTTTATAGTGCATGTAGGAACCCATTGTGGACGGAACATCGAAACCGAGTCGGACAGATTCGAGATACGTGCCAAAATGAGGTAGGCGCAAGTGAACTCCGCGGGTGTTTTCGTCCGATTTTGTTTGTTGCCTCATCCGTATGCATGGTGTTTATACTACACGCCGGAACACATCGTGGGCGAAAGTTTGACACCGACTTCGGACGGATTCGAGATGCATGGGGAGATGAGGCACATATGAAGTCCATGCGGTGTGTTTGTTACCCAGTTTCCTTACAAGAGTCATTTTTGCACGTCACGAAGTATGTGGTACACGCCCAACCCGTTGTGGACGAAATTCTCACACCGACTCGAGCAATTGAAATGCAAGCCAAAATGAGCTATGGTGCAAATGAAGTCCACTCGAAGTGTCCGCACTCAGGTTCAATTTGTACCCAGATTTCATATGGATGGAGTTTTTAGTGCCCACTAGAGTCATTGGGAAAAATGTTTAATGCTGACTCGGACGGATTCAAATGCATGCCCAAATAAGCTTGGGCGCATATGACGATCATGCGTGCAGTTTGGCACTTGATTTTACCTCATGCCTCGATTAAATGACGCATGGAGTTTATAGTACCCACTGGAGCCCACGGTGGGCGAAAGTTTAACATCGACTCGGACGGATTCGAATGCATGCGCAAATGAGCTGGGCGCATGTGATGTCCATGCGGGTGTTTCGCACTCAATTTTGTTTGGTGACCGATTTTAAATGCGCATTGAATTTGTGGTACCCTTGGAAACAGTTGTGCACAAAAGTAAGCCAGCAAGTCGATGATTCAAATGCGGCGCAAATAAGCCACGTACAAAGTCCATTCGCGCTTTTGGTACTCAGATTACTTACGAGAGTCATTTTGGACGCATGGAGTTTATAGTACATGTTGGAACCCGTTGTGGGCGATACTACAATACCGAGTTGGACCGATTCGAGATGCGTGCCAAAATGAGGTAGGCACGTATGAAGTCCATGTGGTGTGTTTAACATCGACTCAGATGGATTCGACATGCATGCGGAAGTGAGGCACATATGAAGTTAATTCGGTGTGTTTGTTACTCAGTTTCCTTACGAGAGTAATTTTCGCATGCACGGAGTTTGAGGTACACGTTCCATCCCGTTTGGATGAAACATTCACACTAACTCGGACGGATTTGAAAATGCATGCCAAAATGAGCTAGGCTGCAAGTGAGGTCCACTCGAAGTGTTCGGCACTCAAGTTCAATCTGTGCCCAGATTTCGCATGCGATGGAGTTTATAATACCCACTAGAAGCCGTTGCGGAAAAAGTTTAATACTGACACAGACAGATTTGAAATGCATGCCCAAATAAACTTGGACTCATATGGCGATCATGTGAGGCGTTTGGCACTTGGCTTTACCTTGTGCTTTGATTTTGTACGCATGGAGTTTATAGTACCCATTGGACACCGTTGTGGACAAAAGTTTAACACCGACTCGGACGGATTCGAAATGCATGCCCAAATGATTGGGCGCACGTGATGTCCATGCTGGGTGTTTCGTGTTCGATTCTGTTTGGTGCCCGATTTTCACATGCATGGAATTCATAGTACCCATAGAAACCGTTGTGGACAAAAGTTCACCAGCGACTCACACCGATTCGAAATGCATGCACAAATGAGGACATACGAAGTCCATTCGGTGTTTCGTACTCGTTTCCTGTCAAGAGTCGTCTTGAAGTACACGTTGGAATCCGTTGTAGATGGAACTTTAACACCGACTCGGACGGACTCGGGATGCATGCTAAAATGAAATACGGCGCAAATAACGACTATGCAAGATGTCTTTCACTCGGTTTTGTTATGTGCCTCGATTTCGACGCATAGAATTTATAGTACCCATTGGAACCCGTTGTGGGCGAAAGTTTAACATCGACTCGGACTGATCCAAAATGCGTGCGCAAATGAGCTACATGCGAGTCCTTTCGAGGTGTTCGTACTCAGTTTCATTTCAAGAGTCATTTTCGATTGCATGGAGTTTATAGTGCATGTAGGAACCCATTGTGGACGGAACATCGAAACCGAGTCGGACAGATTCGAGATACGTGCCAAAATGAGGTAGGGCGCAAGTGAACTCCGCGCGGGGTGTTTTCGTCCGATTTTGTTTGTTGCCTCATCCGTATGCATGGTGTTTATACTACACGTCGGAACACATCGTGGACGAAAGTTTGACACCGACTCGGACGGATTCGAGATGCATGGGAGATGAGGCACATATGAAGTCCATGCGGTGTGTTTGTTACCCAGTTTCCTTACAAGAGTCATTTTTGCACGAAGTATGTGGTACACGCTCCAACCCGTTGTGGACGAAATTCTCACACCGACTCGAACGAATTCGAAATGCAAGCCAAAATGAGCTATGGTGCAAATGAAGTCCACTCGAAGTGTCTGGCACTCAGGTTCAATTTGTACCCAGATTTCATATGGATGGAGTTTTTAGTGCCCACTAGAGTCATTGGGGAAAAATGTTTAATGCTGACTCGGACGGATTCAAATGCATGCCCAAATAAGCTTGGACGCATATGGCGATCATGCGTGCAGTTTGGCACTTGATTTTACCTCATGCCTCGATTTCAGACGCATGGAGTTTATAGTACCCACTGGAGCCCACGGTGGGCGAAAGTTTAACATCGACTCGGACGGATTCGAATGCATGCGCAAATGAGCTGGGCGCATGTGATGTCCATGCGGGTGTTTCGCACTCAATTTTGTTTGGTGACCGATTTTAAATGACGCATTGAATTTGTGGTACCCTTGGAAACGATTGTGCACAAAAGTAAGCCAGCAAGTCGACTGATTGAAATGCAAGCGCAAATAAGCCACGTACAAAGTCCATTCGCGCTTTTTGGTACTCAGATTACTTACGAGAGTCATTTTCGGACGCATGGAGTTTATAGTACATGTTGGAACCCGTTGTGGGTGATACTACAATACCGAGTTGGACCGATTCGAGATGCGTGCCAAAATGAGGTAGGGCACGTATGAAGTCCATGTGGTGTGTTTAACATCGACTCAGATGGATTCGACATGCATGCGGAAGTGAGGCACATATGAAGTTCATTCGGTGTGTTTGTTACTTAGTTTCCTTACGAGAGTAATTTTCGCATGCACGGAGTTTGAGGTACACGTTCCATCCCGTTTGGATGAAACATTCACACTAACTCGGACGGATTTGAAAATGCATGCCAAAATGAGCTAGGCTGCAAGTGAGGTCCACTCGAAGTGTTCGGCACTCAAGTTCAATCTGTGCCCAGATTTGCGTGCGATGGAGTTTATAATACCCACTAGAAGCCGTTGCGGAAAAAAGTTTAATACTGACACAGACAGATTTGAAATGCATGCCCAAATAAACTTGGACTCATATGACGATCATGTGAGGCGTTTGGCACTTGGCTTTACCTTGTGCTTTGATTTTGTACGCATGGAGTTTATAGTACCCATTGGACACCGTTGTGGACAAAAGTTTAACACCGACTCGGACGGATTCGAAATGCATGCCCAAATGATTGGGGCGCACGTGATGTCCATGCTGGGTGTTTCGTGTTCGATTCTGTTTGGTGCCCGATTTTCACATGCATGGAATTCATAGTACCCATAGAAACCGTTGTGGACAAAAAGTTCACCAGCGACTCACACTGATTCGAAATGCATGCACAAATGAGGGACATACGAAGTCCATTCGGTGTTTCTGGTACTCAGTTTCCTGTCAAGAGTCGTCTTCGAAGTACACGTTGGAATCCGTTGTAGATGGAACTTTAACACCGACTCGGACGGACTCAGGATGCATGCTAAAATGAAATACGGCGCAAATAACGACTATGCAAGATGTCTTTCACTCGGTTTTGTTATGTGCCTCGATTTCGTACGCATAGAATTTATAGTACCCATTGGAACCCGTTGTGGACGAAAGTTTAACATCGACTCGGACTGATCCAAAATGCGTGCGCAAATGAGCTACATGCGAGTCCTTTCGAGGTGTTCGGTACTCAGTTTCATTTCAAGAGTCATTTTCGATTGCATGGAGTTTATAGTGCATGTAGGAACCCATTGTGGACGGAACATCGAAACCAGTCGGACAGATTCGAGATACGTGCCAAAATGAGGTAGGCGCAAGTGAACTCCGCGCGGGGTGTTTTCGTCCGATTTTGTTTGTTGCCTCATCCGTATGCATGGTGTTTATACTACACGTCGGAACACATCGTGGACGAAAGTTTGACACCGACTCGGACGGATTCGAGATGCATGGGGAGATGAGGCACATATGAAGTCCATGCGGTGTGTTTGTTACCCAGTTTCCTTACAAGAGTCATTTTTGCACGTACGAAGTATGTGGTACACGCTCCAACCCGTTGTGGACGAAATTCTCACACCGACTCGAACGAATTCGAAATGCAAGCCAAAATGAGCTATGGTGCAAATGAAGTCCACTCGAAGTGTCTGGCACTCAGGTTCAATTTGTACCCAGATTTCATATGGATGGAGTTTTTAGTGCCCACTAGAGTCATTGGGGAAAAATGTTTAATGCTGACTCGGACGGATTCGAAATGCATGCCCAAATAAGCTTGGACGCATATGACGATCATGCGTGCAGTTTGGCACTTGATTTTACCTCATGCCTCGATTTCGTACGCATGGAGTTTATAGTACCCACTGGAGCCCACGGTGGACGAAAGTTTAACATCGACTCGGACGGATTCGGAATGCATGCGCAAATGAGCTGGGGCGCATGTGATGTCCATGCGGGGTCGGTGTGAGAATTTCATCCACAACGGGTTGGAGCGTGTACCACAAACTTCGTACGTGCAAAAATGACTCTTGTACGGAAACTGGGTAACAAACACACCGCATGGACTTCATATGTGCCTCATCTCCCCATGCATCTCGAATCCGTCCGAGTCGGTGTCAAACTTTCGTCCACGATGTGTTCCGACGTGTAGTATAAACACCATGCATACGGATGAGGCACCAAACAAAATCGGACGAAAACACCCCGCACGGAGTTCACTTGTGCCCTACCTCATTTTGGCACGTATCTCGAATCTGTCCGACTCGGTTTCGATGTTTCGTCCACAATGGGTTCCTACATGCACTATAAACTCCATGCAATCGAAAATGACTATTGAAATGAAACTGAGTACCAAACACCTCGAAAGGACTCGCATGTAGCTCATTTGCGCACGCATTTTGGATCAGTCCGAGTCGATGTTAAACTTTCGTCCACAACGGGTTCGAACGGGTACTATAAATTCTGTGCGTACGAAATCGAGGCACATAACAAAACCGAGTGAAAGACAAATTGCATGGTCGTTATTTGCGCCATATTTCATTTTAGCAAGCATCTTGAATCCGTCCAAGTCGGTGTTAAAGTTCCATCTACAACGGATTCCAACGTGTACTTCGAAGACGACCCTTGAAAGGAAACTGATGTGACCACGCCACAAACATATACGACAATAGCACCCAATATCAAGATTGAACTAAAGGTGAATTCATTTCTTCAGCCTTCATATGTTACTAAGAATAGACCGCTACCTAATGCAAGTGATTTAATTGTGCTTAGGAACTTGGGAAAGGATGAAGGAAAGGGACATGGAGTCCTGAACATGCATGGAAGGAATAAGGGAGGTCACCACGTCACTTGGGACCAAGTCAAGCACGAATTCGAGTTGGACACGTTTTGGAATCAGACTCGGACTGCTGCGATGGTACCAAGTTCAAACGGGCATAACTTCCTCATACGGACTCCGTTTAGGACGTTCTTGTACTTCATGGAAAGCTTATGAAGTCTACTTTCCAACGGATCCAACATCATCTTCAAATTCTATCCGAGCCGGCCGCAATCGTCAAAAGAGTCCACGTTGGTCACGTACTGGAATCGGATTCGGACTGCTGCAATGGTGCAAGTTTAAACGGACATAACTTTCTCATACGGACTCCGTTTGGGACGTTCTTGTACTTCATGGAAAGCTTATCAAGTCTACTTTCCAATGGATCCAACCTCATCTTCAAATTTTATCCGAGCCGGCCGGAATCATCAAAACAATCTACATAGGTTTCTGAGTTCGAGTCAAAAGGGTGCTGCGCCACCTCCACTTGGGCCCATGGGCCTTGTAACCCTAGGGTGTACCCTTTGGTACGCCTCCCCTGGTTGTTTTCACTATATAGGAGCCGCCGCCTCCATTTCTAGGACTTAGGTTTTGTTTAGGTCAGTTTAGCCCTTTTGCAAACTCCACGTTCTCTTGTGTCGGCTAGACCAACAGATTTGTGTTACAGAACCTCAACTATCCTTGTGCGACTTTTATATCTAGCAAGTTTCAGGTTGCTCACTATCCTTGTTCTTGCGTGTTCTTCGGTTGCATGCAGGAATCGACCTTCGTGGTCAGGTCAACCGTGTTCTTGGCACGGTTGATAACATCTTGGGGTTGGTTCAGCGATTGCTAAGGCGTAAGTGACGTCTCGTACGGTTGTAGTCGGATCGCAAGAGTCATCTCCACCGAAATCGATAGTTATCATCCTATCGGAAGATCGGGACCCCATCGCCTCATCAGTTGGTATCAGAGCTTCAGTTGACCTGATGTGACCACGCAACAAACACATACGACAATAGCGCCCAATATCAAGATTGAACTAAGGGTGAATTCGTTTCTTCAGCCTTCATATGTTACTAAGAATAGACCGCTACCTAATGCAAGTGATTTAATTGTGCTTAGGAACTTGGGAAAGGATGAAGGAAAGGGACATGGAGTCCTGGACATGCATGGCAGGAATAAGGGAGGTCACCACGTCACTTTGGGACCAAGTCAAGCTCGAATTCGAGTTGGACACGTTTTGGAATCAGACTCGGACTGCTGCGATGGTACCAAGTTCAAATGGGCATAACTTCCTCATACGGACTCCGTTTGGGACGTTCTTGTACTTCATGGAAAGCATATGAAGTATACTTTCCAACGGATCCAACCTCATCTTCAAATTCTATCCGAGACGGCCGCAATCGTCAAAAGAGTCCACGTTGGTCACGTACTGGAATCGGATTCGGACTGCTGCAATGGTGCAAGTTTAAACGGACATAACTTCCTCATACGGACTCCGTTTGGGACGTTCTTGTACTTCATGGAAAGCTTATCAAGTATACTTTCCAATGGATCCAACCTCATCTTCAAATTCCATACGAGCCGGCCGGAATCATCAAAAAAATCCATGTAGGTTTCTGAGTCCGAGTCAAAAGGGTGCTGCGCCACCTCCACTTGGGCCCATGGGCCTTGTAACCCTAGGGTGTACCTTTTGGGACGCCTCCCCTAGTTGTTTTCACTATATAGGAGCCGCCACCTCTGTTTCTAGGACTTAGGTTTTGTTTAGATCAGTTTAGCCCCTTGTGCAAACTCCACGTTCTCTTGTGTCGGCTAGACCAACAGATTCGTGTTACAGAACCTCAACTATCCTTGTGCGACTTTTATATCTAGCAAGTTTCAGGTTGCTCACTATCCTTGTTCTTGCGTGTTCTTCGGTTGCATGCAGGAATAGACCTTTGTGGTCAGGTCAACCGTGTTCTTGGCACGGTTGATAACATCTTGGGGTTGGTTCAGCGATTGCTAAGGCGCAAGTGACGTCTCGTACGGTTGTAGTCGGATCGCAAGAGTCGTCTCCACCGAAATCGATAGTTATCATCCTATCGGAAGATCGGGACCCCATCGCCTCATCATGACCGGTAGGAATTTCTTGTATCCCTAGTTAGTAGATTGGTTTTTATTTCTTATAGTCCAGAAAATTGCCCCCAAAAAAAGAGTTAATTCCCGCTGTCCAAACCCCGTTGTGCCTTTCAATCTATTAGTTTTGGTTTGCTAAATTGAATTTGTGTCCGTTTTAGCTTTGTTTAGTTGCTGGTCATATCTTTGTTTCCATAAAAAATCCAAACAAAAAAAATTCCCCTATCACAAACCCTAATTCCAATTTCGGCTGATTTTTCCTTTCTCTGCAGCCGCCACCAAAAACATCATAACTTTTGATTCCGAGATTATTTTTGAGTGAGACCACCGCCATTAGATTCAAAACTTCATTGTCCATCTATCTGTGCAATTTCACATCATTCCAGCAAGGCAGTTAAGAGATATCGGTGGTGCAAGTTCACCTAAAAATCCAGATTGAATCTGCAACAGCCGGCACTTGTGAATTTTGTGCGAATTTTTCGGTCGGTTTCCAGAACTTGGCCCCAAAACAAAAGTTGTAGAAAACACCATCAGGAAACGGATAAAAAAAGAATCATTGAAAAAAATGCAACTGACAAAAAGTTACGGCCGAAATACCAACTTGCTATCCAGTGGACGGAAATCTTCAGTTTCCAAGTTTTGGGTCAATCCTTGTGCCCTTCAATTCCAGATTGCATTCAATTGAATTATCTTGTATTTACCACTCCCATACATTGCCATGCACTTATTTTAGCCTTCTTCCATCTTTGGTTGATCAGCAACATAGGCTAAGTGCTAGATACGAACTATAATTCAATTCTGTGCAATTTCTGAAATTAATTGATTGCTTTCCTTTGCTACAAAATACATAGCCTATCCAAGCTCCACTTTTCTACTAACCGAACAAGTCTCGCTGTACGTTGCAATCGATTTACTCATCACTTGAGTCAGATTTATCACGAACCAGCCACCGGTTGCACCACCTGTTTGTTTTGGTAAGAACTTGTAAGAATTTGGTAAGAGCTTGAGAGATGCGTGACTTGATTTGAGCCTCCATATCCTAGTAGTTGATAGGAACATTTACTTGTGATTTGTTTCCTTGTTTTCTACTAACAATGACAGGCTTGAGAAAATTGGTAGATTATGATGTCATCGCGGGCAGATTTGAACTTGAAGGGAAACAATTACCGGTATATATCTTGCCACTCACCGCTGAGAATACGTTGTCGGACTACTTCTTGTGGGTTACTATGATGGATAGCTACTTTGAAAGACAAGATCTTGATCCTTATGAGAAGATGAGCATGGCAAGGACGGCGCTGATTGGTGATGTTCAACATTGGTGGTCGAATCTCGAGTTCCACTATATATACACATGGGAGGAGATGAAAAGAAATTGCGACATCGCTTTGTACCTCCAGCACTCACGGTCACAAGCGAGGTGGAATCTGAGGTAATTGAAAATGTTGATATTGTTTTGGTTTCTACTCCATCTACAGATACCACCGAGATACTTGAAGAGGTGAAGGATGATCTGGTGCATCTTATGCCATTAGAGGAGAAGTTTGAGGTAAATACAGTATCTAATGAGGACGATAATGACAAAGGTACTGATTTGGTGCTACAACAAGACATAGATCAACCTTGTGAGTATATACCTGCTGTAGTGCAATCTTTTGATATTCCTTGTGTTGACTTGAACGAACCATGTGCTGATCTAAATTCTCACAATTTTGCCCTTGTCGAATTAATTACACATAAGGAAGTATTTGATAGAATATCCCTGCTGATGCATTGTGCTATATCAAGCTTAATGAGGCCGTTAGTTTGGATTGTGCTATGGAGAAAGTTTCTGAACTTGCATGTTCGAAATTCTTGTTTAGTGCCTACACCCTTGGGTATAAGTTTAATTTGATTGGAGATTATGGTGTAGAAAATCAATTTTTTGTATATCGAATATGCATAACTTATGATCACATGGATGAATTGAAGCTTGCTGTATTGGACAACAATTCTTGTGTGTTGAATCTTGTTCAATATGAGAAGGAAGTAAAATTTAGTACTCATCCAATACCTATGTGTTCATCTATTTTTGAACCATCTAACATTGACAATCTGAATAATGAAATTGATGTATGGAAGAACTTGCAAATCTTTTCACCCTTACTTGATGAATTTGCTATTGCTCAATTGAAATCTGATTATATCAAAGAACTTTGCTTGATTCCAAAAGTTGTAGCTTTACCCATATGTGCCACCACTACAAGTATACAACTTCAAAGATTTGAATTGCATAGATGTTTCACTTACATTTGCAAAACAAGTTGCAATAATTGCTGTGTGAGAAATTTTGATTTGCTCATTAACATATATGATTACTTTTGGGTTAATAATATAATGAGCTTTTATGATCACTGTTGTTTTATTACATTAATTGTGCAACAACGAAGAACTGTTAAAACGGACGACATATACATATACCATGCATACACCTTGGCTTCTCTGTTACCATACTTTCAGCTTATCAAAAGCCGAGGACGGCTTTACTTTCAAGAAGGGGAGAATGATAAGAACATGTACCCTATGGATATAATCATATTTGCTATACTTGTTGTTCGAATTACAAGAGCTCCTACGCACCACTTAAATTATCAGGTGAGTTCGTTTCGAACAGGTTTCACTTTGTTTGACAAAGAACTTATGACATTACATAATGAGAGTTTGTTGCGTTTGTTATTATGTACCGATATTTATGATGAAGATCATGCAATACGTGAGGCTACACATATGCTAAAACCGATGACGGTTTTCTATCAAGAAGGGGAGGATGATGTGACCACGCCACAAACACATACGACAATGCGCCCAATATCAAGATTGAACTAAAGGTGAATTCGTTTCTTCAGCCTTCATATGTTACTAAGAATAGACCGCTACCTAATGCAAGTGATTTAATTGTGCTTAGGAACTTGGGAAAGGATGAAGGAACGGGACATGGAGTCCTGGACATGCATGGAAGGAATAAGGGAGGTCACGACGTCACTTTGGGACCAAGTCAACCACGAATTCGAGTTGGACACGTTTTGGAATCAGACTCGGACTGCTGCGATGGTACCAAGTTCAAACGGGCATAACTTCCTCATACGGAGTCCGTTTGGGACATTCTTGTACTTCATGGAAAGCTTATGAAGTCTACTTTCCAACGGATCCAACATCATCTTCAAATTCTATCCGAGCCGGCCGCAATCATCAAAAGAGTCCACGGTGGTCACGTACTGGAATCGGATTCGGACTGCTGCAATGGTGCAAGTTTAAACGGACATAACTTTCTCATACGGACTCCGTTTGGGACGTTCTTGTACTTCATGGAAAGCTTATCAAGTCTACTTTCCAATGGATCCAACCTCATCTTCAAATTCCATCTGAGCCGGCCGGAATCATCAAAAGAATCCACGTAGGTTTATAAGTCCGAGTCAAAAGGGTGCTGCGCCACCTCCACTTGCGCCCATGGGCCTTGTAACCCTAGGGTGTACCCTTTGGGACGCCTCCCCTGGTTGTTTTCACTATATAGGAGCCGCCGCCTCCGTTTCTAGGACTTAGGTTTTGTTTAGATCAGTTTAGCCCCTTGTGCAAACTCCACGTTCTCTTGTGTCGGCTAGACCAACAGATTCATGTTACAGAACCTCAACTATCCTTGTGCGACTTTTATATCTAGCAAGTTTCAGGTTGCTCACTATCCTTGTTCTTACGTGTTCTTCGGTTGCATGCAGGAATCGACCTTCGTGGTCAGGTCAACCGTGTTCTTGGCACGGTTGACAACATCTTAGGGTTGGTTCAGCGATTGCTAAGGCGCAAGTGACGTCTCGTACGATTGTAGTCGGATCGCAAGAGTCATCTCCACCGAAATCGATAGTTATCATCATATCGGAAGATCGGGACCCCATCGCCTCATCAGAAACTGAGTACCACAAACACCGAATGGATTTTGTATGTCCCTCATTTGTGCTTGCATTTCGAATCAGTGTGAGTCGCTGGTGAACTTTTGTCCACAACGGTTTCTATGGGTACTATGAATTCCATGCACGTGAAAATCGGGCACCAAACAGAATCGAACACGAAACACCCATCATGGACTTCACGTGCGCCCCAACTCATTTGGGCATGCATTTTGAATCCGTCCGAGTCGGTGTTAAACTTTTGTCCACAACGGTGTCCAATGGGTACTATAAACTCCATGCATACAAAATCAAAGCACAAAGTAAAGCCAAGTGCCGAACACCTCACATGATCGTCATATGAGTCCAAGTTTATTTGGGCATGCATTTCAAATCTGTCTGTGTCAGTATTAAACTTTTTTCCGCAACGACTTCTAGTGGGTATTATAAACTCCATCGTACGAAATCTGGGCACAGATTGAACTTGAGTGCCGAACACTTCGAGTGGACATCATTTGCAGCCTAGCTCATTTTGGCATGCATTTTCAAATCCGTCCGAGTTAGTGTGAATGTTTCATCCAAACGGGATGGAACGTGTACCACAAACTCCGTGCATGCGAAAATTACTCTCGTATGGAAACTGAGTAACAAACACACCGAATGAACTTCATATGTGCCTCACTTCCGCATGCATGTCGAATCCATCTGAGTCGATGTTAAACACACCACATGGACTTCATACATGCCCTACCTCATTTTGGCACGCATCTCGAATCGGTCCAACTCGGTATTGTTGTATCCTCCACAACGGGTTCCAACATGTACTATAAACTCCATGCGTTCGAAAATGACTCTTGTAAGTAATCTGAGTAGCAAAAAGCGCGAATGGACTTTGTACGTGGCTTATTTGCGCTTGCATTTCGAATCAGTCTGACTTGCTGGCTTACTTTTGCGCACAACTGTTTCCAAGGGTACTACAAATTCAATGCGTACGAAAATCGGTCACCAAACGAAATTGAGTGCGAAACACCCCGCATGGACATCACATGCGCCCCAGCTCATTTGCGCATGCATTCCGAATCCGTCCGAGTCGATGTTAAACTTTCGTCCACCGTGGGATCCAGTGGGTCCTATAAACTCCATGCGTACGAAATCGAGGCATGAGGTAAAATCAAGTGCCAAACTCCACGCATGATCGTCATATGCGTCCAAGCTTATTTGGGCATGCATTTCGAATCCGTCCGAGTCAGCATTAAACATTTTCCCCAATGACTCTGGTGGGCACTATAAACTCCATCCACATAAAATCTGGGTACAAATTGAACCTGAGTGCCAAAGACTTCGAGTGGACTTCATTTGCACCATAGCTCATTTTGGCTTGCATTTCGAATTCGTTCGGGTCGGTGTGAGAATTTCATCCACAACGGGTTGGAGCGTGTACCACAAACTTCGTACGTGCAAAAATGACTCTTGTAAGGAAACTGGGTAACAAACACACCGCATGGACTTCATATGTGTCTCATCTCCCCATGCATCTCGAATCCGTCCGAGTCGGTGTCAAACTTTCGTCCACGATGTGTTCCGACGTGTAGTATAAACAACACGCATACAGATGAGGCACCAAACAAAATCGGACGAAAACACCCGCGCTGGAGTTCACTTGCGCCTACCTCATTTTGACACGTATCTCGAATCTGTCCGACTCGGTTTTGATGTTTCGTCCACAATGGGTTCCTACATGCACTATAAACTCCATGCAATCGAAAATGACTCTTGAAATGAAACTGAGTACCAAACACCTCGAAAGGACTCGCATGTAGCTCATTTGCGCACGCATTTTGGATCAGTCCGAGTCGATGTTAAACTTTCGTCCACAACGGGTTCCAACGGGTACTATAAATTCTATGCGTACGAAATCGAGGCACATAACAAAACCGAGTGAAAGACATCTTGCATAGTCGTTATTTGCGCCATATTTCATTTTAGCATGCATCTTGAATCCGTCCGAGTCGGTGTTAAAGTTCCATCTACAACGGATTCCAACGTGTACTTCGAAGACGACCCTTGAAAGGAAACTGAGTACCAGAAACACCGAATGGACTTCGTATGTCCCTCATTTGTGCTTGCATTTCGAATCAGTGTGAGTCGCTGGTGAACTTTTGTCCACAACGGTTTCTATGGGTACTATGAATTCCATGCATGTGAAAATCGGGCACCAAACAGAATCGAACACGAAACACCCAGCATGGACTTCACGTGCGCCCCAACTCATTTGGGCATGCATTTCGAATCCGTCCGAGTCGGTGTTAAACTTTTGTCCACAACGGTGTCCAATGGGTACTATAAACTCCATGCATACAAAATCAAAGCACAAAGTAAAGCCAAGTGCCAAACACCTCACATGATCGTCATATGAGTCCAAGTTTATTTGGGCATGCATTTCAAATCTGTCTGTGTCAGTATTAAACTTTTTTCCGCAACGGCTTCTAGTGGGTATTATAAACTCCATCGTACGAAATCTGGGCACAGATTGAACTTGAGTGCCGAACACTTCGAGTGGACCTCATTTCCAGCCTAGCCCATTTTGGCATGCATTTTCAAATCCGTCCGAGTTAGTGTGAATGTTTCATCCAAACGGGATGGAACGTGTACCACAAACTCCGTGCATGCGAAAATTACTCTCGTATGGAAACTGAGTAACAAACACACCGAATTAACTTCATATGTGCCTCACTTCCGCATGCATGTCGAATCCATCTGAGTCGATGTTAAACACACCACATGGACTTCATACGTGCCCTACCTCATTTTGGCACGCATCTCGAATCGGTCCAACTCGGTATTGTTGTATCCTCCACAACGGGTTCCAACATGTACTATAAACTCCATGCGTTCGAAAATGACTCTTGTAAGTAATCTGAGTACCAAAAAGCGCGAATGGACTTTGTACGTGGCTTATTTGCGCTTGCATTTCGAATCAGTCTGACTTGCTGGCTTACTTTTGCGCACAACTGTTTCCAAGGGTACTACAAATTCAATGCGTACGAAAATCGGTCACCAAACGAAATTGAGTGCGAAACACCCCGCATGGACATCACATGCGCCCCAGCTCATTTGCGCATGCATTCCGAATCCGTCCGAGTCGATGTTAAACTTTCGTCCACCGTGGGCTCCAGTGGGTCCTATAAACTCCATGCGTACGAAATCGAGGCATGAGGTAAAATCAAGTGCCAAACTCCACGCATGATCGTCATATGCGTCCAAGCTTATTTGGGCATGCATTTCGAATCCGTCCGAGTCAGCATTAAACATTTTCCCCAATGACTCTGGTGGGCACTATAAACTCCATCCACATAAAATCTGGGTACAAATTGAACCTGAGTGCCAAACACTTCGAGTGGACTTCGTTTGCACCATAGCTCATTTTGGCTTGCATTTCGAATTCGTTCGGGTCGGTGTGAGAATTTCATCCACAACGGGTTGGAGCGTGTACCACAATCTTCGTACGTGCAAAAATGACTCTTGTAAGGAAACTGGGTAACAAACACACCGCATGGACTTCATATGTGTCTCATCTCCCATGCATCTCGAATCCGTCCGAGTCGGTGTCAAACTTTCGTCCACGATGTGTTCCGACGTGTAGTATAAACAACACGCATACAGATGAGGCACCAAACAAAATCGGACGAAAACACCCCGCGCGGAGTTCACTTGCGCCCTACCTCATTTTGACACGTATCTCGAATCTGTCCGACTCGGTTTTGATGTTTCGTCCACAATGGGTTCCTACATGCACTATAAACTCCATGCAATCGAAAATGACTCTTGAAATGAAACTGAGTACCAAACACCTCGAAAGGACTCGCATGTAGCTCATTTGCGCACGCATTTTGGATCAGTCCGAGTCGATGTTAAACTTTCGTCCACAACGGGTTCCAACGGGTACTATAAATTCTATGCGTACGAAATCGAGGCACATAACAAAACCGAGTGAAAGACATCTTGCATAGTCGTTATTTGCGCCATATTTCATTTTAGCATGCATCTTGAATCCGTCCGAGTCGGTGTTAAAGTTCCATCTACAACGGATTCCAACGTGTACTTCGAAGACGACCCTTGAAAGGAAACTGAGTACCAGAAACACCGAATGGACTTCGTATGTCCCTCATTTGTGCTTGCATTTCG
Organism: Dendrocalamus sinicus; assembly: GCA_036346575.1. Lineage (NCBI taxonomy): Eukaryota > Viridiplantae > Streptophyta > Magnoliopsida > Poales > Poaceae > Dendrocalamus > Dendrocalamus sinicus. The sequence goes on from JAYEVI010000546.1 coordinate 378,786, forward strand.
AATCAGTGTGAGTCGCTGGTGAACTTTTGTCCACAACGGTTTCTATGGGTACTATGAATTCCATGCATGTGAAAATCGGGCACCAAACAGAATCGAACACGAAACACCCAGCATGGACTTCACGTGCGCCCCAACTCATTTGGGCATGCATTTCGAATCCGTCCGAGTCGGTGTTAAACTTTTGTCCACAACGGTGTCCAATGGGTACTATAAACTCCATGCATACAAAATCAAAGCACAAAGTAAAGCCAAGTGCCAAACACCTCACATGATCGTCATATGAGTCCAAGTTTATTTGGGCATGCATTTCAAATCTGTGCGTGTCAGTATTAAACTTTTTCCGCAAGCGGCTTCTAGTGGGTATTATAAACTCCATCGCACGAAATCTGGGCACAGATTGAACTTGAGTGCCGAACACTTGAGTGGACCTCATTTGCAGCCTAGCCCATTTTGGCATGCATTTTCAAATCCGTCCGAGTTAGTGTGAATGTTTCATCCAAACGGGATGGAACGTGTACCACAAACTCCGTGCATGCGAAAATTACTCTCGTAAGGAAACTGAGTAACAAACACACCGAATTAACTTCATATGTGCCTCACTTCCGCATGCATGTCGAATCCATCTGAGTCGATGTTAAACACACCACATGGACTTCATACGTGCCCTACCTCATTTTGGCACGCATCTCGAATCGGTCCAACTCGGTATTGTAGTATCCTCCACAACGGGTTCCAACATGTACTATAAACTCCATGCGTTCTAAAAGGACTCTCGTAAGTAATCTGAGTACCAAAAAGCGCGAATGGACTTTGTACGTGGCTTATTTGCGCTTGCATTTCGAATCAGTCTGACTTGCTTGCTTACTTTTGTGCACAACTCTTTCCAAGGGTACTACAAATTCAATGCGTACGAAAATCGGTCACCAAACGAAATTGAGTGCGAAACACCCCGCATGGACATCACATGCGCCCCAGCTCATTTGCGCATGCATTCCGAATCCGTCCGAGTCGATGTTAAACTTTCGTCCACCGTGGGCTCCAGTGGGTCCTATAAACTCCATGCGTACGAAATCGAGGCATGAGGTAAAATCAAGTGCCAAACTCCACGCATGATCGTCATATGCGTCCAAGCTTATTTGGGCATGCATTTGAATCCGTCGAGTCAGCATTAAACATTTTCCCCAATGACTCTGGTGGGCACTATAAACTCCATCCACATAAAATCTGGGTACAAATTGAACCTGAGTGCCAAACACTTCGAGTGGACTTCGTTTGCACCATAGCTCATTTTGGCTTGCATTTCGAATTCGTTCGGGTCGGTGTGAGAATTTCATCCACAACGGGTTGGAGCGTGTACCACAATCTTCGTACGTGCAAAAATGACTCTTGTAAGGAAACTGGGTAACAAACACACCGCATGGACTTCATATGTGTCTCATCTCCCCATGCATCTCGAATCCGTCCGAGTCGGTGTCAAACTTTCGTCCACGATGTGTTCCGACGTGTAGTATAAACAACACGCATACAGATGAGGCACCAAACAAAATCGGACGAAAACACCCCGCGCGGAGTTCACTTGCGCCCTACCTCATTTTGACACGTATCTCGAATCTGTCCGACTCGGTTTTGATGTTTCGTCCACAATGGGTTCCTACATGCACTATAAACTCCATGCAATCGAAAATGACTCTTGAAATGAAACTGAGTACCAAACACCTCGAAAGGACTCGCATGTAGCTCATTTGCGCACGCATTTTGGATCAGTCCGAGTCGATGTTAAACTTTCGTCCACAACGGGTTCCAACGGGTACTATAAATTCTATGCGTACGAAATCGAGGCACATAACAAAACCGAGTGAAAGACATCTTGCATAGTCGTTATTTGCGCCATATTTCATTTTAGCATGCATCTTGAATCCGTCCGAGTCGGTGTTAAAGTTCCATCTACAACGGATTCCAACGTGTACTTCGAAGACGACCCTTGAAAGGAAACTGAGTACCGAAACACCGAATGGACTTCGTATGTCCTCATTTGTGCTTGCATTTCGAATCAGTGTGAGTCATTGGTGAACTTTTGTCCACAACGGTTTCTATGGGTACTATGAATTCCATGCATGTGAAAATCGGGCACCAAACAGAATCGAACACGAAACACCCAGCATGGACTTCACGTGCGCCCCAACTCATTTGGGCATGCATTTCGAATCCGTCCAGTCGGTGTTAAACTTTTGTCCACAACGGTGTCCAATGGGTACTATAAACTCCATGCATACAAAATCAAAGCACAAAGTAAAGCCAAGTGCCAAACACCTCACATGATCGTCATATGAGTCCAAGTTTATTTGGGCATGCATTTCAAATCTGTGCGTGTCAGTATTAAACTTTTTTCATAACGGCTTCTAGTGGGTATTATAAACTCCATCGCACGAAATCTGGGCACAGATTGAACTTGAGTGCCGAACACTTGAGTGGACCTCATTTGCAGCCTAGCCCATTTTGGCATGCATTTTCAAATCCGTCCGAGTTAGTGTGAATGTTTCATCCAAACGGGATGGAACGTGTACCACAAACTCCGTGCATGCGAAAATTACTCGTAAGGAAACTGAGTAACAAACACACCGAATTAACTTCATATGTGCCTCACTTCCGCATGCATGTCGAATCCATCTGAGTCGATGTTAAACACACCACATGGACTTCATCGTGCCCTACCTCATTTTGGCACGCATCTCGAATCGGTCCAACTCGGTATTGTAGTATCCTCCACAACGGGTTCCAACATGTACTATAAACTCCATGCGTTCTAAAAGGACTCTCGTAAGTAATCTGAGTACCAAAAAGCGCGAATGGACTTTGTACGTGGCTTATTTGCGCTTGCATTTCGAATCAGTCTGACTTGCTTGCTTACTTTTGTGCACAACTGTTTCCAAGGGTACTACAAATTCAATGCGTACGAAAATCGGTCACCAAACGAAATTGAGTGCGAAACACCCCGCATGGACATCACATGCGCCCCAGCTCATTTGCGCATGCATTCCGAATCCGTCCGAGTCGATGTTAAACTTTCGTCCACCGTGGGCTCCAGTGGGTCCTATAAACTCCATGCGTACGAAATCGAGGCATGAGGTAAAATCAAGTGCCAAACTCCACGCATGATCGTCATATGCGTCCAAGCTTATTTGGGCATGCATTTCGAATCCGTCCGAGTCAGCATTAAACATTTTCCCCAATGACTCTGGTGGGCACTATAAACTCCATCCACATAAAATCTGGGTACAAATTGAACCTGAGTGCCAAACACTTCGAGTGGACTTCGTTTGCACCATAGCTCATTTTGGCTTGCATTTCGAATTCGTTCGGGTCGGTGTGAGAATTTCATCCACAACGGGTTGGAGCGTGTACCACAATCTTCGTACGTGCAAAAATGACTCTTGTAAGGAAACTGGGTAACAAACACACCGCATGGACTTCATATGTGTCTCATCTCCCCATGCATCTCGAATCCGTCCGAGTCGGTGTCAAACTTTCGTCCACGATGTGTTCGGCGTGTAGTATAAACAACACGCATACAGATGAGGCACCAAACAAAATCGGACGAAAACACCCCGCGCGGAGTTCACTTGCGCCCTACCTCATTTTGACACGTATCTCGAATCTGTCCGACTCGGTTTTGATGTTTCGTCCACAATGGGTTCCTACATGCACTATAAACTCCATGCAATCGAAAATGACTCTTGAAATGAAACTGAGTACCAAACACCTCGAAAGGACTCGCATGTAGCTCATTTGCGCACGCATTTTGGATCAGTCCGAGTCGATGTTAAACTTTCGTCCACAACGGGTTCCAACGGGTACTATAAATTCTATGCGTACGAAATCGAGGCACATAACAAAACCGAGTGAAAGACATCTTGCATAGTCGTTATTTGCGCCATATTTCATTTTAGCATGCATCTTGAATCCGTCCGAAGTCGGTGTTAAAGTTCCATCTACAACGGATTCCAACGTGTACTTCAAGACGACCCTTGAAAGGAAACTGAGTACCGAAACACCGAATGGACTTCGATGTCCCTCATTTGTGCTTGCATTTCGAATCAGTGTGAGTCGCTGGTGAACTTTTGTCCACAATGGTTTCTATGGGTACTATGAATTCCATGCATGTGAAAATCGGGCACAAAACAGAATCGAACACGAAACACCCAGCACGGACTTCACGTGCGCCCAACTCATTTGGGCCTGCATTTCGAATCCGTCCGAGTCGGTGTTAAACTTTTGTCCACAACGGTGTCCAATGGGTACTATAAACTCCATGCATACAAAATCAAAGCACAAAGTAAAGCCAAGTGCCAAACACCTCACATGATCGTCATATGAGTCCAAGTTTATTTGGGCATGCATTTCAAATCTGTGCGTGTCAGTATTAAACTTTTTCCGCAACGGCTTCTAGTGGGTATTATAAACTCCATCGTACGAAATCTGGGCACAGATTGAACTTGAGTGCCGAACACTTCGAGTGGACCTCATTTGCAGCCTAGCCCATTTTGGCATGCATTTTCAAATCCGTCCGAGTTAGTGTGAATGTTTCATCCAAACGGGATGGAACGTGTACCACAAACTCCGTGCATGCGAAAATTACTCTCGTAAGGAAACTGAGTAACAAACACACCGAATTAACTTCATATGTGCCTCACTTCCGCATGCATGTCGAATCCATCTGAGTCGATGTTAAACACACCACATGGACTTCATACGTGCCCTACCTCATTTTGGCACGCATCTCGAATCGGTCCAACTCGGTATTGTAGTATCCTCCACAACGGGTTCCAACATGTACTATAAACTCCATGCGTTCTAAAATGACTCTCGTAAGTAATCTGAGTACCAAAAGCGCGAATGGACTTTGTACGTGGCTTATTTGCGCTTGCATTTGAATCAGTCGACTTGCTTGCTTACTTTTGTGCACAACTGTTTCCAAGGGTACTACAAATTCAATGCGTTTAAAATCGGTCACCAAACGAAATTGAGTGCGAAACACCCGCATGGACATCACATGCGCCCAGCTCATTTGCGCATGCATTCCGAATCCGTCCGAGTCGATGTTAAACTTTCGTCCACCGTGGGCTCCAGTGGGTCCTATAAACTCCATGCGTACGAAATCGAGGCATGAGGTAAAATCAAGTGCCAAACTCCACGCATGATCGTCATATGCGTCCAAGCTTATTTGGGCATGCATTTCGAATCCGTCCGAGTCAGCATTAAACATTTTCCCCAATGACTCTGGTGGGCACTATAAACTCCATCCACATAAAATCTGGGTACAAATTGAACCTGAGTGCCAAACACTTCGAGTGGACTTCGTTTGCACCATAGCTCATTTTGGCTTGCATTTCGAATTCGTTCGGGTCGGTGTGAGAATTTCATCCACAACGGGTTGGAGCGTGTACCACAATCTTCGTACGTGCAAAAATGACTCTTGTAAGGAAACTGGGTAACAAACACACCGCATGGACTTCATATGTGTCTCATCTCCCCATGCATCTCGAATCCGTCCGAAGTCGGTGTCAAACTTTCGCCCACGATGTGTTCCGACGTGTAGTATAAACAACACGCATACAGATGAGGCACCAAACAAAATCGGACGAAAACACCCCGCGGAGTTCACTTGCGCCCTACCTCATTTTGACACGTATCTCGAATCTGTCCGACTCGGTTTTGATGTTTCGTCCACAATGGGTTCCTACATGCACTATAAACTCCATGCAATCGAAAATGACTCTTGAAATGAAACTGAGTACCAAACACCTCGAAAGGACTCGCATGTAGCTCATTTGCGCACGCATTTTGGATCAGTCCGAGTCGATGTTAAACTTTCGCCCACAACGGGTTCCAACGGGTACTATAAATTCTATGCGCATTTAAATCGAGGCACATAACAAAACCGAGTGAAAGACATCTTGCATAGTCGTTATTTGCGCCATATTTCATTTTAGCATGCATCTTGAATCCGTCCGAGTCGGTGTTAAAGTTCCATCTACAACGGATTCCAACGTGTACTTCAAGACGACCCTTGAAAGGAAATCGAGTACGAAACACCGAATGGACTTCGTATGTCCTCATTTGTGCTTGCATTTGAATCAGTGTGAGTCGCTGGTGAACTTTTGTCCACAACGGTTTCTATGGGTACTATGAATTCCATGCATGTGAAAATCGGGCACCAAACAGAATCGAACACGAAACACCCAGCATGGACTTCACGTGCGCCCCAACTCATTTGGGCATGCATTTGAATCCGTCCGAGTCGGTGTTAAACTTTTGTCCACAACGGTGTCCAATGGGTACTATAAACTCCATGCATACAAAATCAAAGCACAAAGTAAAGCCAAGTGCCAAACACCTCACATGATCGTCATATGAGTCCAAGTTTATTTGGGCATGCATTTCAAATCTGTGCGTGTCAGTATTAAACTTTTTCCGCAACGGCTTCTAGTGGGTATTATAAACTCCATCGTACGAAATCTGGGCACAGATTGAACTTGAGTGCCGAACACTTCGAGTGGACCTCATTTGCAGCCTAGCCCATTTTGGCATGCATTTTCAAATCCGTCCGAGTTAGTGTGAATGTTTCATCCAAACGGGATGGAACGTGTACCACAAACTCCGTGCATGCGAAAATTACTCTCGTAAGGAAACTGAGTAACAAACACACCGAATTAACTTCATATGTGCCTCACTTCCGCATGCATGTCGAATCCATCTGAGTCGATGTTAAACACACCACATGGACTTCATACGTGCCCTACCTCATTTTGGCACGCATCTCGAATCGGTCCAACTCGGTATTGTAGTATCCTCCACAACGGGTTCCAACATGTACTATAAACTCCATGCGTTCTAAAAGGACTCGTAAGTAATCTGAGTACCAAAAAGCGCGAATGGACTTTGTACGTGGCTTATTTGCGCTTGCATTTGAATCAGTCGACTTGCTTGCTTACTTTTGTGCACAACTGTTTCCAAGGGTACTACAAATTCAATGCGTACGAAAATCGGTCACCAAACGAAATTGAGTGCGAAACACCCCGCATGGACATCACATGCGCCCCAGCTCATTTGCGCATGCATTCCGAATCCGTCCGAGTCGATGTTAAACTTTCGTCCACCGTGGGCTCCAGTGGGTCCTATAAACTCCATGCGTACGAAATCGAGGCATGAGGTAAAATCAAGTGCCAAACTCCACGCATGATCGTCATATGCGCCCAAGCTTATTTGGGCATGCATTTGAATCCGTCCGAGTCAGCATTAAACATTTTCCCCAATGACTCTGGTGGGCACTATAAACTCCATCCACATAAAATCTGGGTACAAATTGAACCTGAGTGCCAAACACTTCGAGTGGACTTCGTTTGCACCATAGCTCATTTTGGCTTGCATTTCGAATTCGTTCGGGTCGGTGTGAGAATTTCATCCACAACGGGTTGGAGCGTGTACCACAATCTTCGTACGTGCAAAAATGACTCTTGTAAGGAAACTGGGTAACAAACACACCGCATGGACTTCATATGTGTCTCATCTCCCCATGCATCTCGAATCCGTCCGAGTCGGTGTCAAACTTTCGTCCACGATGTGTTCCGACGTGTAGTATAAACAACACGCATACAGATGAGGCACCAAACAAAATCGGACGAAAACACCCCGCGCGGAGTTCACTTGCGCCCTACCTCATTTTGACACGTATCTCGAATCTGTCCGACTCGGTTTTGATGTTTCGTCCACAATGGGTTCCTACATGCACTATAAACTCCATGCAATCGAAAATGACTCTTGAAATGAAACTGAGTACCAAACACCTCGAAAGGACTCGCATGTAGCTCATTTGCGCACGCATTTTGGATCAGTCCGAGTCGATGTTAAACTTTCGCCCACAACGGGTTCCAACGGTACTATAAATTCTATGCGTCATTTAAATCGAGGCACATAACAAAACCGAGTGAAAGACATCTTGCATAGTCGTTATTTGCGCCATATTTCATTTTAGCATGCATCTTGAATCCGTCCGAGTCGGTGTTAAAGTTCCATCTACAACGGATTCCAACGTGTACTTCGAAGACGACCCTTGAAAGGAAACTGAGTACCAGAAACACCGAATGGACTTCGTATGTCCCTCATTTGTGCTTGCATTTCGAATCAGTGTGAGTCGCTGGTGAACTTTTGTCCACAACGGTTTCTATGGGTACTATGAATTCCATGCATGTGAAAATCGGGCACCAAACAGAATCGAACACGAAACACCCAGCATGGACTTCACGTGCGCCCCAACTCATTTGGGCATGCATTTCGAATCCGTCCGAGTCGGTGTTAAACTTTTGTCCACAACGGTGTCCAATGGGTACTATAAACTCCATGCATACAAAATCAAAGCACAAAGTAAAGCCAAGTGCCAAACACCTCACATGATCGTCATATGAGTCCAAGTTTATTTGGGCATGCATTTCAAATCTGTGCGTGTCAGTATTAAACTTTTTTCCGCAACGGCTTCTAGTGGGTATTATAAACTCCATCGTACGAAATCTGGGCACAGATTGAACTTGAGTGCCGAACACTTCGAGTGGACCTCATTTGCAGCCTAGCCCATTTTGGCATGCATTTTCAAATCCGTCCGAGTTAGTGTGAATGTTTCATCCAAACGGGATGGAACGTGTACCACAAACTCCGTGCATGCGAAAATTACTCTCGTAAGGAAACTGAGTAACAAACACACCGAATTAACTTCATATGTGCCTCACTTCCGCATGCATGTCGAATCCATCTGAGTCGATGTTAAACACACCACATGGACTTCATACGTGCCCTACCTCATTTTGGCACGCATCTCGAATCGGTCCAACTCGGTATTGTAGTATCCTCCACAACGGGTTCCAACATGTACTATAAACTCCATGCGTTCTAAAAGGACTCTCGTAAGTAATCTGAGTACCAAAAGCGCGAATGGACTTTGTACGTGGCTTATTTGCGCTTGCATTTGAATCAGTCGACTTGCTTGCTTACTTTTGTGCACAACTCTTTCCAAGGGTACTACAAATTCAATGCGTTTAAAATCGGTCACCAAACGAAATTGAGTGCGAAACACCCGCATGGACATCACATGCGCCCCAGCTCATTTGCGCATGCATTCGAATCCGTCCGAGTCGATGTTAAACTTTCGCCCACCGTGGGCTCCAGTGGGTCCTATAAACTCCATGCGTCGAAATCGAGGCATGAGGTAAAATCAAGTGCCAAACTCCACGCATGATCGTCATATGCGTCCAAGCTTATTTGGGCATGCATTTCGAATCCGTCCGAGTCAGCATTAAACATTTTCCCCAATGACTCTGGTGGGCACTATAAACTCCATCCACATAAAATCTGGGTACAAATTGAACCTGAGTGCCAAACACTTCGAGTGGACTTCGTTTGCACCATAGCTCATTTTGGCTTGCATTTAATTCGTTCGGTCGGTGTGAGAATTTCATCCACAACGGGTTGGGCGTGTACCACAATCTTCGTGACGTGCAAAAATGACTCTTGTAAGGAAACTGGGTAACAAACACACCGCATGGACTTCATATGTGTCTCATCTCCCCATGCATCTCGAATCCGTCCGAGTCGGTGTCAAACTTTCGTCCACGATGTGTTCCGACGTGTAGTATAAACAACACGCATACAGATGAGGCACCAAACAAAATCGGACGAAAACACCCCGCGCGGAGTTCACTTGCGCCTACCTCATTTTGACACGTATCTCGAATCTGTCCGACTCGGTTTTGATGTTTCGTCCACAATGGGTTCCTACATGCACTATAAACTCCATGCAATCGAAAATGACTCTTGAAATGAAACTGAGTACCAAACACCTCGAAAGGACTCGCATGTAGCTCATTTGCGCACGCATTTTGGATCAGTCCGAGTCGATGTTAAACTTTCGTCCACAACGGGTTCCAACGGGTACTATAAATTCTGCGCATCTGAAATCGAGGCACATAACAAAACCGAGTGAAAGACATCTTGCATAGTCGTTATTTGCGCCATATTTCATTTTAGCATGCATCTTGAATCCGTCCGAGTCGGTGTTAAAGTTCCATCTACAACGGATTCCAACGTACTTCAAGACGACCCTTGAAAGGAAACGAGTACCGAAACACCGAATGGACTTCGTATGTCCCTCATTTGTGCTTGCATTTCGAATCAGTGTGAGTCGCTGGTGAACTTTTGTCCACAACGGTTTCTATGGGTACTATGAATTCCATGCATGTGAAAATCGGGCACCAAACAGAATCGAACACGAAACACCCAGCATGGACTTCACGTGCGCCCCAACTCATTTGGGCATGCATTTCGAATCCGTCCGAGTCGGTGTTAAACTTTTGTCCACAATGGTGTCCAATGGGTACTATAAACTCCATGCATACAAAATCAAAGCACAAAGTAAAGCCAAGTGCCAAACACCTCACATGATCGTCATATGAGTCCAAGTTTATTTGGGCATGCATTTCAAATCTGTCTGTGTCAGTATTAAACTTTTTTCCGCAACGGCTTCTAGTGGGTATTATAAACTCCATCGTACGAAATCTGGGCACAGATTGAACTTGAGTGCCGAACACTTCGAGTGGACCTCATTTGCAGCCTAGCCCATTTTGGCATGCATTTTCAAATCCGTCCGAGTTAGTGTGAATGTTTCATCCAAACGGGATGGAACGTGTACCACAAACTCCGTGCATGCGAAAATTACTCTCGTAAGGAAACTGAGTAACAAACACACCGAATTAACTTCATATGTGCCTCACTTCCGCATGCATGTCGAATCCATCTGAGTCGATGTTAAACACACCACATGGACTTCATACGTGCCCTACCTCATTTTGGCACGCATCTCGAATCGGTCCAACTCGGTATTGTAGTATCCTCCACAACGGGTTCCAACATGTACTATAAACTCCATGCGTTCTAAAAGGACTCTCGTAAGTAATCTGAGTACCAAAAAGCGCGAATGGACTTTGTACGTGGCTTATTTGCGCTTGCATTTGAATCAGTCGACTTGCTTGCTTACTTTTGTGCACAACTGTTTCCAAGGGTACTACAAATTCAATGCGTACGAAAATCGGTCACCAAACGAAATTGAGTGCGAAACACCCCGCATGGACATCACATGCGCCCCAGCTCATTTGCGCATGCATTCCGAATCCGTCCGAGTCGATGTTAAACTTTCGTCCACCGTGGGCTCCAGTGGGTCCTATAAACTCCATGCGTCTGAAATCGAGGCATGAGGTAAAATCAAGTGCCAAACTCCACGCATGATCGTCATATGCGTCCAAGCTTATTTGGGCATGCATTTGAATCCGTCCGAGTCAGCATTAAACATTTTCCCAATGACTCGTGGGCACTATAAACTCCATCCACATAAAATCTGGGTACAAATTGAACCTGAGTGCCAAACACTTCGAGTGGACTTCGTTTGCACCATAGCTCATTTTGGCTTGCATTTCGAATTCGTTCGGGTCGGTGTGAGAATTTCATCCACAACGGGTTGGAGCGTGTACCACAATCTTCGTACGTGCAAAAATGACTCTTGTAAGGAAACTGGGTAACAAACACACCGCATGGACTTCATATGTGTCTCATCTCCCCATGCATCTCGAATCCGTCCGAGTCGGTGTCAAACTTTCGTCCACGATGTGTTCCGACGTGTAGTATAAACAACACGCATACAGATGAGGCACCAAACAAAATCGGACGAAAACACCCCGCGCGGAGTTCACTTGCGCCCTACCTCATTTTGACACGTATCTCGAATCTGTCCGACTCGGTTTTGATGTTTCGTCCACAATGGGTTCCTACATGCACTATAAACTCCATGCAATCGAAAATGACTCTTGAAATGAAACTGAGTACCAAACACCTCGAAAGGACTCGCATGTAGCTCATTTGCGCACGCATTTTGGATCAGTCCGAGTCGATGTTAAACTTTCGCCCACAACGGGTTCCAACGGTACTATAAATTCTATGCGTCTTAAATCGAGGCACATAACAAAACCGAGTGAAAGACATCTTGCATAGTCGTTATTTGCGCCATATTTCATTTTAGCATGCATCTTGAATCCGTCCGAGTCGGTGTTAAAGTTCCATCTACAACGGATTCCAACGTGTACTTCGAAGACGACCCTTGAAAGGAAACTGAGTACCGAAACACCGAATGGACTTCAGATGTCCTCATTTGTGCTTGCATTTCGAATCAGTGTGAGTCGCTGGTGAACTTTTGTCCACAACGGTTTCTATGGGTACTATGAATTCCATGCATGTGAAAATCGGGCACCAAACAGAATCGAACACGAAACACCCAGCATGGACTTCACGTGCGCCCCAACTCATTTGGGCATGCATTTCGAATCCGTCCGAGTCGGTGTTAAACTTTTGTCCACAACGGTGTCCAATGGGTACTATAAACTCCATGCATACAAAATCAAAGCACAAAGTAAAGCCAAGTGCCAAACACCTCACATGATCGTCATATGAGTCCAAGTTTATTTGGGCATGCATTTCAAATCTGTCTGTGTCAGTATTAAACTTTTTTCCGCAACGGCTTCTAGTGGGTATTATAAACTCCATCGTACGAAATCTGGGCACAGATTGAACTTGAGTGCCGAACACTTCGAGTGGACCTCATTTGCAGCCTAGCCCATTTTGGCATGCATTTTCAAATCCGTCCGAGTTAGTGTGAATGTTTCATCCAAACGGGATGGAACGTGTACCACAAACTCCGTGCATGCGAAAATTACTCTCGTAAGGAAACTGAGTAACAAACACACCGAATTAACTTCATATGTGCCTCACTTCCGCATGCATGTCGAATCCATCTGAGTCGATGTTAAACACACCACATGGACTTCATACGTGCCCTACCTCATTTTGGCACGCATCTCGAATCGGTCCAACTCGGTATTGTAGTATCCTCCACAACGGGTTCCAACATGTACTATAAACTCCATGCGTTCTAAAAGGACTCTCGTAAGTAATCTGAGTACCAAAAAGCGCGAATGGACTTTGTACGTGGCTTATTTGCGCTTGCATTTCGAATCAGTCTGACTTGCTTGCTTACTTTTGTGCACAACTCTTTCCAAGGGTACTACAAATTCAATGCGTACGAAAATCGGTCACCAAACGAAATTGAGTGCGAAACACCCCGCATGGACATCACATGCGCCCCAGCTCATTTGCGCATGCATTCCGAATCCGTCCGAGTCGATGTTAAACTTTCGTCCACCGTGGGCTCCAGTGGGTCCTATAAACTCCATGCGTACGAAATCGAGGCATGAGGTAAAATCAAGTGCCAAACTCCACGCATGATCGTCATATGCGTCCAAGCTTATTTGGGCATGCATTTCGAATCCGTCCGAGTCAGCATTAAACATTTTCCCAATGACTCGTGGGCACTATAAACTCCATCCACATAAAATCTGGGTACAAATTGAACCTGAGTGCCAAACACTTCGAGTGGACTTCGTTTGCACCATAGCTCATTTTGGCTTGCATTTCGAATTCGTTCGGGGTCGGTGTGAGAATTTCATCCACAACGGGTTGGAGCGTGTACCACAATCTTCGACGTGCAAAAATGACTCTTGTAAGGAAACTGGGTAACAAACACACCGCATGGACTTCATATGTGTCTCATCTCCCCATGCATCTCGAATCCGTCGAAGTCGGTGTCAAACTTTCGCCCACGATGTGTTCCGACGTGTAGTATAAACAACACGCATACAGATGAGGCACCAAACAAAATCGGACGAAAACACCCGCGGAGTTCACTTGCGCCCTACCTCATTTTGACACGTATCTCGAATCTGTCCGACTCGGTTTTGATGTTTCGTCCACAATGGGTTCCTACATGCACTATAAACTCCATGCAATCGAAAATGACTCTTGAAATGAAACTGAGTACCAAACACCTCGAAAGGACTCGCATGTAGCTCATTTGCGCACGCATTTTGGATCAGTCCGAGTCGATGTTAAACTTTCGCCCACAACGGGTTCCAACGGTACTATAAATTCTATGCGCATTTAAATCGAGGCACATAACAAAACCGAGTGAAAGACATCTTGCATAGTCGTTATTTGCGCCATATTTCATTTTAGCATGCATCTTGAATCCGTCCGAAGTCGGTGTTAAAGTTCCATCTACAACGGATTCCAACGTGTACTTCAAGACGACCCTTGAAAGGAAACTGAGTACCGAAACACCGAATGGACTTCGTATGTCCCTCATTTGTGCTTGCATTTCGAATCAGTGTGAGTCGCTGGTGAACTTTTGTCCACAACGGTTTCTATGGGTACTATGAATTCCATGCATGTGAAAATCGGGCACCAAACAGAATCGAACACGAAACACCCAGCATGGACTTCACGTGCGCCCCAACTCATTTGGGCATGCATTTCGAATCCGTCCGAGTCGGTGTTAAACTTTTGTCCACAACGGTGTCCAATGGGTACTATAAACTCCATGCATACAAAATCAAAGCACAAAGTAAAGCCAAGTGCCAAACACCTCACATGATCGTCATATGAGTCCAAGTTTATTTGGGCATGCATTTCAAATCTGTGCGTGTCAGTATTAAACTTTTTTCCGCAACGGCTTCTAGTGGGTATTATAAACTCCATCGTACGAAATCTGGGCACAGATTGAACTTGAGTGCCGAACACTTCGAGTGGACCTCATTTGCAGCCTAGCCCATTTTGGCATGCATTTTCAAATCCGTCCGAGTTAGTGTGAATGTTTCATCCAAACGGGATGGAACGTGTACCACAAACTCCGTGCATGCGAAAATTACTCTCGTAAGGAAACTGAGTAACAAACACACCGAATTAACTTCATATGTGCCTCACTTCCGCATGCATGTCGAATCCATCTGAGTCGATGTTAAACACACCACATGGACTTCATACGTGCCCTACCTCATTTTGGCACGCATCTCGAATCGGTCCAACTCGGTATTGTAGTATCCTCCACAACGGGTTCCAACATGTACTATAAACTCCATGCGTTCTAAAAGGACTCTCGTAAGTAATCTGAGTACCAAAAAGCGCGAATGGACTTTGTACGTGGCTTATTTGCGCTTGCATTTCGAATCAGTCTGACTTGCTTGCTTACTTTTGTGCACAACTCTTTCCAAGGGTACTACAAATTCAATGCGTTGAAAATCGGTCACCAAACGAAATTGAGTGCGAAACACCCGCATGGACATCACATGCGCCCAGCTCATTTGCGCATGCATTCCGAATCCGTCCGAGTCGATGTTAAACTTTCGTCCACCGTGGGCTCCAGTGGGTCCTATAAACTCCATGCGTACAAAATCGAGGCATGAGGTAAAATCAAGTGCCAAACTCCACGCATGATCGTCATATGCGTCCAAGCTTATTTGGGCATGCATTTCGAATCCGTCCGAGTCAGCATTAAACATTTTCCCCAATGACTCTGGTGGGCACTATAAACTCCATCCACATAAAATCTGGGTACAAATTGAACCTGAGTGCCAAACACTTCGAGTGGACTTCGTTTGCACCATAGCTCATTTTGGCTTGCATTTGAATTGCTCGGTCGGTGTGAGAATTTCATCCACAACGGGTTGGAGCGTGTACCACAATCTTCGTGACGTGCAAAAATGACTCTTGTAAGGAAACTGGGTAACAAACACACCGCATGGACTTCATATGTGTCTCATCTCCCATGCATCTCGAATCCGTCCGAAGTCGGTGTCAAACTTTCGCCCACGATGTGTTCCGTGTAGTATAAACAACACGCATACAGATGAGGCACCAAACAAAATCGGACGAAAACACCCGCGCGGAGTTCACTTGCGCCCTACCTCATTTTGACACGTATCTCGAATCTGTCCGACTCGGTTTTGATGTTTCGTCCACAATGGGTTCCTACATGCACTATAAACTCCATGCAATCGAAAATGACTCTTGAAATGAAACTGAGTACCAAACACCTCGAAAGGACTCGCATGTAGCTCATTTGCGCACGCATTTTGGATCAGTCCGAGTCGATGTTAAACTTTCGCCCACAACGGGTTCCAACGGGTACTATAAATTCTATGCGCATTTAAATCGAGGCACATAACAAAACCGAGTGAAAGACATCTTGCATAGTCGTTATTTGCGCCATATTTCATTTTAGCATGCATCTTGAATCCGTCCGAGTCGGTGTTAAAGTTCCATCTACAACGGATTCCAACGTGTACTTCAAGACGACCCTTGAAAGGAAACTGAGTACCGAAACACCGAATGGACTTCGTATGTCCTCATTTGTGCTTGCATTTCGAATCAGTGTGAGTCGCTGGTGAACTTTTGTCCACAACGGTTTCTATGGGTACTATGAATTCCATGCATGTGAAAATCGGGCACCAAACAGAATCGAACACTAAACACCCAGCATGGACTTCACGTGCGCCCAACTCATTTGGGCATGCATTTCGAATCCGTCCGAGTCGGTGTTAAACTTTTGTCCACAACGGTGTCCAATGGGTACTATAAACTCCATGCATACAAAATCAAAGCACAAAGTAAAGCCAAGTGCCAAACACCTCACATGATCGTCATATGAGTCCAAGTTTATTTGGGCATGCATTTCAAATCTGTCTGTGTCAGATTAAACTTTTTCCGCAACGGCTTCTAGTGGGTATTATAAACTCCATCGCATTTAAATCTGGGCACAGATTGAACTTGAGTGCCGAACACTTCGAGTGGACCTCATTTGCAGCCTAGCCCATTTTGGCATGCATTTTCAAATCCGTCCGAGTTAGTGTGAATGTTTCATCCAAACGGGATGGAACGTGTACCACAAACTCCGTGCATGCTAAAATTACTCGTAAGGAAACTGAGTAACAAACACACCGAATTAACTTCATATGTGCCTCACTTCCGCATGCATGTCGAATCCATCTGAGTCGATGTTAAACACACCACATGGACTTCATACGTGCCCTACCTCATTTTGGCACGCATCTCGAATCGGTCCAACTCGGTATTGTAGTATCCTCCACAACGGGTTCCAACATGTACTATAAACTCCATGCGTTCTAAAAGGACTCGTAAGTAATCTGAGTACCAAAAAGCGCGAATGGACTTTGTACGTGGCTTATTTGCGCTTGCATTTGAATCAGTCGACTTGCTTGCTTACTTTTGTGCACAACTCTTTCCAAGGGTACTACAAATTCAATGCGTACGAAAATCGGTCACCAAACGAAATTGAGTGCGAAACACCCCGCATGGACATCACATGCGCCCCAGCTCATTTGCGCATGCATTCCGAATCCGTCCGAGTCGATGTTAAACTTTCGTCCACCGTGGGCTCCAGTGGGTCCTATAAACTCCATGCGTACGAAATCGAGGCATGAGGTAAAATCAAGTGCCAAACTCCACGCATGATCGCCATATGCGCCCAAGCTTATTTGGGCATGCATTTGAATCCGTCCGAGTCAGCATTAAACATTTTCCCAATGACTCGTGGGCACTATAAACTCCATCCACATAAAATCTGGGTACAAATTGAACCTGAGTGCCAAACACTTCGAGTGGACTTCGTTTGCACCATAGCTCATTTTGGCTTGCATTTGAATTCGCTCGGTCGGTGTGAGAATTTCATCCACAACGGGTTGGGCGCGTACCACAATCTTCGTGACGTGCAAAAATGACTCTTGTAAGGAAACTGGGTAACAAACACACCGCATGGACTTCATATGTGTCTCATCTCCCATGCATCTCGAATCCGTCCGAAGTCGGTGTCAAACTTTCGCCCACGATGTGTTCCGACGTGTAGTATAAACAACACGCATACAGATGAGGCACCAAACAAAATCGGACGAAAACACCCCGCGGAGTTCACTTGCGCCTACCTCATTTTGACACGTATCTCGAATCTGTCCGACTCGGTTTTGATGTTTCGTCCACAATGGGTTCCTACATGCACTATAAACTCCATGCAATCGAAAATGACTCTTGAAATGAAACTGAGTACCAAACACCTCGAAAGGACTCGCATGTAGCTCATTTGCGCACGCATTTTGGATCAGTCCGAGTCGATGTTAAACTTTCGCCCACAACGGGTTCCAACGGTACTATAAATTCTATGCGCATGTAAATCGAGGCACATAACAAAACCGAGTGAAAGACATCTTGCATAGTCGTTATTTGCGCCATATTTCATTTTAGCATGCATCTTGAATCCGTCCGAGTCGGTGTTAAAGTTCCATCTACAACGGATTCCAACGTGTACTTCAAGACGACCCTTGAAAGGAAACTGAGTACCGAAACACCGAATGGACTTCGATGTCCTCATTTGTGCTTGCATTTGAATCAGTGTGAGTCGCTGGTGAACTTTTGTCCACAACGGTTTCTATGGGTACTATGAATTCCATGCATGTGAAAATCGGGCACCAAACAGAATCGAACACGAAACACCCAGCATGGACTTCACGTGCGCCCAACTCATTTGGGCATGCATTTGAATCCGTCCGAAGTCGGTGTTAAACTTTTGTCCACAACGGTGTCCAATGGGTACTATAAACTCCATGCATACAAAATCAAAGCACAAAGTAAAGCCAAGTGCCAAACACCTCACATGATCGTCATATGAGTCCAAGTTTATTTGGGCATGCATTTCAAATCTGTCTCGTGTCAGATTAAACTTTTTCCGCAACGGCTTCTAGTGGGTATTATAAACTCCATCGCACGAAATCTGGGCACAGATTGAACTTGAGTGCGAACACTTCGAGTGGACCTCATTTGCAGCCTAGCCCATTTTGGCATGCATTTTCAAATCCGTCCGAGTTAGTGTGAATGTTTCATCCAAACGGGATGGAACGTGTACCACAAACTCCGTGCATGCGAAAATTACTCTCGTAAGGAAACTGAGTAACAAACACACCGAATTAACTTCATATGTGCCTCACTTCCGCATGCATGTCGAATCCATCTGAGTCGATGTTAAACACACCACATGGACTTCATACGTGCCCTACCTCATTTTGGCACGCATCTCGAATCGGTCCAACTCGGTATTGTAGTATCCTCCACAACGGGTTCCAACATGTACTATAAACTCCATGCGTTCTAAAAGGACTCTCGTAAGTAATCTGAGTACCAAAAGCGCGAATGGACTTTGTACGTGGCTTATTTGCGCTTGCATTTGAATCAGTCCGACTTGCTTGCTTACTTTTGTGCACAACTCTTTCCAAGGGTACTACAAATTCAATGCGCATTTAAAATCGGTCACCAAACGAAATTGAGTGCGAAACACCCGCATGGACATCACATGCGCCCCAGCTCATTTGCGCATGCATTCGAATCCGTCCGAGTCGATGTTAAACTTTCGCCCACCGTGGGCTCCAGTGGGTCCTATAAACTCCATGCGCATTTAAATCGAGGCATGAGGTAAAATCAAGTGCCAAACTCCACGCATGATCGCCATATGCGCCCAAGCTTATTTGGGCATGCATTTCGAATCCGTCCGAGTCAGCATTAAACATTTTCCCAATGACTCGGTGGGCACTATAAACTCCATCCACATAAAATCTGGGTACAAATTGAACCTGAGTGCCAAACACTTCGAGTGGACTTCGCTTGCACCATAGCTCATTTTGGCTTGCATTTCAATTGCTCGGTCGGTGTGAGAATTTCATCCACAACGGGTTGGAGCGTGTACCACAATCTTCGTGACGTGCAAAAATGACTCTTGTAAGGAAACTGGGTAACAAACACACCGCATGGACTTCATATGTGTCTCATCTCCCATGCATCTCGAATCCGTCCGAAGTCGGTGTCAAACTTTCGCCCACGATGTGTTCCGACGTAGTATAAACAACACGCATACAGATGAG
Source organism: Dendrocalamus sinicus (assembly GCA_036346575.1). Classification (NCBI taxonomy): domain Eukaryota; kingdom Viridiplantae; phylum Streptophyta; class Magnoliopsida; order Poales; family Poaceae; genus Dendrocalamus; species Dendrocalamus sinicus. The sequence goes on from JAYEVI010000546.1 coordinate 398,690, forward strand.
GCACCAAACAAAATCGGACGAAAACACCCCGCTGGAGTTCACTTGCGCCCTACCTCATTTTGACACGTATCTCGAATCTGTCCGACTCGGTTTTGATGTTTCGCCCACAATGGGTTCCTACATGCACTATAAACTCCATGCAATCGAAAATGACTCTTGAAATGAAACTGAGTACCAAACACCTCGAAAGGACTCGCATGTAGCTCATTTGCGCACGCATTTTGGATCAGTCCGAGTCGATGTTAAACTTTCGCCCACAACGGGTTCCAACGGGTACTATAAATTCTATGCGTCTTAAATCGAGGCACATAACAAAACCGAGTGAAAGACATCTTGCATAGTCGTTATTTGCGCCATATTTCATTTTAGCATGCATCTTGAATCCGTCCGAAGTCGGTGTTAAAGTTCCATCTACAACGGATTCCAACGTACTTCAAGACGACCCTTGAAAGGAAACTGAGTACCAGAAACACCGAATGGACTTCGTATGTCCCTCATTTGTGCTTGCATTTCGAATCAGTGTGAGTCGCTGGTGAACTTTTGTCCACAACGGTTTCTATGGGTACTATGAATTCCATGCATGTGAAAATCGGGCACCAAACAGAATCGAACACGAAACACCCAGCATGGACTTCACGTGCGCCCCAACTCATTTGGGCATGCATTTCGAATCCGTCCGAGTCGGTGTTAAACCATATTTGTGCACAACTGTTCCAAGGGTACTACAAATTCAATGCGTACGAAAATCGGTCACCAAACAAAATTGAGTGCGAAACACCCCGCATGGACATCACATGCGCCCCAGCTCATTTGCGCATGCATTCCGAATCCGTCCGAGTCGATGTTAAGCTTTCGTCCACCATGGGCTCCAGCGGGTCCTATAAACTCCATGCGTACGAAATCGAGCCATGAGGTAAAATCAAGTGCCAAACTCCACGCATGATCGTCATATGCGTCCAGCTTATTTGGGCATGCATTTCGAATCCGTCCGAGTCAGCACTAAACATTTTTTCCCAATGACTCTAGTGGGCACTATAAACTCCATCCATGTAAAATCTGGGTACAAATTGAACCTGAGTGCCAAACACTTTGATGAGGACATCACTAGCAAGCACACTACATTATCTACTTCAAGTGTTGAACCCATTGGACCAATGACAAGAGCTAGAGCAAAACAAATGCAACAAGAGGTGAATCTTTTCCTTAGTAATTACTCTTGCACTAATGAGAATTTGTTGCTACCTAGTGCTTCTATTTTATGTGTTCTTAGATTTGAGGAAAATTTAACGAATGGAAAAGAAGCTTTAGAGACACAGGAAGCATAGCCACAGAAGATCGCATGGCCACAGAAGATCATTAAGAATATGATCACGCAACCACAGAAGATCGTGTAGACACAGAAGATCAACACAAGATGAGGACATCCATACATCCACAAGGAGAAAACCAATTTGCATTTCTCTTCTTGCAAGAGGACAAATCATATTAGAAAATATCCAAGTGACTTATGGCTTAAGCAAACATTCATGAGGAGAAAATATCTAAGTGACTTATTGCTTAAGCAAACCAAGTAGTATTTTTTATTTGGGTACTGTAGCAACCGGCGTACTGTAGCACCGACCTCCAATGTCTATATAAGGAGGGGTGCACTCTTTTTGTAACACAAGTCATGCTTGGAAAATAGTTGAACACTTGTTCCTTTTTGTGTGTGAGCCATTTCCACCACCAATTGGGATTGGGTGTTATTTCTGAGTTGCCACTCTGTTGTTCTTGTGATACCTTGGGATTGCTTGAACTTGTCTACTCCACGATAGCGAGTAGACAAAGGCCGTAGCGTGTGGTTGAGTAATTTGAGTGATGCAGGTTGCTGTATAGAGACAGTGGTTGGCTGCATCAATTGCTAGGTTGCACGGGCTAGTTATCCATAATCCTACGTCGTGAAGATCGGGCGCCCCATCTCCCCGCATCAGCTGGTATCAGAGCCCAAGGTTGACACGGTAGGATTTTACCCTTAGCTACTATATTTGTTGTTTTCTTTCCTATCCAAAAAAAAAGCCACCCAAAAATATTGTTCTTTACCGTAGTTTCAATTGAAAATTTTGGTGAGTTTTGCTAGGTTTTGATCCATTAGAACCTTGCTTACTTGCCGATCCAAAATCTTTGTTTGTGTTGCTTTCTTTGAGCCAATCTGTTCGATTAAAAAAAATTGTTGTTGAGTTGCGCATAAATCTGAAATTGTGCAACTTGGTCATAAGAGATTCACTTATATCCCTTTGAGAACCCCCATCTATCCTTTGTGGAAACTTTGGTCCTATTCAAAGACTAGCTTTTGAGTATTGCTTGGGCTTTGCACACTTGTATCAGTCTTGAAGTTTGAAACAGAATTATTGGATATCTTGTGAGATCTTGATACATCTGCTGACCTTGGTTCAAAAGAAAAGCAAAGAGAAAATAGTACGAACAAAAGGAAAAAAAAGAAGAAAGAAAGAAAAGAAAGAAATACCGTGGTCAGTATTTTATCAAGCATAAAATTCCATTTAAAGTCAGTACAGTTTGTGTGCAAACCTATAGCCTGTTTACCTCAATTGCAATCAAGCTAGCGTCTTTCCATAACTTGTGCAACACGAGCTGTTTTGTTCTTCACTTATACCTGGTATTACAGCTCATTCCTTGGTTGCATTAAGTTCCATTATCATTGTGCGTGAGTTGCTATAATCTTCACTTTATATCTTGAGGTTGGCAACTAGGCTTTGGATTTCTAGTTTGGATTATTACTTATCATTACAAAATCTAGAATTCCAATTGCATAGGATTATTCTAACTCTCCAAGCTCCACATATAGCCATTGTCTAATTATAGCACTTGGGCCTTGAATTACTCAACTCATCACCTACACCCGTCTACTACTACTAGAGTATAGGCATCTCACCAATCCATCAAGCATTCATAAGAACTTCGGTAAGCAAGGAGTAAGGGAGTGAATTATCCATAAACAATACCTATTTCTGTTGTATTTGCTTTCACTAACCAGGTCAGGAACGGGAGGACAACCAGTGTATGTCACGCATACGGATCTAGAAAAGCTCACAAATGATTTCAATGAACAATTGAATGAAAACATGAGCATACTCCGAAAAGAAATCATTTCGGAGGTCAGTTCAGAATTGCGAAAGCAATTGGCCGACCTTCATCATGGCACACAAAGTGATCCTAGTGTGCATGAGGAAATTGACGAGACCGATGAGGAGGCCGCTGCACGGTTAGCACGGGAGGCTCAATCTCGAAGAAACCGTGCTGCTGCAGCTGTAGTAAGACCACCACAACCCGGTCACGGAGGAGACGGCCTTGGAAGAGGTCGCGGGCGAGCAGAAGGCACACCACAAGGAGGCAGCTATGTTGCTCCCTTTCACCTACACCGTGATGACGCCTATCGTCGAGGGCGCCATGATGATGACCACCTCGAGAGGAGAAATTGAAAACTCAAGTTCACCATTCCCAAATTTGAAGGTAATTCTAATCCTGATGAATATTTAACATGGGAATTGAAGGTTGAGAAGATATTTAGGATACACAACTATTCGGAGGAGAAGAAGCTTGCGATGGCGGCCTTGGAGTTTGATGGCTATGCTCTCATTTGCTGGGAGCAAGTGCAAAATCAACGAGAAGAACATGGCGAACCACCAATTGCAACATGGGCCGCGATGAAGAGAGAAATGAGAGCAAGGTTTGTACCTAGCCATTATAAACGTGAATTATTCGATAAATTGCAAAGTTTAAGACAGGGTACAAGCACTGTGGAGGAATACTACAAAGAGATGGAGAAAGCCATGATTCGGCACGTGTTCATGAAGATGAAGAGCAAACCATAGCACACTTTTTGTTTGGCCTAAACAAAAATATCAAGCGTATTGTGGTTTACCAACCATATAGGAACATGGTGGAGTTGGTGCATCAAGCACAAAAGGCAGAGAAACAACTACTGGAGGATGCCAAGGCCACAAAACCACCATCTTTCAACTTGCGAACCCCATCAAATGCTCCTAAAGCTCGGTTTAGCTTGGGAAGAGGTACATCTTCATCTAGTGATTCCTTTACTACCAATGCGCCTTCCTCCTCCAATGCCAAAACAGCCCCTTCATCAAGTGCGAAAAAGCCCATAGCATCATCAACGTCTTCAGTGGGCTCCACATCCAAAAGCAGCGCCATCCAATGCTTCAAATGCTTGGGTCGTGGACACAACTCTAGGGAATGTCCAAACAACCGAGCAATGATTGTCACAGAAGATGGTGGATACGACTCTGCTAGTGAAGAAGTTCAAGAGATTAGTGAAGATCCAACAAAAAATGGAGATGCCCTTCAAGATGAGGAAGAATATGACGGATGCACATATGAAACCGGGACCGCACTTGTTGTCACTAAAGTTCTTAGTGTGCAAGTCAAGGAAGATGAGCATCCACAGAGATTCAACCTTTTTCAAACACAAGCCAAGGTAAATGACAAGGTAATCAAACTAATCATTGATGGTGGTAGTTGTCATAATCTTGCTAGCATGGAATTGTGTGACAAGCTAGGTTTGAAATTGCTAAAACACCCTCATCCATATCATGTCCAATGGTTCAGTGATTGTGGAAGTGTCAAGGTACAGCATATGGTTAATGTTACATTCAAAATTCATGATTACGTTGATACTGTTTCTTGTGATGTTGTACCTATGACTGTATGCCATTTACTTTTAGGACGACCTTGGCAATATGATCGTAGTGTCATGCATGATGGACGCACTAATACCTACACATTTAAAATTGAAGGTCGATCTAAGAAATTATTTCCCATGACACCTAATCAAATACTAGCTCAGAACATGCAAAAGAAGGTGGAAGTTAAGGTAGAAAGTGAAAAGCTAAAATTGAAAGGGAAAAATGAAGAAAAGAAGTTAGTCATGATCACAAACAAAATTGATAAAAAAGAAATGGGACAAAATCTTGAGTTGATGCATATTGTTCTCATTTACAAGGATACTTTGATTTCAACTAAAGACATAACATCCCTTCCTAGTGCCATTTCTAAAGTTTTGCAGGCATTTAAAGACTTGTTTCCTGAAGAAATCCCTGCAGGATTGCCTCCCATAAGAGGTATTGAGCACCAAATTGATCTCATTCCTGGTGCATCATTACCCAACCGTCCACCTTACCGTACCAATCCAGAAGAAACAAAGGAGATTCAACGCCAAGTACAAGGACTTCTTGAGAAAGGGTATGTACGTGAAAGCCTTAGTCCTTGTGCTGTTCCTGTCATTTTAGTTCCTAAAAAAGATGGATCATGGAGAATGTGTGTTGATTGTCGTGCCATTAATAATATAACTATTAGATATCGTCATCCCATCCCTAGGCTTGATGATATGTTAGATGAACTTAGTGGCTCTACTATATTCTCTAAAATTGATTTGAAAAGTGGATATCATCAAATAAGAGTAAAACTTGGAGATGAATGGAAAACTGCATTTAAAACAAAATTTGGCTTGTATGAATGGTTGGTTATGCCATTTGGTTTGACTAATGCCCCTAGTACATTTATGAGATTAATGAATCATGTCTTGAGAGCATTCATTGGAAATTTTGTTGTTGTATATTTTGATGACATCCATGGAAGAACATGTTGAACATCTAAGGCAAGTCTTAGAAGTGCTAAGAAAGGAACAACTTTATGCTAACATTGAGAAGTGCACTTTTTGTACCAACAAGGTTATATTTCTAGGCTTTGTAATTTCCAGTCAAGGAGTTGAGGTAGATGAATAAAAAATTGAAGCAATTAAAAATTGGCCTACTCCTCTAAATGTTAGCCAAGTTAGGAGTTTTCATGGATTAGCTGGATTCTATCGTCGCTTTGTCAAGGACTTTAGCACCATTGCTGCCCCACTTAATGAATTAACTAAGAAAGGCGCTCGTTTTCAATGGGGTGAATCACAAGAAAAATCATTTGAAGAATTAAAGAAACGTTTGACTGAAGCACCATTACTTGCATTACCTGATTTTACTAAAACTTTGAAATTGAATGTGATTGATGAGGACATGACCCCTATGGATACAACCATATTTGCTATCTTTGCTCTCCCAATTACAAGAGCTCCTACGCATCACTTAAATTATCAGGTGAGCTCGTTTCAAAGAGGTTTTACTTTATTTGATAAAGAACTTATGATATTACATAATGAGAGTTTGTTGCGTTTGTTATCATGTACCAAGATTTATGATCAAGATCATGCAATACGTGAGGATACACGTATGTTAAAACCGAGGACGGTTTTCTGTGAAGAAGAGGAGGATGATGTGACCATACCACCAACACATACGACCCTAGCATCCAATATCAAGATTGAATTAAAGGTGAATTCGTTTCTTCAGCTTCAAAATATTTTAAATGAGAATATGAGGCTACCTAACGATGAAAATATATATTTTTACAGCACCACGTCACTTTGGCACCAATCCAAGCAAGAGTTCAACTTGGACACGTTTTGGAATCCAATTCGGCCTCCAGATCAATTCGGATTCAGCCTGACAGGCCCAACTTCCAATTTGCGTAACTTTCACATACGAAGTCCGTTTGAGGTCCACGAGTACTTGTTGGAAAGATTTTCTCGTCCTCTTTCCAATGGATCTGGTTCCACGTCCAGATTCCTTATGTGCGCACCGCAATTATCAAAAGAGTCCGTGTTGGTCACGTACTGGAATCGGATTCGGACTGCTGCAATGGTGCAAGTTTAAACGGACATAACTTCCTCATACGGACTCCGTTTGGGACGTTCTTGTACTTCATGGAAAGCTTATGAAGTCTACTTTCAAAAGGATCCAACCTCATCTTAAAATTCCATCTGAGTCGGCCGCAATCATCAAAAGAGTTCACGTTGGTTTCTCAGTCCGAGTCAAAAAGGGTGCTGCGCCACCACCACTTGGGCCCATGGGCCTTGTAACCCTAGGGCATGCATGTTGGACGCCCCCCTGGTTGTTCCCCCTATTTAGGAGCCGCCGCCTCCCTTTCTAGGATTTGGATTTTGTTGAGTTTAGGTTTAGCTATTATGCAAACTTCTGTTCTTCAGTTGTGTCGGACGACCACCTGTCAAGACAGCCTTCGGAATCCCACCTTTTGATCTTCATATCAATATTTGCAATTTCAGATTGCTTGTTATCTTGTTCTTGCGTGTTCTTCGGTTGCATGCAGGAATAGACCTTCGTGGTCAGGTCAACCGCGTTCTTGGCACGGTTGATAACAACTTGGAGTGTGGTTCAGCGATTGCTAAGGCGCAAGCGACGTCGTTCGGTTGTAGTCGGATCGCAAGGGTCGCCTCCGCCAAAATCGATAGTTATCATCCTATCGGAAGATCGGGACTCCATCGCCTCATCAGTTGGTATCAGAGCTTCAGTTGACCGGTAGGAATTTCTTGTATCCTTAGTTAGTAGATTGATTTTTATTTCCCATAGTCCAGAAAAAATTGCCCCACAAAAAGAGTTAATTTCCGCTGTCCAAACCCCGTTGTGCTTTTTAATCTGTTAGTTTTGGTTTGCTAAATTGAATTTGTGTCCGTTTTAGCTTTGTCTAGTTGCTGGTCATATCTTTGTTCCAAGAAAAATCCAAATAAAAAAAAATTCCCCCACCCCAAACCCTAATTCCAATTTCGGCTGATCTGTCCTTTCTCTGCAGCCGCCACCAAAAACGCCATATCTTTTGATTCCGAGATTATTTTTGAGTGAGACCACCGCCATTAGATTCAAAAATTTATCATCCATCTATCTGTAAAATTTCACGTGTTTCCAGCAAGGCAGTTAAGAGATATCTGCGGTGCAAGTTGACCTAAAATTCCAGATTGAATCTGCAACAATCGGCACTTGTGAATTTTGTGTGAATTTTTCGGTCGGTTTCCAGACCTTGGCCCAAAAACAAAAGTTGTAGAAAAAGCCGTCAGAAAACGGAGAAAAAAAGAATCATTGAAAAAAAGGCAACTGACAAAAAGTTACGGCCGAAATACCGACGTACTGTCAAGTGGACAGAAATCTTCAGTTTCCAAGTTTTGGGTTAATCCTTGTGTTCTTCAATTCCAGATTGCATTCAATTGAATTATCTTGTATTTACCTCTCCCATACATTGCCATACACTTATTTTAGCCTTCTTCCATCTTTGATTGATCAGCAACATAGGCTAAGTGCTAGATACGAACTATAATTCAATTTTATGCAATTTCTGAAATTAATTGATTGTTTTCCTTTGCTACAAAATACATAGCCTATCCAAGCTCCACTTTTCTACTAATCGAACAGATCTCGCTGTACCTTGCAATCGCTTTACTCATCACTTGAGTTAGATTTATCACGAACCAGCCACCGGTTGCACCACCTGTTTTGCTTTGGTAAGAACTTGTAAGAATTTGATAAGAGCTTGAGAGATGTGTGACTTGTGAAGCTCCACCTCCTAGTAGTTTATAGGGACTTACATAATTCTCGTGTATTTCCTTGTTTCTACTAACCATGACAGGTTCAAGATCACATTGTAGCAATTTTTGTGAGACCAACAACTTGTTTGATCATATTAATAAGACCCTCACCACCATCAGCAACAGAATTGAGGGCTCCAATGATCGCGACCGTTGTCGACTTCGACATAATCGACAAGGTACATGTAGGTTAACAAGAGAGGTATGTGATGATGATGCCAAGTTTACAACTCCTCCATTTGCTGGTAGATATGATCCTGAAGCTTATCTTGAATGGGAAATACAATTAGATCAAAATTTTCTGTGCTATGATTTTCCTGATGATAAAAGAGTTAGGGCTGCTACTAGTGAATTCACTGATTTCGCATTATTTTGGTGGAGGAAACAATGTAGACTACCACATGTACCTAAAACTTGGAATGCTTTGAAGCGAGTCATGAGATCTACTTTTGTTCCTTCATATTATTCACGTGACTTGTTAAAAAGATTGCAACGCTTAGAACAAGGTAGGAGAACTGTAAGTGAATACTATGAAGAATTGAAAGCTCTTTTGTTGCGTTGTGATTTAGAGAAACATGCTGAAGCAACAGAGAATAGATTCTTACGTGGGCTTAATAAAGAAATTCAGGACCTTCTTATTCACGAAGAATACAATTCTCTCCTCATTTGTTTATACTTGCTTGTAAGGTTGAAAGTCAGATTGAGGAGAAATTAAGAGTGCTTGATGATAAGAAACATGAGAACAAACCTGTGTTTGTGCCTTTTTCTGTGACTAACAACTTGCAGGTAGTTGAGAACCATGTCAAAGAGGAGCATGAACTGATTGCACCATCGACTCCATTAGTTGAGAACGAAGATAAGGAGATAGATGCACCTACGGTAACAAGCGAGGTGCAACATAAGGTAACTGAAAACGCTGAAATTGTATTGGCTCCTACTCCATCTACAGATACCGCTATGATGCTTGAAGAGATGAAGGATGATCTGGTGCATCTTATGCCATTAGAGGAGAAATTTGAGGTATCTACAGTATTTGATGAGGATGATAATGACAAAGGTACTGATTTGGTGCTACAACAAGACATAGAGCAACCTTGTGAGTATATACCTGCTGTAGTGCAATCTTTTGATATTCCTTGTGCTGACTTGAATGAACCATGTGCTGATCTAAATTCTCATAATTTTGCACATGTCGAATTAATTACACATAACGAAGTACTTGCTAGAATTTCTCCTGCTAATTCGTTGTGTTACATCATGTTTGATCTACCTATGAAATTGTCACATGCTATGGAGAAAGTTTCTGAACTTGCATGTTCGAAATTCTTGTTTAGTGCCTACACCCCTAGGTATAAGTTTAATTTGATTGGAGATTATGGTGTAGAAAATCAATTTTTTGTATATCGAATATGCATAACTTGTGATCACATGGATGAATTGAAGCTTACTGTTTTGGACAACAATTCTTGTGTGCTGAATCTTGTTCAATATGAGAGGGAAGTAAAATTTAATACTCATCCAATGCCTGTGTGTTCATCTCTTTTTCCACCATCTAATATGGATAATCTGAATAAAGATGATGAATTATGGAAGAGCTTACAAATCTTTTCACCCTTGCTAAAAAAATTTGCGATTGCTCAATTGCGATATGATTATATAGATGAACTTTGCTTGATTCCAAAAGTTGTAGCTTTGCCCATATGTGCCACCACTGCAAGTATACAACTTCAGAGATTCAAATTGCATAAATGCTTCACTTACATTTGCAAATCTATTTGCAATAATTGCTGCGTGAGAAATTTTGATTTCCTCATTAACATATGTGAATACTCTTGGGTTAATATCATGATGAGCTTTTATGATCGCTGCTGTTTTATAACATTAGTTGTGCAACAACGAAGAATTATTAAAACAGATGACATATACATATACCATGCATACACCTTGGCTTCTTTGTTACCATACTTTCAGCTTATCAAAAGCCGAGGACGACTTTGTTTTCAAGAAGGTGAGGATGATGAGGACATGACCCCTATGGATACAACCATATTTGCTATCTTTGTTCTCCCAATTACAAGAGCTCCTACGCATCACTTAAATTATCAGGTGAGCTCGTTTCAAAGAGGTTTTACTTTATTTGATAAAAAACTTATGATATTACATAATGAGAGTTTGTTGCGTTTGTTATCATGTACCAAGATTTATGATCAAGATCATGCAATACGTGAGGATACACGTATGTTAAAACCGAGGACGGTTTTCTGTGAAGAAGAGGAGGATGATGTGACCATACCACCAACACATACGACCCTAGCATCCAATATCAAGATTGAATTAAAGGTGAATTCGTTTCTTCAGCTTCAAAATATTTTAAATGAGAATATGAGGCTACCTAACGATGAAAATATATATTTTTACAGCACCACGTCACTTTGGCACCAATCCAAGCAAGAGTTCAACTTGGACACGTTTTGGAATCCAATTCGGCCTCCAGATCAATTCGGATTCAGCCTGACAGGCCCAACTTCCAATTTGCGTAACTTTCACATACGAAGTCCGCTTGAGGTCCACGAGTACTTGTTGGAAAGATTTTCTCGTCCTCTTTCCAATGGATCTGGTTCCACGTCCAGATTCCTTATGTGCGCACCGCAATTATCAAAAGAGTCCGTGTTGGTCACGTACTGGAATCGGATTCGGACTGCTGCAATGGTGCAAGTTTAAACGGACATAACTTCCTCATACGGACTCCGTTTGGGACGTTCTTGTACTTCATGGAAAGCTTATGAAGTCTACTTTCCAAAGGATCCAACCTCATCTTAAAATTCCATCTGAGTCGGCCGCAATCATCAAAAGAGTTCACGTTGGTTTCTCAGTCCGAGTCAAAAGGGTGCTGCGCCACCACCACTTGGGCCCATGGGCCTTGTAACCCTAGGGCATGCATGTTGGACGCCCCCCTGGTTGTTCCCCCTATTTAGGAGCCGCCGCCTCCCTTTCTAGGATTTGGATTTTGTTGAGTTTAGGTTTAGCTATTATGCAAACTTCTGTTCTTCAGTTGTGTCGGACGACCACCTGTCAAGACAGCCTTCGGAATCCCACCTTTTGATCTTCATATCAATATTTGCAATTTCAGATTGCTTGTTATCTTGTTCTTGCGTGTTCTTCGGTTGCATGCAGGAATAGACCTTCGTGGTCAGGTCAACTGCGTTCTTGGCACGGTTGATAACAACTTGGAGTGTGGTTCAGCGATTGCTAAGGCGCAAGCGACGTCGTTCGGTTGTAGTCGGATCGCAAGGGTCGCCTCCGCCAAAATCGATAGTTATCATCCTATCGGAAGATCAGGACTCCATCGCCTCATCAGTGATGCTAGTGGAGTTGGTATTGGTGGTGTATTAATGCAAGAAGGAAAACCAATTGCATACTTTAGCGAGAAATTAGGACATGCACAATTGAACTATCCTGTTTATGACAAAGAATTATATGCTTTGGTTCGTGTACTTGAAACATGGCAATATTATCTTTGGCCCAAAGAATTTGTTATACATTCTGATCATGAGGCATTAAAATACTTGAAAGGGCAATCAAAATTGAATCGTAGGCATGCTAGATGGGTAGAGTTCGTAGAAACCTTTCCATATGTAATTAAACATAAGAAAGGAAAAGACAACGTTGTTGCTGATGCTTTGTCACGCAAACATGCAATGTTAACTCAATTAGAAGTAAATGTCCCTGGGTTAGAAAGTTTAAAAGAAATGTATGCCAAAGATAGAGATTTTTCAGAACCATACTCACTTTGTAATGATGGAAAAGGATGGGATAAATACCATGTGCATGATGGATTCTTATTTTATACAAACAAACTCTGTGTTCCGGATTCGTCTGTCCGTTTGTTGTTGTTGCAGGAGTCTCATGCAGGAGGATTAATGGGACACTTTGGTAGGGAGAAGACATATACCCTACTCGCTGACCATTTTTATTGGCCCAAAATGAGAAGAGACGTCGCACGTTTCGTGCAACGATGCATCACATGCCACAAAGCTAAGTCCAAATTAAACCCTCATGGATTATATACTCCTCTTCCAATACCTAATGCACCTTGGGAAGACATTAGTATGGATTTTGTTCTAGGATTACCAAGAACTAAGAGGGGGAGGGATTCGGTATTTGTGGTAGTTGATAGATTTTCAAAGATGGCACATTTTATACCATGTCATAAAAGCGATGATGCTTCCCACGTAGCTGATTTGTTTTTCAAGGAAATCGTGAGGCTTCATGGAGTGCCAAGGACAGTTGTTTCTGACCGTGATGTCAAGTTCATGAGTTATTTTTGGAAAACATTGTGGGCCAAACTTGGGACAAAATTGTTATTCTCTACAACTTGTCACCCACAAACCGATGGCCAGACAGAGGTGGTGAACCGCACCTTATCCACCTTACTACGGACAATGATAAAGAAGAATATCAAAGAGTGGGAAGAGTGTTTACCGCAAGTGGAGTTTGCATATAACCGGGCGGTACATTCTACTACACAACTCAGTCCATTTGAAGTGGTGTATGGATTCAAACCCATCACTCCACTTGATTTGCTGCCTTTACCACATCAAGAACGTGCTAATATGGAAGCATCCAAGCGTGCTGAATATGTCAAGAAAATACATGCCAAAACCAAGGAAGAAATAGATAAGAAAGCACAATACTATGCAGCAAAGGCCAATAAACTCAAGAAAAAAATGTTGTTTGAACCTGGTGACTTAGTTTGGTTACATCTTTGCAAGGAGCGGTTTCCAGAAAAACGTAAATCCAAACTGTTCCCTAGAGGAGATGGTCCATTTAAGGTGCTTGAAAAGATCAATGACAATGCCTACAAAATTGAACTCCCAGGAGATGACTACGGGGTAAGCAATACTTTTAATGTTTCAGACTTATCTCCTTTCTTCAGTTTTCAACAAGCAGAGTCAAGGATGACTCCTTCTCAAGAGGGGGAGGATGATGAGGACATCACTAGCAAACACACTACATCATCTACTTCAAGTGTTGAACCCATTGGACCAATGACAAGAGCTAGAGCAAAACAAATGCAACAAGAGGTGAATCTTTTCCTTAGTAATTACTCTTTCACCAATGAGAATTTGTTGCTACCTAGTGCTTCTATTTTATGTGTTCTTAGATTTGAGGAAAATTTAACGAATGGGAAAGAAGCTTTAGAGACACAGGAAGCATAGCCACAGAAGATCGCATGGCCACAGAAGATCATTATGAATATGATCATGCAACCACAGAAGATCGTGTAGACACAGAAGATCAACACAAGATGAGGACATCCATACATCCACAAGGAGAAAACCAATTTGCATTTCTCTTCTTGCAAGAGGACAAATCATATTAGAAAATATCCAAGTGACTTATGGCTTAAGCAAACATTCATGAGGAGAAAATATCTAAGTGACTTATTGCTTAAGCAAACCAAGTAGTATTTTTTTATTTGGGTACTGTAGCAACCGGCGTACTGTAGCACCGACCTCCAATGTCTATATAAGGAGGGTGCACTCTTTTGTAACACAAGTCATGCTTGGAAAATAGTTGAACACTTGTTCCTTTTGTGTGTGAGCCATTTCCACCACCAATTGGGATTGGGTGTTATTTCTGAGTTGCCACTCCGTTGTTCTTGTGATACCGTGGGATTGCTTGAACTTGTCTGCTCCACGATAGCGAGTAGACAAAGGCCGTAGCGTGTGGTTGAGTAATTTGAGTGCTGCAGGTTGCTGTATAGAGACAGTGGTTGGCTGCATCAATTGCTAGGTTGCACGGGCTAGTTATCCATAATCCTACGTCGTGAAGATCGGGCGCCCCATCTCCCCGCATCACACTTCGAGTGGACTTCACTTGCACCATAGCTCCTTTTGGCTTGCATTTCGAATTCGTTCGAGTCGGTGTGAGAATTTCATCCACAACGGGTTGGAGCGTGTACCACAAACTTCGTACGTGCAAAAATGACTCTTGTAAGGAAACTGGGTAACAAACACACCGCATGGACTTCATATGTGCCTCATCTCCCCATGCATCTCGAATCCGTCTGAGTCGGTGTCAAACTTTCGTCCACGATGTGTTCCGACGTGTAGTATAAACACCACGCATACGGACGAGGCACCAACCAAAATCGGACGAAAACACCCCGCGCGGGGTTCACTTGCGCCCTACCTCATTTTGGCACGTATCTCGAATCTGTCCGACTCGGTTTCGATGTTTCGTCCACAATGGGTTCCTACATGCACTATAAACTCCATGCAATCGAAAATGACTCTTGAAATGAAACTGAGTACCAAACACCTCGAAAGGACTCGCATGTAGCTCTTTTGCGCATGCATTTTGGATCAGTCCGAGTCGATGTTAAACTTTCGTCCACAACGGGTTCCAACGGGTATTATAAATTCTGTGCGTACGAAATCGAGGCAAATAACAAAACCGAGTGAAAGACATCTTGCAAAGTCGCATTTGCGCCAGATTTCATTTTAGCATGCATCTTGAATCCGTCCGAGTCGGTGTTAAGGTTCCATCTACAGCGGATTCCAACGTACTTCAAGACGACCCTTGAAAGGAAACTGAGTACCAGAAACACCGAATGGACTTCGTATGTCCCTCATTTGTGCTTGCATTTCGAATCAGTGTGAGTCGCTGGTGAACTTTTGTCCACAACGGTTTCTATGGGTACTA
Organism: Dendrocalamus sinicus; assembly: GCA_036346575.1. Lineage (NCBI taxonomy): Eukaryota > Viridiplantae > Streptophyta > Magnoliopsida > Poales > Poaceae > Dendrocalamus > Dendrocalamus sinicus. Next base: position 413,883 of record JAYEVI010000546.1, read on the forward strand.
TGAATTCCATGCATGTGAAAATCGGGCACCAAACAGAATCGAACACGACACACCCAGCGTGGACTTCACGTGCGCCCCAACTCATTTGGGCATGCATTTCGAATCCGTCCGAGTCGGTGTTAAACTTTTGTCCACAACGGTGTCCAATGGGTACTATAAACTCCATGCATACAAAATCAAAGCACAAAGTAAAGCCATGTGCCAAACACCTCACATGATCGTCATATGAGTCCAAGTTTATTTGGGCATGCATTTCAAATCTGTCTGTGTCAGTATTAAACTTTTTTCCGCAACGGCTTCTAGTGGGTATTATAAACTCCGTCGTACGACATCTGGGCACAGATCGAACTTGAGTGCCGAACACTTCGAGTGGACCTCATTTGCAGCCTAGCTCATTTTGGCATGCATTTTCAAATCCATCCGAGTTAGTGTGAATGTTTCATCCAAACGGGATGGAACGTGTACCACAAACTCCGTGCATGCGAAAATTTCTCTCGTAAGGAAACTGAGTAACAAACACACCGAATGAACTTCATATGTGCCTCACTTCCGCATGCATGTCGAATCCATCTGAGTCGATGTTACACACACCACATGGACTTCATACGCGTTCTACCTCATTTTGGCACGCATCTCGAATCGGTCCAACTCGGTTTTGTAGTATCGCCCACAACGGGTTCCAACATGTACTATAAACTCCATGCTCAAAATGACTCGTAAGTAATCTGAGTAGCAAAAGCGCGAATGGACACTGACGTGGCTTATTTGCGCTTGCATTTCGAATCAGTCGACTTGCTGGCTTACTTTTGTGCACAACTGTTCCAAGGGTACTACAAATTCAATGCGCATTTAAAATCGGTCACCAAACAAAATTGAGTGCGAAACACCCGCATGGACATCACATGCGCCCAGCTCATTTGCGCATGCATTCCGAATCCGTCCGAGTCGATGTTAAGCTTTCGCCCACCGTGGGCTCCAGTGGGTCCTATAAACTCCATGCGCATTTAAATCGAGGCATGAGGTAAAATCAAGTGCCAAACTCCACGCATGATCGCCATATGCGCCCAAGCTTATTGGGGCATGCATTTCGAATCCGTCCGAGTCAGCATTAAACATTTTTCCCAATGACTCTAGCGGGCACTATAAACTCCATCCATATGAAATCTGGGTACAAATTGAGCCTGAGTGCCAAACACTTCGAGTGGACTTCATTTGCACCATAGCTCATTTTGGCTTGCATTTCAATTCGCTCGAGTCGGTGTGAGAATTTCGCCCACAACGGGTTGGAGCGTGTACCACAAACTTCAGACGTGCAAAAATGACTCTTGTAAGGAAACTGGGTAACAAACACACCGCATGGACTTCATATGTGCCTCATCTCCCATGCATCTCGAATCCGTCCGAAGTCGGTGTCAAACTTTCGCCCACGATGTGTTCCGACGTAGTATAAACACCACGCATACGGACGAGGCACCAACCAAAATCGGACGAAAACACCCCGCTGGGTTCACTTGCGCCCTACCTCATTTTGGCACGTATCTCGAATCTGTCCGACTCGGTTTCGATGTTTCGCCCACAATGGGTTCCTACATGCACTATAAACTCCATGCAATCGAAATGACTCTTGAAATGAAACTGAGTACCAAACACCTCGAAGGACTCGCATGTAGCTCTTTGCGCACGCATTTTGGATCAGTCCGAGTCGATGTTAAACTTTCGTCCACAACGGGTTCCAACGGGTATTATAAATTCTGTGCGTACGAAATCGAGGCAAATAACAAAACCGAGTGAAAGACATCTTGCAAAGTCGTTACTTGCGCCGTATTTCATTTTAGCATGCATCTTGAATCCGTCCGAGTCGGTGTTAAGGTTCCATCTACAGCGGATTCCAACGTGTACTTCGAAGACGACCCTTGAAAGGAAACTGAGTACCAGAAACACCGAATGGACTTCGTATGTCCCTCATTTGTGCTTGCATTTCGAATCAGTGTGAGTCGCTGGTGAACTTTTGTCCACAACGGTTTCTATGGGTACTATGAATTCCATGCATGTGAAAATCGGGCACCAAACAGAATCGAACACGAAACACCCAGCGTGGACTTCACGTGCGCCCCAACTCATTTGGGCATGCATTTCGAATCCGTCCGAGTCGGTGTTAAACTTTTGTCCACAACGGTGTCCAATGGGTACTATAAACTCCATGCATACAAAATCAAAGCACAAAGTAAAGCCATGTGCCAAACACCTCACATGATCGTCATATGAGTCCAAGTTTATTTGGGCATGCATTTCAAATCTGTCGTGTCAGTATTAAACTTTTTCTGCAACGGCTTCTAGTGGGTATTATAAACTCCGTCGTACGACATCTGGGCACAGATCGAACTTGAGTGCCGAACACTTCGAGTGGACCTCATTTGCAGCCTAGCTCATTTTGGCATGCATTTTCAAATCCATCCGAGTTAGTGTGAATGTTTCATCCAAACGGGATGGAACGTGTACCACAAACTCCGTGCATGCGAAAAATTCTCTCGTAAGGAAACTGAGTAACAAACACACCGAATGAACTTCATATGTGCCTCACTTCCGCATGCATGTCGAATCCATCTGAGTCGATGTTACACACACCACATGGACTTCATACGTGCCCTACCTCATTTTGGCACGCATCTCGAATCGGTCCAACTCGGTTTTGTAGTATCGCCCACAACGGGTTCCAACATGTACTATAAACTCCATGCGTTCAAAATGACTCGTAAGTAATCTGAGTAGCAAAAGCGCGAATGGACACTGACGTGGCTTATTTGCGCTTGCATTTCAATCAGTCGACTTGCTGGCTTACTTTTGTGCACAACTGTTCCAAGGGTACTACAAATTCAATGCGCATTGAAAATCGGTCACCAAACAAAATTGAGTGCGAAACACCCCGCATGGACATCACATGCGCCCCAGCTCATTTGCGCATGCATTCCGAATCCGTCCGAGTCGATGTTAAGCTTTCGTCCACCGTGGGCTCCAGTGGGTCCTATAAACTCCATGCGTACGAAATCGAGGCATGAGGTAAAATCAAGTGCCAAACTCCACGCATGATCGTCATATGCGCCCAAGCTTATTGGGGCATGCATTTGAATCCGTCCGAGTCAGCATTAAACATTTTTCCCAATGACTCTAGCGGGCACTATAAACTCCATCCATATGAAATCTGGGTACAAATTGAGCCTGAGTGCCAAACACTTGAGTGGACTTCATTTGCACCATAGCTCATTTTGGCTTGCATTTCGAATTGCTCGAGTCGGTGTGAGAATTTCGCCCACAACGGGTTGGAGCGTGTACCACAAACTCGTGACGCAAAAATGACTCTTGTAAGGAAACTGGGTAACAAACACACCGCATGGACTTCATATGTGCCTCATCTCCCATGCATCTCGAATCCGTCCGAAGTCGGTGTCAAACTTTCGTCCACGATGTGTTCCGACGTGTAGTATAAACACCACGCATACGGACGAGGCACCAACCAAAATCGGACGAAAACACCCCGCGCGGGGTTCACTTGCGCCCTACCTCATTTTGGCACGTATCTCGAATCTGTCCGACTCGGTTTCGATGTTTCGTCCACAATGGGTTCCTACATGCACTATAAACTCCATGCAATCGAAAATGACTCTTGAAATGAAACTGAGTACCAAACACCTCGAAAGGACTCGCATGTAGCTCTTTTGCGCACGCATTTTGGATCAGTCCGAGTCGATGTTAAACTTTCGTCCACAACGGGTTCCAACGGGTATTATAAATTCTGTGCGTACGAAATCGAGGCAAATAACAAAACCGAGTGAAAGACATCTTGCAAAGTCGTTACTTGCGCCGTATTTCATTTTAGCATGCATCTTGAATCCGTCCGAGTCGGTGTTAAGGTTCCATCTACAGCGGATTCCAACGTGTACTTCGAAGACGACCCTTGAAAGGAAACTGAGTACCAGAAACACCGAATAGACTTCGTATGTCCCTCATTTGTGCTTGCATTTCGAATCAGTGTGAGTCGCTGGTGAACTTTTGTCCACAACGGTTTCTATGGGTACTATGAATTCCATGCATGTGAAAATCGGGCACCAAACAGAATCGAACACGACACACCCAGCGTGGACTTCACGTGCGCCCCAACTCATTTGGGCATGCATTTCGAATCCGTCCGAGTCGGTGTTAAACTTTTGTCCACAACGGTGTCCAATGGGTACTATAAACTCCATGCATACAAAATCAAAGCACAAAGTAAAGCCATGTGCCAAACACCTCACATGATCGTCATATGAGTCCAAGTTTATTTGGGCATGCATTTCAAATCTGTCTGTGTCAGTATTAAACTTTTTTCCGCAACGGCTTCTAGTGGGTATTATAAACTCCGTCGTACGACATCTGGGCACAGATCGAACTTGAGTGCCGAACACTTCGAGTGGACCTCATTTGCAGCCTAGCTCATTTTGGCATGCATTTTCAAATCCATCCGAGTTAGTGTGAATGTTTCATCCAAACGGGATGGAACGTGTACCACAAACTCCGTGCATGCGAAAATTTCTCTCGTAAGGAAACTGAGTAACAAACACACCGAATGAACTTCATATGTGCCTCACTTCCGCATGCATGTCGAATCCATCTGAGTCGATGTTACACACACCACATGGACTTCATACGTGCCCTACCTCATTTTGGCACGCATCTCGAATCGGTCCAACTCGGTTTTGTAGTATCGTCCACAACGGGTTCCAACATGTACTATAAGCTCCATGCGTTCGAAAATGACTCTCGTAAGTAATCTGAGTAGCAAAAAGCGCGAATGGACACTGTACGTGGCTTATTTGCGCTTGCATTTCGAATCAGTCTGACTTGCTGGCTTACTTTTGTGCACAACTGTTCCAAGGGTACTACAAATTCAATGCGTACGAAAATCGGTCACCAAACAAAATTGAGTGCGAAACACCCCGCATGGACATCACATGCGCCCCAGCTCATTTGCGCATGCATTCCGAATCCGTCCGAGTCGATGTTAAGCTTTCGTCCACCGTGGGCTCCAGTGGGTCCTATAAACTCCATGCGTACGAAATCGAGGCATGAGGTAAAATCAAGTGCCAAACTCCACGCATGATCGTCATATGCGTCCAAGCTTATTGGGGCATGCATTTCGAATCCGTCCGAGTCAGCATTAAACATTTTTCCCCAATGACTCTAGCGGGCACTATAAACTCCATCCATATGAAATCTGGGTACAAATTGAGCCTGAGTGCCAAACACTTCGAGTGGACTTCATTTGCACCATAGCTCATTTTGGCTTGCATTTCGAATTCGTTCGAGTCGGTGTGAGAATTTCGTCCACAACGGGTTGGAGCGTGTACCACAAACTTCGTACGTGCAAAAATGACTCTTGTAAGGAAACTGGGTAACAAACACACCGCATGGACTTCATATGTGCCTCATCCCCATGCATCTCGAATCCGTCCGAAGTCGGTGTCAAACTTTCGCCCACGATGTGTTCCGACGTAGTATAAACACCACGCATACGGACGAGGCACCAACCAAAATCGGACGAAAACACCCGCGCGGGTTCACTTGCGCCCTACCTCATTTTGGCACGTATCTCGAATCTGTCCGACTCGGTTTCGATGTTTCGCCCACAATGGGTTCCTACATGCACTATAAACTCCATGCAATCGAAATGACTCTTGAAATGAAACTGAGTACCAAACACCTCGAAAGGACTCGCATGTAGCTCTTTTGCGCACGCATTTTGGATCAGTCCGAGTCGATGTTAAACTTTCGTCCACAACGGGTTCCAACGGGTATTATAAATTCTGTGCGTACGAAATCGAGGCAAATAACAAAACCGAGTGAAAGACATCTTGCAAAGTCGTTACTTGCGCCGTATTTCATTTTAGCATGCATCTTGAATCCGTCCGAGTCGGTGTTAAGGTTCCATCTACAGCGGATTCCAACGTGTACTTCGAAGACGACCCTTGAAAGGAAACTGAGTACCGAAACACCGAATAGACTTCGATGTCCTCATTTGTGCTTGCATTTCGAATCAGTGTGAGTCGCTGGTGAACTTTTGTCCACAACGGTTTCTATGGGTACTATGAATTCCATACATGTGAAAATCGGGCACCAAACAGAATCGAACACGAAACACCCAGCGTGGACTTCACGTGCGCCCAACTCATTTGGGCATGCATTTCGAATCCGTCCGAGTCGGAGTTAAACTTTTGTCCACAACGGTGTCCAATGGGTACTATAAACTCCATGCATACAAAATCAAAGCACAAAGTAAAGCCATGTGCCAAACACCTCACATGATCGTCATATGAGTCCAAGTTTATTTGGGCATGCATTTCAAATCTGTCTGTGTCAGTATTAAACTTTTTTCCGCAACGGCTTCTAGTGGGTATTATAAACTCCGTCGTACGACATCTGGGCACAGATCGAACTTGAGTGCCGAACACTTCGAGTGGACCTCATTTGCAGCCTAGCTCATTTTGGCATGCATTTTCAAATCCATCCGAGTTAGTGTGAATGTTTCATCCAAACGGGATGGAACGTGTACCACAAACTCCGTGCATGCGAAAATTTCTCTCGTAAGGAAACTGAGTAACAAACACACCGAATGAACTTCATATGTGCCTCACTTCCGCATGCATGTCGAATCCATCTGAGTCGATGTTACACACACCACATGGACTTCATACGTGCCCTACCTCATTTTGGCACGCATCTCGAATCGGTCCTACTCGGTTTTGTAGTATCGTCCACAACGGGTTCCAACATGTACTATAAACTCCATGCGTTCGAAAATGACTCGTAAGTAATCTGAGTAGCAAAGCGCGAATGGACATCAGACGTGGCTTATTTGCGCTTGCATTTCAATCAGTCTGACTTGCTGGCTTACTTTTGTGCACAACTGTTCCAAGGGTACTACAAATTCAATGCGTACGAAAATCGGTCACCAAACAAAATTGAGTGCGAAACACCCCGCATGGACATCACATGCGCCCCAGCTCATTTGCGCATGCATTCCGAATCCGTCCGAGTCGATGTTAAGCTTTCGTCCACCGTGGGCTCCAGTGGGTCCTATAAACTCCATGCGTACGAAATCGAGGCATGAGGTAAAATCAAGTGCCAAACTCCACGCATGATCGTCATATGCGTCCAAGCTTATTGGGGCATGCATTTCGAATCCGTCCGAGTCAGCATTAAACATTTTTCCCCAATGACTCTAGCGGGCACTATAAACTCCATCCATATGAAATCTGGGTACAAATTGAGCCTGAGTGCCAAACACTTCGAGTGGACTTCATTTGCACCATAGCTCATTTTGGCTTGCATTTCAATTGCTCGAAGTCGGTGTGAGAATTTCGTCCACAACGGGTTGGAGCGTGTACCACAAACTTCGTACGTGCAAAAATGACTCTTGTAAGGAAACTGGGTAACAAACACACCGCATGGACTTCATATGTGCCTCATCCCCCCATGCATCTCGAATCCGTCCGAGTCGGTGTCAAACTTTCGTCCACGATGTGTTCCGACGTGTAGTATAAACACCACGCATACGGACGAGGCACCAACCAAAATCGGACGAAAACACCCCGCGCGGGGTTCACTTGCGCCCTACCTCATTTTGGCACGTATCTCGAATCTGTCCGACTCGGTTTCGATGTTTCGTCCACAATGGGTTCCTACATGCACTATAAACTCCATGCAATCGAAAATGACTCTTGAAATGAAACTGAGTACCAAACACCTCGAAAGGACTCGCATGTAGCTCTTTTGTGCACGCATTTTGGATCAGTCCGAGTCGATGTTAAACTTTCGTCCACAACGGGTTCCAACGGGTATTATAAATTCTGTGGGTACGAAATCGTGGCAAATAACAAAACCCAGTGAAAGACATCTTGCAAAGTCGTTATTTGCGCCGTATTTCATTTTAGCATGCATCTTGAATCCGTCCGAGTCGGTGTTAAGGTTCCATCTACAGCGGATTCCAACGTGTACTTCAAGACGACCCTTGAAAGGAAACTGAGTACCAGAAACACCGAATGGACTTCGTATGTCCCTCATTTGTGCTTGCATTTCGAATCAGTGTGAGTCGCTGGTGAACTTTTGTCCACAACGGTTTCTATGGGTACTATGAATTCCATGCATGTGAAAATCGGGCACCAAACAGAATCGAACACGAAACACCCAGCGTGGACTTCACGTGCGCCCCAACTCATTTGGGCATGCATTTCGAATCCGTCCGAGTCGGTGTTAAACTTTTGTCCACAACGGTGTCCAATGGGTACTATAAACTCCATGCATACAAAATCAAAGCACAAAGTAAAGCCATGTGCCAAACACCTCACATGATCGTCATATGAGTCCAAGTTTATTTGGGCATGCATTTCAAATCTGTCTGTGTCAGTATTAAACTTTTTTCCGCAACGGCTTCTAGTGGGTATTATAAACTCCGTCGTACGACATCTGGGCACAGATCGAACTTGAGTGCCGAACACTTCGAGTGGACCTCATTTGCAGCCTAGCTCATTTTGGCATGCATTTTCAAATCCATCCGAGTTAGTGTGAATGTTTCATCCAAACGGGATGGAACGTGTACCACAAACTCCGTGCATGCGAAAATTTCTCTCGTAAGGAAACTGAGTAACAAACACACCGAATGAACTTCATATGTGCCTCACTTCCGCATGCATGTCGAATCCATCTGAGTCGATGTTACACACACCACATGGACTTCATACGTGCCCTACCTCATTTTGGCACGCATCTCGAATCGGTCCAACTCGGTTTTGTAGTATCGTCCACAACGGGTTCCAACATGTACTATAAACTCCATGCGTTCGAAAATGACTCTCGTAAGTAATCTGAGTAGCAAAAGCGCGAATGGACACTGACGTGGCTTATTTGCGCTTGCATTTCGAATCAGTCTGACTTGCTGGCTTACTTTTGTGCACAACTGTTCCAAGGGTACTACAAATTCAATGCGTACGAAAATCGGTCACCAAACAAAATTGAGTGCGAAACACCCCGCATGGACATCACATGCGCCCCAGCTCATTTGCGCATGCATTCCGAATCCGTCCGAGTCGATGTTAAGCTTTCGTCCACCGTGGGCTCCAGTGGGTCCTATAAACTCCATGCGCATTTAAATCGAGGCATGAGGTAAAATCAAGTGCCAAACTCCACGCATGATCGCCATATGCGCCCAAGCTTATTGGGGCATGCATTTGAATCCGTCCGAGTCAGCATTAAACATTTTTCCCCAATGACTCTAGCGGGCACTATAAACTCCATCCATATGAAATCTGGGTACAAATTGAGCCTGAGTGCCAAACACTTCGAGTGGACTTCATTTGCACCATAGCTCATTTTGGCTTGCATTTCGAATTCGTTCGAGTCGGTGTGAGAATTTCGTCCACAACGGGTTGGAGCGTGTACCACAAACTTCGTACGTGCAAAAATGACTCTTGTAAGGAAACTGGGTAACAAACACACCGCATGGACTTCATATGTGCCTCATCTCCCCATGCATCTCGAATCCGTCCGAAGTCGGTGTCAAACTTTCGCCCACGATGTGTTCCGCGTGTAGTATAAACACCACGCATACGGACGAGGCACCAACCAAAATCGGACGAAAACACCCCGCGCGGGGTTCACTTGCGCCCTACCTCATTTTGGCACGTATCTCGAATCTGTCCGACTCGGTTTCGATGTTTCGTCCACAATGGGTTCCTACATGCACTATAAACTCCATGCAATCGAAAATGACTCTTGAAATGAAACTGAGTACCAAACACCTCGAAAGGACTCGCATGTAGCTCTTTTGCGCACGCATTTTGGATCAGTCCGAGTCGATGTTAAACTTTCGTCCACAACGGGTTCCAACGGGTATTATAAATTCTGTGGGTACGAAATCGTGGCAAATAACAAAACCCAGTGAAAGACATCTTGCAAAGTCGTTATTTGCGCCGTATTTCATTTTAGCATGCATCTTGAATCCGTCCGAGTCGGTGTTAAGGTTCCATCTACAGCGGATTCCAACGTGTACTTCGAAGACGACCCTTGAAAGGAAACTGAGTACCAGAAACACCGAATGGACTTCGTATGTCCCTCATTTGTGCTTGCATTTCGAATCAGTGTGAGTCGCTGGTGAACTTTTGTCCACAACGGTTTCTATGGGTACTATGAATTCCATGCATGTGAAAATCGGGCACCAAACAGAATCGAACACGAAACACCCAGCGTGGACTTCACGTGTGCCCCAACTCATTTGGGCATGCATTTCGAATCCGTCTGAGTCGGTGTTAAACTTTTGTCCACAACGGTGTCCAATGGGTACTATAAACTCCATGCATACAAAATCAAAGCACAAAGTAAAGCCATGTGCCAAACACCTCACATGATCGTCATATGAGTCCAAGTTTATTTGGGCATGCATTTCAAATCTGTCTGTGTCAGTATTAAACTTTTTTCCGCAACGGTTTCTAGTGGGTATTATAAACTCCATCGTACGACATCTGGGCACAGATCGAACTTGAGTGCCGAACACTTCGAGTGGACCTCATTTGCAGCCTAGCTCATTTTGGCATGCATTTTCAAATCCATCCGAGTTAGTGTGAATGTTTCATCCAAACGGGATGGAACGTGTACCACAAACTCCGTGCATGCGAAAATTTCTCTCGTAAGGAAACTGAGTAACAAACACACCGAATGAACTTCATATGTGCCTCACTTCCGCATGCATGTCGAATCCATCTGAGTCGATGTTACACACACCACATGGACTTCATACGTGCCCTACCTCATTTTGGCACGCATCTCGAATCGGTCCAACTCGGTATTGTAGTATTGATGTGACCACGCCACAAACACATACGACAATAGCGCCCAATATCAAGATTGAACTAAAGGTGAATTCGTTTCTTCAGCCTTCATATGTTACTAAGAATAGACCGCTACCTAATGCAAGTGATTTAATTGTGCTTAGGAACTTGGGAAAGGATAAAGGAAAGGGACATGGAGTCCTGGACATGCATGGAAGGAGTAATGGAGGTCACCACGTCACTTTGGGACCAAGTCAAGCACGAATTCGAGTTGGACACGTTTGGAATCAGACTCGGACTGCTGTGATGGTACCAAGTTCAAATGGGCATAACTTCCTCATACGGACTCCGTTTGGGACGTTCTTGTACTTCATGGAAAGCTTACGAAGTCTACTTTCCAACGGATCCAACCTCATCTTCAAATTCTATCCGAGCCGGTCGCAATCGTCAAAAGAGTCCACGTTGGTCACGTACTGGAATCGGATTCGGACTGCTGCAATGGTGCAAGTTTAAACGGACATAACTTCCTCATACGGACTCCGTTTGGGACGTTCTTGTACTTCATGGAAAGCTTATCAAGTCTACTTTCCAATGGATCTAACCTCATCTTCAAATTCCATCCGAGCCGGCCGGAATCATCAAAATAATTCACGTAGGTTTCTGAGTCCGAGTCAAAAGGGTGCTGCGCCACCTCCACTTGGGCCCATGTGCCTTGTAACCCTAGGGTGTACCCTTTGGGACGCCTCCCCTGGTTGCTTTCACTATATAGGAGCCGCCGCCTCCGTTTCTAGGACTTAGGTTTTGTTTAGATCAGTTTAGCCCCTTGTGCAAACTCCACGTTCTCTTGTGTCGGCTAGACCAACAGATTCGTGTTACAGAACCTCAACTATCCTTGTGCGACTTTTGTATCTAGCAAGTTTCAGGTTGCTCACTATCCATGTTCTTGCGTGTTCTTCGGTTGCATGCAGGAATAGACCTTCATGGTCAGGTCAACCATGTTCTTGGCACGGTTGATAACATCTTGGGGTTGGTTCAGCGATTGCTAAGGCGCACGTGACGTCTCGTACGGTTGTAGTCGGATCGCAAGAGTCATCTCCACCGAAAATCGATAGTTATCATCCTATCGGAAGATCGGGACCTCATCGCCTCATCAGTTGGTATCAGAGCTTCAGTTGACCGGTAGGAATTCTTTGTATCCCTAGTTAGTAGATTGATTTTTATTTCCCATAGTTCAGAAAAATTGCCCCACAAAAAGAGTTAATTTCCGCTGTCCAAACCCCGTTGTGCCTTTCAATCTGTTAGTTTTGGTTTGCTAAATTGAATTTGTGTCTGTTTTAGCTTTGTCTAGTTGCTGGTCATATCCTTGATTCCATAAAAAATCCAAACAAAAAAATTTTCCCCTATCACAAACCCTAATTCCAATTTCGGCTGATTTTTCCTTTCTCTGCAGCCGCCACCAAAAACGTCATAACTTTTGATTCCGAGATTATTTTTGAGTGAGACCACCGCCATTAGATTCAAAACTTCATTGTCCATCTATCTGTAAAATTTCACGTCATTCCAGCCAGGCAGTTAAGAGATATCTGCGGTTCAAGTTCACCTAAAAATCCAGATTGAATCTGCAACAGCCGGCACTTGTGAATTTTGTGAGAATTTTTCGGTCGGTTTCCAGAACTTGGCCCCAAAACAAAAGTTGTAGACAAAGCCGTGAGGAAACTGAGACAAAAAGAATCATTGAAAAAAAGGCAACTGACAGAATGTTACGGCCGAAATACCGGCGTGCTGTCCAGTGGACAGAAATCTCCAGATTTCAGGTTTTTGGTCAATCCTTGTGTTCTTCAATTCCAGATTGCATTCGATTGAATTATCTTGCATTTACCACTCCTATACATTACCATACACATATTTTAGCCTTCTTCCATCCTTGGTTGATCAGCAACATAGGCTAAGTGCTAGATACGAACTATAATTCAATTCTGTGCAATTTCTGAAATTAATTGATTGTTTTCCTTTGCTACAAAATACATAGACTATCCAAGCTCCACTTTTCTACTAACCGAACAGGTCTCGCTGTACCTTGCAATCGCTTTACTCATCACTTGAGTTAGATTTATCACGAACCAGCCACCGGTTGCACCACCTGTTTGCTTTGGTAAGAACTCGTAAGAATTTGGTAAGAGCTTGAGAGATGTGTGACTTGATATGAGCCTCCATATCCTAGTAGTTGATAGGAACATTTACTTGTGATTTGTTTCCTTGTTTTCTACTAACAATGACAGGCTTGAGAAAATTGGTAGATTATGATGTCATCGCGGGCAGATTTGAACTCGAAGGGAAACAATTACCAGTATATATCTTGCCACTCACCGCTGAGAGTACGTCGTCGGACTACTTCTTGTGGGTTACTATGATGGATAGCTACTTTGAAAGACAAGATCTTGATCCTTATGAGAAGATGAGCATGGCAAGGACGGCGCTGATTGGTGATGTTCAACATTGGTGGTCAAATCTCGAGTTCCATTATATATACACATGGGAGGAGATGAAAAAGAAATTGCGACATCGTTTTGTACCTCCAGCACCCAAGGCCACAAGCGAGGTGCAACCTGAGGTAACTGAAAATGTTGATATTGTTTTGGTTCCTACTCCATCTACAGATACCACCGAGATACTTGAAGAGGTGAAGGATGATCTAGTGCATCCTATGCCATTAGAGGAGAAGTTTGAGGTACCTACAGTATCTGATGAGGACGATAAAAGCAAAGGTACTGATTTGGTGCTACAACAAGACATAGGGCAACCTTCTGAGTATATACCTGCTGTAGTGCAATCTTTTGATATTCCTTGTGTTGACTTGGACGAACCATGTGCTGATCTAAATTCTCATAATTTTGCACATGTCGAATTAATTACACATAAGGAAGTATTTGATAGAATATCCCCTGCTGATGCATTGTGCTATATCATGCTTAATGAGGCCGTTAGTTTGGATTGTGCTATGGAAAAAGTTTCTGAACTTGCATGTTCGAAATTCTTGTTTAGCGCCTACACCCTGGGTATAAGTTTAATTTGATTGGAGATTATGGTGTAGACAATCAATTTTTTGTATATCGAATATGCATAACTTGTGATCACATGGATGAATTGAAGCTTGCTGTTTTAGACAACAATTCTTGTGTGTTGAATCTTGTTCAATATGAGAGGGAAGTAAAATTTAGTATGCATCCAATGCCTATATGTTCATCTCTTTTTGCATTATCTAGTATGGACAATCTGAATAAAGATGATGAATTATGGAAGAACACACAAATCTCTTCACCCTTGCTGGATAAATTTGCTATTGCTCCATTGGGATATGATTATATGGATGAACTATGCTTAATTCCAAAAGTTGTTGCTTTGCCCATATGTGCCACCACTTCAAGTTTACAACTTCAGATATTTCAATTGCATAAATGCTTCACTTACATTTGCAAATCTAGTTGCAATAATTGTTGTGTGAGAAATTTTAATTTGGTCATTGACATATATGATTACTTTTGGGTTAATAATACAATGAGCTTTTATGATTCCTGCTGTGTTATAGCATTAATTGTGCAACAACGAAGAACCGTTAAAATGGATGACATATACATATACCATGCATACACCTTGGCTTCTTTGTTACCATACTTTCAGTTTATCAAAAGCCGAGGACGGCTTTGTTTTCAAGAAGGGGAGGATGATGAGGACATGACCCCTATGGATACAACCATATTTGCTATGCTTGTTGTCCTAATTACAAGAGTTCCTACGCATCGCTTAAATTATAAGGTGAGCTCGTTTCAAAGAGGTTTCACTTTGTTTGACAAAGAACTTATGATATTGCATAATGAGAGTTTGTTGCGTTTGTTATTATGTACCGACATTTATGATGAAGATCATGCAATACGTGAGGCTACACATATGCTAAAACCGAGGACGGTTTTCTATCAAGAAGGGGAGGATGATGTGACCACGCCACAAACACATACGACAATAGCGCCCAATATCAAGATTGAACTAAAGGTGAATTCGTTTCTTCAGCCTTCATATGTTACTAAGAATAGACCGCTACCTAATGCAAGTGATTTAATTGTGCTTAGGAACTTGGGAAAGGATAAAGGAAAGGGACATGGAGTCCTGGACATGCATGGAAGGAGTAATGGAGGTCACCACGTCACTTTGGGACCAAGTCAAGCACGAATTCGAGTTGGACACGTTTGGAATCAGACTCGGACTGCTGTGATGGTACCAAGTTCAAATGGGCATAACTTCCTCATACGGACTCCGTTTGGGACGTTCTTGTACTTCATGGAAAGCTTACGAAGTCTACTTTCCAACGGATCCAACCTCATCTTCAAATTCTATCCGAGCCGGTCGCAATCGTCAAAAGAGTCCACGTTGGTCACGTACTGGAATCGGATTCGGACTGCTGCAATGGTGCAAGTTTAAACGGACATAACTTCCTCATACGGACTCCGTTTGGGACGTTCTTGTACTTCATGGAAAGCTTATCAAGTCTACTTTCCAATGGATCTAACCTCATCTTCAAATTCCATCCGAGCCGGCCGGAATCATCAAAACAATTCACGTAGGTTTCTGAGTCCGAGTCAAAAGGGTGCTGCGCCACCTCCACTTGGGCCCATGGGCCTTGTAACCCTAGGGTGTACCCTTTGGGACGCCTCCCCTGGTTGCTTTCACTATATAGGAGCCGCCGCCTCCGTTTCTAGGACTTAGGTTTTGTTTAGATCAGTTTAGCCCCTTGTGCAAACTCCCGTTCTCTTGTGTCGGCTAGACCAACAGATTCGTGTTACAGAACCTCAACTATCCTTGTGCGACTTTTGTATCTAGCAAGTTTCAGGTTGCTCACTATCCATGTTCTTGCGTGTTCTTCGGTTGCATGCAGGAATAGACCTTCGTGGTCAGGTCAACCATGTTCTTGGCACGGTTGATAACATCTTGGGGTTGGTTCAGCGATTGCTAAGGCGCACGTGACGTCTCGTACGGTTGTAGTCGGATCGCAAGAGTCATCTCCACCGAAAATCGATAGTTATCATCCTATCGGAAGATCGGGACCTCATCGCCTCATCAGTTGGTATCAGAGCTTCAGTTGACCGGTAGGAATTCTTTGTATCCCTAGTTAGTAGATTGATTTTTATTTCCCATAGTTCAGAAAAATTGCCCCACAAAAAGAGTTAATTTCCGCTGTCCAAACCCCGTTGTGCCTTTCAATCTGTTAGTTTTGGTTTGCTAAATTGAATTTGTGTCTGTTTTAGATTTGTCTAGTTGCTGGTCATATCCTTGATTCCATAAAAAATCCAAACAAAAAAAATTTCCCCTATCACAAACCCTAATTCCAATTTCGGCTGATTTTTCCTTTCTCTGCAGCCGCCACCAAAAACGTCATAACTTTTGATTCCGAGATTATTTTTGAGTGAGACCACCGCCATTAGATTCAAAACTTCATTGTCCATCTATCTGTAAAATTTCACGTCATTCCAGCCAGGCAGTTAAGAGATATCTGCGGTTCAAGTTCACCTAAAAATCCAGATTGAATCTGCAACAGCCGGCACTTGTGAATTTTGTGAGAATTTTTCGGTCGGTTTCCAGAACTTGGCCCCAAAACAAAAGTTGTAGACAAAGCCGTGAGGAAACTGAGACAAAAGAATCATTGAAAAAGGCAACTGACAGAATGTTACGGCCGAAATACCGGCGTGCTGTCCAGTGGACAGAAATCTCCAGATTTCAGGTTTTTGGTCAATCCTTGTGTTCTTCAATTCCAGATTGCATTCGATTGAATTATCTTGCATTTACCACTCCTATACATTACCATACACATATTTTAGCCTTCTTCCATCCTTGGTTGATCAGCAACATAGGCTAAGTGCTAGATACGAACTATAATTCAATTCTGTGCAATTTCTGAAATTAATTGATTGTTTTCCTTTGCTACAAAATACATAGACTATCCAAGCTCCACTTTTCTACTAACCGAACAGGTCTCGCTGTACCTTGCAATCGCTTTACTCATCACTTGAGTTAGATTTATCACGAACCAGCCACCGGTTGCACCACCTGTTTGCTTTGGTAAGAACTCGTAAGAATTTGGTAAGAGCTTGAGAGATGTGTGACTTGATATGAGCCTCCATATCCTAGTAGTTGATAGGAACATTTACTTGTGATTTGTTTCCTTGTTTTCTACTAACAATGACAGGCTTGAGAAAATTGGTAGATTATGATGTCATCGCGGGCAGATTTGAACTCAAGGGAAACAATTACCAGTATATATCTTGCCACTCACCGCTGAGAGTACGTCGTCGGACTACTTCTTGTGGGTTACTATGATGGATAGCTACTTTGAAAGACAAGATCTTGATCCTTATGAGAAGATGAGCATGGCAAGGACGGCGCTGATTGGTGATGTTCAACATTGGTGGTCAAATCTCGAGTTCCATTATATATACACATGGGAGGAGATGAAAAGAAATTGCGACATCGCTTTGTACCTCCAGCACCCAAGGCCACAAGCGAGGTGCAACCTGAGGTAACTGAAAATGTTGATATTGTTTTGGTTCCTACTCCATCTACAGATACCACCGAGATACTTGAAGAGGTGAAGGATGATCTAGTGCATCCTATGCCATTAGAGGAGAAGTTTGAGGTACCTACAGTATCTGATGAGGACGATAAAAGCAAAGGTACTGATTTGGTGCTACAACAAGACATAGGGCAACCTTCTGAGTATATACCTGCTGTAGTGCAATCTTTTGATATTCCTTGTGTTGACTTGGACGAACCATGTGCTGATCTAAATTCTCATAATTTTGCACATGTCGAATTAATTACACATAAGGAAGTATTTGATAGAATATCCCTGCTGATGCATTGTGCTATATCATGCTTAATGAGGCCGTTAGTTTGGATTGTGCTATGGAAAAAGTTTCTGAACTTGCATGTTCGAAATTCTTGTTTAGCGCCTACACCCCTGGGTATAAGTTTAATTTGATTGGAGATTATGGTGTAGACAATCAATTTTTTGTATATCGAATATGCATAACTTGTGATCACATGGATGAATTGAAGCTTGCTGTTTTAGACAACAATTCTTGTGTGTTGAATCTTGTTCAATATGAGAGGGAAGTAAAATTTAGTATGCATCCAATGCCTATATGTTCATCTCTTTTTGCATTATCTAGTATGGACAATCTGAATAAAGATGATGAATTATGGAAGAACACACAAATCTCTTCACCCTTGCTGGATAAATTTGCTATTGCTCCATTGGGATATGATTATATGGATGAACTATGCTTAATTCCAAAAGTTGTTGCTTTGCCCATATGTGCCACCACTTCAAGTTTACAACTTCAGATATTTCAATTGCATAAATGCTTCACTTACATTTGCAAATCTAGTTGCAATAATTGTTGTGTGAGAAATTTTAATTTGGTCATTGACATATATGATTACTTTTGGGTTAATAATACAATGAGCTTTTATGATTCCTGCTGTGTTATAGCATTAATTGTGCAACAACGAAGAACCGTTAAAATGGATGACATATACATATACCATGCATACACCTTGGCTTCTTTGTTACCATACTTTCAGTTTATCAAAAGCCGAGGACGGCTTTGTTTTCAAGAAGGGAGGATGATGAGGACATGACCCTATGGATACAACCATATTTGCTATGCTTGT
Source organism: Dendrocalamus sinicus (assembly GCA_036346575.1). Taxonomy (NCBI): domain Eukaryota; kingdom Viridiplantae; phylum Streptophyta; class Magnoliopsida; order Poales; family Poaceae; genus Dendrocalamus; species Dendrocalamus sinicus. The sequence continues at coordinate 432,458 of JAYEVI010000546.1, forward strand.
TGTCCTAATTACAAGAGTTCCTACGCATCGCTTAAATTATAAGGTGAGCTCGTTTCAAAGAGGTTTCACTTTGTTTGACAAAGAACTTATGATATTGCATAATGAGAGTTTGTTGCGCTTGTTATTATGTACCGACATTTATGATGAAGATCATGCAATACGTGAGGCTACACATATGCTAAAACCGAGGACGGTTTTCTATCAAGAAGGGAGGATGATGTGACCACGCCACAAACACATACGACAATAGCGCCCAATATCAAGATTGAACTAAAGGTGAATTCGTTTCTTCAGCCTTCATATGTTACTAAGAATAGACCGCTACCTAATGCAAGTGATTTAATTGTGCTTAGGAACTTGGGAAAGGATAAAGGAAAGGGACATGGAGTCCTGGACATGCATGGAAGGAGTAATGGAGGTCACCACGTCACTTTGGGACCAAGTCAAGCACGAATTCGAGTTGGACACGTTTGGAATCAGACTCGGACTGCTGTGATGGTACCAAGTTCAAATGGGCATAACTTCCTCATACGGACTCCGTTTGGGACGTTCTTGTACTTCATGGAAAGCTTACGAAGTCTACTTTCCAACGGATCCAACCTCATCTTCAAATTCTATCCGAGCCGGTCGCAATCGTCAAAAGAGTCCACGTTGGTCACGTACTGGAATCGGATTCGGACTGCTGCAATGGTGCAAGTTTAAACGGACATAACTTCCTCATACGGACTCCGTTTGGGACGTTCTTGTACTTCATGGAAAGCTTATCAAGTCTACTTTCCAATGGATCTAACCTCATCTTCAAATTCCATCCGAGCCGGCCGGAATCATCAAAACAATTCACGTAGGTTTCTGAGTCCGAGTCAAAAGGGTGCTGCGCCACCTCCACTTGGGCCCATGGGCCTTGTAACCCTAGGGTGTACCCGTTGGGACGCCTCCCCTGGTTGCTTTCACTATATAGGAGCCGCCGCCTCCGTTTCTAGGACTTAGGTTTTGTTTAGATCAGTTTAGCCCCTTGTGCAAACTCCCGTTCTCTTGTGTCGGCTAGACCAACAGATTCGTGTTACAGAACCTCAACTATCCTTGTGCGACTTTTGTATCTAGCAAGTTTCAGGTTGCTCACTATCCATGTTCTTGCGTGTTCTTCGGTTGCATGCAGGAATAGACCTTCGTGGTCAGGTCAACCATGTTCTTGGCACGGTTGATAACAGCTTGGGGTTGGTTCAGCGATTGCTAAGGCGCACGTGACGTCTCGTACGGTTGTAGTCGGATCGCAAGAGTCATCTCCACCGAAAATCGATAGTTATCATCCTATCGGAAGATCGGGACCTCATCGCCTCATCAAGTATCGTCCACAACGGGTTCCAACATGTACTATAAACTCCATGCGTTCGAAAATGACTCTCGTAAGTAATCTGAGTAGCAAAAAGCGCGAATGGACACTGTACGTGGCTTATTTGCGCTTGCATTTCGAATCAGTCTGACTTGCTGGCTTACTTTTGTGCACAACTGTTGCAAGGGTACTACAAATTCAATGCGTACGAAAATCGGTCACCAAACAAAATTGAGTGCGAAACACCCCGCATGGACATCACATGCGCCCCAGCTCATTTGCGCATGCATTCCGAATCCGTCCGAGTCGATGTTAAGCTTTCGTCCACCGTGGGCTCCAGTGGGTCCTATAAACTCCATGCGTACGAAATCGAGGCATGAGGTAAAATCAAGTGCCAAACTCCACGCATGATCGTCATATGCGTCCAAGCTTATTGGGCATGCATTTCGAATCCGTCCGAGTCAGCATTAAACATTTTTCCCCAATGACTCTAGTGGGCACTATAAACTCCATCCATATGAAATCTGGGTACAAATTGAGCCTGAGTGCCAAACACTTCGAGTGGACTTCATTTGCACCATAGCTCATTTTGGCTTGCATTTCGAATTCGTTCGAGTCGGTGTGAGAATTTCGTCCACAACGGGTTGGAGCGTGTACCACAAACTTCGTACGTGCAAAAATGACTCTTGTAAGGAAACTGGGTAACAAACACACCGCATGGACTTCATATGTGCCTCATCCCCCCATGCATCTCGAATCCGTCCGAGTCGGTGTCAAACTTTCGTCCACGATGTGTTCCGACGTGTAGTATAAACACCACGCATACGGACGAGGCACCAACCAAAATCGGACGAAAACACCCCGCGCGGGGTTCACTTGCGCCCTACCTCATTGTGGCACGTATCTCGAATCTGTCCGACTCGGTTTCGATGTTTCGTCCACAATGGGTTCCTACATGCACTATAAACTGCATGCAATCGAAAATGACTCTTGAAATGAAACTGAGTACCAAACACCTCGAAAGGACTCGCATGTAGCTCTTTTGCGCACGCATTTTGGATCAGTCCGAGTCGATGTTAAACTTTCGTCCACAACGGGTTCCAACGGGTACTATAAATTCTGTGCGTACGAAATCGAGGCACATAACAAAACCGAGTGAAAGACAGCTTGCAAAGTCGTTATTTGCGCCGTATTTCATTTTAGCATGCATCTTGAATCCGTCCGAGTCGGTGTTAAGGTTCCATCTACAGCGGATTCCAACGTGTACTTCGAAGACGACCCTTGAAAGGAAACTGAGTACCAGAAACACCGAATGGACTTCGTATGTCCCTCATTTGTGCTTGCATTTCGAATCAGTGTGAGTCGCTGGTGAACTTTTGTCCACAACGGTTTCTATGGGTACTATGAATTCCATACATGTGAAAATCGGGCACCAAACAGAATCGAACACGAAACACCCAGCGTGGACTTCACGTGCGCCCCAACTCATTTGGGCATGCATTTCGAATCCGTCCGAGTCGGAGTTAAACTTTTGTCCACAACGGTGTCCAATGGGTACTATAAACTCCATGCATACAAAATCAAAGCACAAAGTAAAGCCATGTGCCAAACACCTCACATGATCGTCATATGAGTCCAAGTTTATTTGGGCATGCATTTCAAATCTGTCTGTGTCAGTATTAAACTTTTTTCCGCAACGACTTCTAGTGGGTATTATAAACTCCATCGTACGAAATCTGGGCACAGATTGAACTTGAGTGCCGAACACTTCGAGTGGACCTCATTTGCAGCCTAGCTCATTTTGGCATGCATTTTCAAATCCGTCCGAGTTAGTGTGAATGTTTCATCCAAACGGGATGGAACGTGTACCGCAAACTCCGTGCATGCGAAAATTACTCTCGTAAGGAAACTGAGTAACAAACACACCGAATGAACTTCATATGTGCCTCACTTCCGCATGCATGTCGAATCCATCTGAGTCGATGTTAAACACACCACATGGACTTCATACGTGCCCTACCTCATTTTGGCACGCATCTCGAATCGGTCCAACTCGGTATTGTAGTATCATCCACAACGGGTTCCAACATGTACTATAAACTCCATGCGTTCGAAAATGACTCTCGTAAGTAATCTGAGTACCAAAAAGCGCGAATGGACTTCGTACGTGGCTTATTTGCGCTTGCATTTCGAATCAGTCTGACTTGCTGGCTTGCTTTTGTGCACAACTGTTTCCAAGGGTACTACAAATTCAATGCGTACGAAAATCGGTCACCAAACAAAATTGAGCGCGAAACACCCCGCATGGACATCACATGCGCCCCAGCTCATTTGCGCATGCATTCCGAATCCGTCCGAGTCGATGTTAAACTTTCGTCCACCGTGGGCTCCAGTGGGTACTATAAACTCCATGCGTACGAAATCGAGGCATGAGGTAAAATCAAGTGCCAAACTCCACGCATGATCGTCATATGCGTCCAAGCTTATTTGGGCTTGCATTTCGAATCCGTCCGAGTCAGCATTAAACATTTTGTCCCCAATGACTCTAGTGGGCACTATAAACTCCATCCATATGAAGTCTGGGTACAAATTGAACCTGAGTGCCAAACACTTCGAGTGGACTTCATTTGCACCATAGCTCATTTTGGCATGCATTTCGAATTCGTTCGAGTCGGTGTGAGAATTTCATCCACAACGGGTTGGAGCGTGTACCACAAACTTCGTACGTGCAAAAATGACTCTTGTAAGGAAACTGGGTAACAAACACACCGCATGGACTTCATATGTGCCTCATCTCCCCATGCATCTCGAATCCGTCCGAGTCGGTGTCAAACTTTCGTCCACGATGTGTTCCGACGTGTAGTATAGACACCACGCATACGGATGAGGCACCAAACAAAATCGGACGAAAACACCCCGCGCGGGGTTCACTTGCGCCCTACCTCATTTTGGCACGTATCTCGAATCTGTCCGACTCGGTTTCGATGTTTCGTCCACAATGGGTTCCTACATGCACTATAAACTCCATGCAATCGAAAATGACTCTTGAAATGAAACTGAGTACCAAACACCTCGAAAGGACGCGCATGTAGCTCATTTGCGCACGCATTTTGGATCAGACCTAGTCGATGTTAAACTTTCGTCCACAACGGGTTCCAACGGGTACTATAAATTCTGTGCGTACGAAATCGAGGCACATAACAAAACCGAGTGAAAGACACCTTGCATAGTCGTTATTTGCGCCATATTTCATTTTAGCATGCATCTTGAATCCGTCCGAGTCGGTGTTAAGGTTCCATCTACAACGGATTCCAACGTGTACTTCGAAGACGACCCTTGAAAGGAAACTGAGTACCAGAAACACCGAATGGACTTCGTATGTCCCTCATTTGTGCTTGCATTTCGAATCAGTGTGAGTCGCTGGTGAACTTTTGTCCACAACGGTTTCTATGGGTACTATGAATTCCATACATGTGAAAATCGGGCACCAAACAGAATCGAACACGAAACACCCAGCGTGGACTTCACGTGCGCCCAACTCATTTGGGCATGCATTTCGAATCCGTCCGAGTCGGAGTTAAACTTTTGTCCACAACGGTGTCCAATGGGTACTATAAACTCCATGCATACAAAATCAAAGCACAAAGTAAAGCCATGTGCCAAACACCTCACATGATCGTCATATGAGTCCAAGTTTATTTGGGCATGCATTTCAAATCTGTCTGTTTCAGTATTAAACTTTATTCCGCAACGGCTTCTAGTGGGTATTATAAACTCCATCGTACGAAATCTGGGCACAGATTGAACTTGAGTGCCGAACACTTCGAGTGGACCTCATTTGCAGCCTAGCTCATTTTGGCATGCATTTTCAAATCCGTCCGAGTTAGTGTGAATGTTTCATCCAAACGGGATGGAACGTGTACCACAAACTCCGTGCATGCGAAAATTACTCTCGTAAGGAAACTGAGTAACAAACACACCGAATGAACTTCATATGTGCCTGACTTCCGCATGCATGTCGAATCCATCTGAGTCGATGTTAAACACACCACATGGACTTCATACGTGCCCTACCTCATTTTGGCACGCATCTCGAATCGGTCCAACTCGGAATTGTAGTATCATCCACAACGGGTTCCAACATGTACTATAAACTCCATGCGTTCGAAAATGACTCTCGTAAGTAATCTGAGTACCAAAAAGCGCGAATGGACTTCGTACGTGGCTTATTTGCGCTTGCATTTCGAATCAGTCTGACTTGCAGGCTTGCTTTTGTGCACAACTGTTTCCAAGGGTACTACAAATTCAATGCGTACGAAAATCGGTCACCAAACAAAATTGAGCGCGAAACACCCCGCATGGACATCACATGCGCCCCAGCTCATTTGCGCATGCATTCCGAATCCGTCCGAGTCGATGTTAAACTTTGGTCCACCGTGGGCTCCAGTGGGTACTATAAACTCCATGCGTACGAAATCGAGGCATGAGGTAAAATCAAGTGCCAAACTCCACGCATGATCGTCATATGTGTCCAAGCTTATTTGGGCATGCATTTCGAATCCGTCCGAGTTAGCATTAAACATTTTCCCCAATGACTCTAGTGGGCACTATAAACTCCATCCATATGAAATCTGGGTACAAATTGAACCTGAGTGCCGAACACTTCGAGTGGACTTCATTTGCACCATAGCTCATTTTGGCTTGCATTTCGAATTCGTTCGAGTCGGTGTGATAATTTCATCCACAACGGGTTGGAGCGTGTACCACAAACTTCGTACGTGCAAAAATGACTCTTGTAAGGAAACTGGGTAACAAACACACCGCATGGACTTCATATGTGCCTCATCCCCCCATGCATCTCGAATCCGTCCGAGTCGGTGTCAAACTTTCGTCCACGATGTGTTCCGACGTGTAGTATAAACACCACGCATACGGACGAGGCACCAACCAAAATCGGACGAAAACACCCCGCGCGGGGTTCACTTGCGCCCTACCTCATTGTGGCACGTATCTCGAATCTGTCCGACTCGGTTTCGATGTTTCGTCCATAATGGGTTCCTACATGCACTATAAACTCCATGCAATCGAAAATGACTCTTGAAATGAAACTGAGTACCAAACACCTCGAAAGGACTCGCATGTAGCTCTTTTGCGCACGCATTTTGGATCAGTCCGAGTCGATGTTAAACTTTCGTCCACAACGGGTTCCAACGGGTACTATAAATTCTGTGCGTACGAAATCGAGGCACATAACAAAACCGAGTGAAAGACAGCTTGCAAAGTCGTTATTTGCACCGTATTTCATTTTAGCATGCATCTTGAATCCGTCCGAGTCGGTGTTAAGGTTCCATCTACAGCGGATTCCAACGTGTACTTCGAAGACGACCCTTGAAAGGAAACTGAGTACCAGAAACACCGAATGGACTTCGTATGTCCCTCATTTGTGCTTGCATTTCGAATCAGTGTGAGTCGCTGGTGAACTTTTGTCCACAACGGTTTCTATGGGTACTATGAATTCCATGCATGTGAAAATCGGGCACCAAACAGAATCGAACACGAAACACCCAGCGTGGACTTCACGTGCGCCCCAACTCATTTGGGCATGCATTTGAATCCGTCCAGTCGGAGTTAAACTTTTGTCCACAACGGTGTCCAATGGGTACTATAAACTCCATGCATACAAAATCAAAGCACAAAGTAAAGCCATGTGCCAAACACCTCACATGATCGCCATATGAGTCCAAGTTTATTTGGGCATGCATTTCAAATCTGTCGTGTCAGTATTAAACTTTTTTCCGCAACGGCTTCTAGTGGGTATTATAAACTCCATCGTACGAAATCTGGGCACAGATTGAACTTGAGTGCCGAACACTTCGAGTGGACCTCATTTGCAGCCTAGCTCATTTTGGCATGCATTTTCAAATCCGTTCGAGTTAGTGTGAATGTTTCACCCAAACGGGATGGAACGTGTACCACAAACTCCGTGCATGCGAAAATTACTCTCGTAAGGAAACTGAGTAACAAACACACCGAATGAACTTCATATGTGCCTCACTTCCGCATGCATGTCGAATCCATCTGAGTCGATGTTAAACACACCACATGGACTTCATACGTGGCCTACCTCATTTTGGCACGCATCTCGAATCGGTCCAACTGGTATTGTAGTATCATCCACAACGGGTTCCAACATGTACTATAAACTCCATGCGTCCGAAAATGACTCTCGTAAGTAATCTGAGTACCAAAAAGCGCGAATGGACTTTGTACGTGGCTTATTTGCGCTTGCATTTCGAATCAGTCTGACTTGCTGGCTTACTTTTGTGCACAGCTGTTTGCAAGGGTACTACAAATTCAATGCGTACGAAAATCGGTCACCAAACAAAATTGAGTGCGAAACACCCCGCATGGACATCACATGCGCCCCAGCTCATTTGCGCATGCATTTCGAATCCGTCCGAGTCGATGTTAATCTTTTGTCCACCGTGGGCACCAGTGGGTACGATAAACTCCATGCGTACGAAATCGAGGCATGAGCTAAAATCAAGTGCCAAACTCCACGCGTGATCATCATATGCGTCCAAGGTGTTTTGGGCATGCATTTCGAATCCGTCCGAGTCAGCATTAAACATTTTTCCCCAACAACTCTAGTGGGCACTATAAACTCCATCCATATGAAATCTGGGTACAAATTGAACCTGAGTGCCAAACACTTCGAGTGGACTTCATTTGCACCATAGCTCATTTTGGCTTGCATTTCGAATTCGTTCGAGTCGGTGTGAGAATTTCATCCACAACGGGTTGGGGCGTGTACCACAAACTTCGTACGTGCAAAAATGACTCTTGTAAGGAAACTGGGTAACAAACACACCGCATGGACTTCATATGTGCCTCATCTCCCCATGCATCTCGAATCCGTCCGAGTCGGTGTCAAACTTTCGTCCACGATGTGTTCCGACGTGTAGTATAAACACCACGCATACGGATGAGGCACCAAACAAAATCGGACGAAAACACCCCGCGCGGGGTTCACTTGCACGTCATTTTGGCACGTATCTCGAATCTGTCCGACTCGGTTTCGATGTTTCGTCCACAATGGGTTCCTACATGCACTATAAACTCCATGCAATCGAAAATGACTCTTGAAATGAAACTGAGTACCAAACACCTCGAAAGGACTCGCATGTAGCTCATTTGTGCACGCATTTTGGATTAGTCTGAGTCGATGTTCAACTTTCGTCCACAAATGATGTGACCACGCCACAAACACATACGATAATAGCGCCCAATATCAATATTGAACTAAAGGTGAATTCGTTTCTTCAGCCTTCATATGTTACTAAGAATAGACCGCTACCTAATGCAAGTGATTTAATTGTGCTTAGGAACTTGGGAAAGGATGAAGGAAAGAGACATGGAGTCCTGGACATGCATGGAAGGAATAAGGGAGGTCACCACGTCACTTTGGGACCAAGTCAAGCACGAATTCGAGTTGGACACGTTTTGGAATCAGACTCGGACTGCTGCGATGGTATCAAGTTCAAACGGGCATAACTTCCTCATACAGACTCCGTTTGGGACGTTCTTGTACTTCATGGAAAGCTTATGAAGTCTACTTTCCAACGGATCCAACCTCATCTTCAAATTCTATCCGAGCCGGCCGCAATCGTTAAAAGAGTCCACGTTGGTCACGTACTGGAATCGGATTCGGACTGCTGCAATGGTGCAAGTTTAAACGGACATAACTTCTTCATACGGACTCCGTTTGGGACGTTCTTGTACTTCATGGAAAGCTTATAAAGTCTACTTTCCAATGGATCCAACCTCATCTTCAAATTCCATCCGAGCCGGCCGGAATCATCAAAACAATCTACGTAGGTTTCTGAGTCCGAGTCAAAAGGGTGCTGCGCCACCTCCACTTGGGCCCATGGGCCTTGTAACCCTAGGGTGTACCCTTTAGGACGCCTCTCCTGGTTGTTTTCACTATATAGGAGCCGCCGCCTCTGTTTCTAGGACTTAGGTTTTGTTTAGATCAGTTTAGCCCCTTGTGCAAACTCCACGTTCTCTTGTGTCGGCTAGACCAACAGATTCGTGTTACAGAACCTCAACTATCCTTGTGCGACTTTTATATCTAGCAAATTCAGGTTGCTCACTATCCTTGTTCTTGCTTGTTCTTCGATTGCATGCAGGAATAGACCTTCGTGGTCAGGTCAACCGCGTTCTTGGCACGGTTGATAACGACTTGGGTGTGGTTCAGCGATTGCTAAGGCGCAAGTGACGTCTCGTACGGTTGTAGTCGGATCGCAAGAGTCATCTCCACCAAAATCGATAGTTATCATCCTATCGGAAGATCGGGACCCCATCGCCTCATCAGTTGGTATCAGAGCTTCAGTTGACCGGTAGGAATTTCTTGTATCCCTAGTTAGTAGATTGGTTTTTTATTTCCTATAGTCCAGAAAAAATTGCCCCACAAAAAGAGTTAATTCCCGTTGTCCAAACCCTGTTGCGCCTTTCAATCTATTAGTTTTGGTTTGCTAAATTGAGTTTGTGTCCGTCTTAGCATTGTCTTGTTGCTGGTCATATATTTGGTTCCATAAAACTCCCAAAAATCCCCACGTCCAAAACCATAAAAACACATCAAACCCTAATTTTCAATTTCGGCCAGAAGACTCACTCTTGTGCAGCCGCCACCAAAAACGCCATATCTTTTGTTTCCGATATTTTTTTTGAGTGAGACCACCGCCACTAGATCCATAACTTCCTTATATAACTGCCCCTAAAATTTCGCTTCATTCCATTAGGGCAGTTAAAAGATATCTGCGGTGCAAGTTGACCCAAATTTCCGGACTGAATCTGTAACAGTCTGCGCTTGTGATTTTTGTGCGATTTTATCTGTCGGTTTCTAGAACTTGGCCCCAAAACAAAAGTTGTAGAAAAAGCCGTCAGAAAACAGAGAAAAAAAGAATCATTGAAAAAAAGTCAACTGACAAAAAGTTACGGCCAAAATACCGACGTGCTGTCCAGTGGACAGAAATCTCCAGATTTCAAGTTTTGGGTCAATCCTTGTGCTCTTCAATTCCAGATTGCATTCGATTGAATTATCTTGCATTTACCACTCCTATACATTACCATACACATATTTTAGCCTTCTTCCATCCTTGGTTGATCAGCAACATAGGCTAAGTGCTAGATACGAACTATAATTCAATTCTGTGCAATTTCTGAAATTAATTGATTGTTTTCCTTTGCTACAAAATACATAGCCTATCCAAGCTCCACTTTTCTACTAACCGAACAGGTCTTGCTGTACCTTGCAATCGCTTTACTCATCACTTGAGTTAGATTTATCACGAACCAGCCGCCGGTTGCACCACCTGTTTGCTTTGGTAAGAACTCGTAAGAATTTGGTAAGAGCTTGAGAGATGTGTGACTTGATATGAGCCTCCATATCCTAGTAGTTGATAGGAACATTTACTTGTGATTTGTTTCCTTGTTTTCTACTAACAATGACAGGCTTGAGAAAATTGGTAGATTATGATGTCATCGCGGGCAGATTTGAACTCGAAGGGAAACAATTACCGGTATATATCTTGCCACTCACCGCTGAGAGTACGTCGTCGGACTACTTCTTGTGGGTTACTATGATGGATAGCTACTTTGAAAGACAAGATCTTGATCCTTATGAGAAGATGAGCATGGCAAGGACGGCGCTGATTGGTGATGTTCAACATTGGTGGTCAAATCTCGAGTTCCATTATATATACACATGGGAGGAGTTGAAAAAGAAATTGCGACATCGTTTTGTACCTCCAGCACCCAAGGTCACAAGCGAGGTGCAACCTGAGGTAACTGAAAATGTTGATATTGTTTTGGTTCCTACTCCATCTACAGATACCACCGAGATACTTAAAGAGGTGAAGGATGATCTAGTGCATCCTATGCCATTAGAGGAGAAGTTTGAGGTACCTACAGTATCTGATGAGGACGATAATGACAAAGGTACTGATTTGGTGCTACAACAAGACATAGATCAACCTTGTGAGTATATACCTGCTGTAGTGCAATTTTTTGATATTCCTTGTGTTGACTTGAACGAATCATGTGCTGATCTAAATGCTCATAATTTTGCACATGTTGAATTAATTACACATAAGGAAGTATTTGATAGAATATCTCCTGCTGATGCATTGTGCTATATCATGCTTAATGAGGCCGTTAGTTTGGATTGTGCTATGGAGAAAGTTTCTGAACTTGCATGTTCGAAATTCTTGTTTAGTGCCTACACCCCTGGATATAAGTTTAATTTGATTGGAGATTATGGTGTAGCAAATCAATTTCTTGTATATCGAATATGCATAACTTGTGATCACATGGATGAATTGAAACTTGTTGTTTCCAACAACAACTCTTGTATGCTCAATCTTGTTCATTATGAAAGAAAATAAAATTTAGTGATCATTCAATGCCTATGTGTTCTTCACTTGTTGAACCATCTAACATTGACAATCTGAATAATGAAATTGATGTATGGAAAAACTTGCAAATCTTTTCACCCATAATAGATGAATTTGCTATTGCTCAATTGAAATCTGATTATATCAAAGAACTTTGCTTGATTCCAAAAGTTGTAGCTTTACCCATATGTGCCACCACTACAAGTATACAACTTCAAAGATTTGAATTGCATAGATGCTTCACTTACATTTGCAAAACAAGTTGCAATAATTGCTGTGTGAGAAATTTTGATTTGCTCATTAACATATATGATTACTTGTGGGTTAATAATATAATGAGCTTTTATGATCACTGTTGTTTTATAACATTAATTGTGCAACAACGAAGAACTGTTAAAACGGATGACATATACATATACCATGCATACACCTTGGCTTCTCTGTTACCATACTTTCAGCTTATCAAAAGCCGAGGACGGCTTTACTTTCAAGAAGGGAGAATGATAAGAACATGTACCCTATGGATATAATCATATTTGCTATACTTGTTGTTCGAATTACAAGAGCTCCTACGCACCACTTAAATTATCAGGTGAGTTCGTTTCAAACAGGTTTCACTTTGTTTGACAAAGAACTTATGCTATTACATAATGAGAGTTTGTTGCGTTTGTTATTATGTACCGACATTTATGATGAAGATCATGCAATACGTGAGGCTACACATATGCTAAAACCGAGGACGGTTTTCTATCAAGAAGGGGAGGATGATGTGACCACGCCACAAACACATACGATAATAGCGCCCAATATCAAGATTGAACTAAAGGTGAATTCGTTTCTTCAGCCTTCATATGTTACTAAGAATAGACCGCTACCTAATGCAAGTGATTTAATTGTGCTTAGGAACTTGGGAAAGGATGAAGGAAAGAGACATGGAGTCCTGGACATGCATGGAAGGAATAAGGAGGTCACCACGTCACTTTGGGACCAAGTCAAGCACGAATTCGAGTTGGACACGTTTTGGAATCAGACTCGGACTGCTGCGATGGTATCAAGTTCAAACGGGCATAACTTCCTCATACAGACTCCGTTTGGGACGTTCTTGTACTTCATGGAAAGCTTATGAAGTCTACTTTCCAACGGATCCAACCTCATCTTCAAATTCTATCCGAGCCGGCCGCAATCGTTAAAAGAGTCCACGTTGGTCACGTACTGGAATCGGATTCGGACTGCTGCAATGGTGCAAGTTTAAACGGACATAACTTCTTCATACGGACTCCGTTTGGGACGTTCTTGTACTTCATGGAAAGCTTATAAAGTCTACTTTTCAATGGATCCAACCTCATCTTCAAATTCCATCCGAGCCGGCCGAAATCATCAAAACAATCCACATAGGTTTCTGAGTCCGAGTCAAAAGGGTGCTGCGCCACCTCCACTTGGGCCCATGGGCCTTGTAACCCTAGGGTGTACCCTTTAGGACGCCTCTCCTGGTTGTTTTCACTATATAGGAGCCGCCGCCTCTGTTTCTAGGACTTAGGTTTTGTTTAGATCAGTTTAGCCCCTTGTGCAAACTCCACGTTCTCTTGTGTCGGCTAGACCAACAGATTCGTGTTACAGAACCTCAACTATCTTTGTGCGACTTTTATATCTAGCAAATTCAGGTTGCTCACTATCCTTGTTCTTGCTTGTTCTTCGATTGCATGCAGGAATAGACCTTCGTGGTCAGGTCAACCGCGTTCTTGGCACGGTTGATAACGACTTGGGTGTGGTTCAGCGATTGCTAAGGCGCAAGTGACGTCTCGTACGGTTGTAGTCGGATCGCAAGAGTCATCTCCACCAAAATCGATAGTTATCATCCTATCGGAAGATCGGGACCCCATCGCCTCATCAACAAAGGGTTCCAACTTGTACTATAAATTCTATGCGTACGAAATCGAGGCACATAACAAAACCGAGTGAAAGACATCTTGCATAGTCGTTATTTGCGCCATATTTCATTTTAGCATGCATCTTGAATCCGTCCGAGTCGTTGTTAAAGTTCCATTTACAACGGATTCCAACGTGTACTTCGAAGACGACTCTTGAAAGGAAACTGAGTACCAGAAACACCGAATGGACTTCGTATGTCCCTTATTTGTGCATGCATTTCGAATCTGTGTGAGTCGCTGGTGAACTTTTGTCCACAACGGTTTCTATGGAAACTATGAATTCCATGCATGTGAAAATCGGGCACCAAACAGAATCGAACACGAAACACCCAGCATGGACTTCACGTGCGCCCAACTCATTTGGGCATGCATTTCGAATCCGTACGAGTCGGTGTTAAACTTTTGTCCACAACGGTGTCCAATGGGTACTATAAACTCCATGCGTACAAAATCAAAGCACAAAGTAAAGCCAAGTGCCAAACACCTCACATGATCGTCATATGAGTCCATGTTTATTTGGGCATGCATTTCAAATATGTCTGTGTCAGTATTAAACTTTTTTCCGCAACGGCTTCTAGTGGGTATTATAAACTCCATCGTACGAAATCTGGGCACAGATTGAACTTGAGTGCCGAACACTTCGAGTGGACCTCATTTGCAGCCTAGCTCATTTTGGCATGCATTTTCAAATCCGTCCGAGTTAGTGTGAATGTTTCATCCAAGCGGGATGGAACGTGTACCACAAACTCCGTGCATGCGAAAATTACTCTCGTAAGGAAACTGAGTAACAAACACACCGAATGAACTTCATATGTGCCTCACTTCCGCATGCATGTCGAATCCATCTGAGTCGATGTTAAACACACCACATGGACTTCATACGTGGCCTACCTCATTTTGGCACGCATCTCGAATCGGTCCAACTGGTATTGTAGTATCATCCACAACGGGTTCCAACATGTACTATAAACTCCATGCGTCCGAAAATGACTCTCGTAAGTAATCTGAGTACCGAAAAGCGCGAATGGACTTTGTACGTGGCTTATTTGCGCTTGCATTTCGAATCAGTCTGACTTGCTGGCTTACTTTTGTGCACAGCTGTTTGCAAGGGTACTACAAATTCAATGCGTACGAAAATCGGTCACCAAACAAAATTGAGTGCGAAACACCCCGCATGGACATCACATGCGCCCCAGCTCATTTGCGCATGCATTTCGAATCCGTACGAGTCGATGTTAATCTTTTGTCCACCGTGGGCTCCAGTGGGTACGTGATGAGGCGATGGAGTCCCGATCTTCCGATAGGATGATAACTATCGATTTTGGCGGAGGCGACCCTTGCGATCCGACTACAACCGAACGACGTCGCTTGCGCCTTAGCAATCGCTGAACCACACTCCAAGTTGTTATCAACCGTGCAAGAACGCGTTGACCTGACCACGAAGGTCTATTCCTGCATGCAACCAAGAACACGCAAGAACAAGATAACAAGCAATCTGAAATTGCAAATATTGATATGAAGATCAAAAGGTGGGATTCCGAAGGCTGTCTTGACAGGTGGTCGTCCGATACAACTGAAGAACAGAAGTTTGCATAATAGCTAAACCTAAACTCAACAAAATCCAAGTCCTAACAAGGGAGGCGCGGCTCCTTTATAGGAGAACAACCAGGAGGGGCGTCCAAAGTGCATGCTCTAGGGTTACAAGGCCCATGGGCCCAATTGGTGGTGGCGCAGCACCCTTTTGACTCGGACTCAAAAACCAACGTGGATTGTTTTGATGATTGCAGCCGGCTCGGATGGAATTTGAAGCTGAGGTTAGATCCGTTGGAAAGTAGACTTGATAAGCTTTCCATGAAGTCCAAGAACATCCCAAACGGAGTCCGTATGAGAAAGTTACGTTCGTTTCAACTTGCACCATTGCAGCAGTCCGAATCTGATTCCAGTACGTGACCAACACGGACTCTTTTGATGATTGCGGCTGTCTCGGATAGAATTTGAAGATGAGGTTGAATCCTTTAGAAAGTAGACTTGATAAGCTTTCCATCAAGTCCAAGAACGTCTCAAACGGAGTCCGTATGAGAAAGTTACGTCCGTTTAAACTTGCACCATTGCAGCAGTCCGAGTCTGATTCCAAAACGTGTCCAACTCGAATTCGTGCTTGACTTGGTCTCAAAGTGACGTGGTGACCTCCATTATTCCTTCCATGCATGTCCAGGACTCCATGTCCCTTTCCTTCATCCTTTCCCAAATTCCTAAGCACAATTAAATCACTTGCATTAGGTAGCGGTCTATTCTCAGTAACATATGAAGGCTGAAGAAACGAATTCACCTTTAGTTCAATCTTGATATTGGGCGCGATTGTCGTATGTGTTTGTGGCGTGGTCACATCATCCTCCCTTCTTGATAGAAAATCGTCCTCGGTTTTAGCATATGTGTAGCCTCACGTATTGCATGATCTTCATCATAAATCTCGTACATAATAACAAACGCAACAAACTCTCATTATGTAATATCATACGTTCTTTATCACACAAAGTAAAACCTTTTGAAACGAGCTCACCTTATAGTTTAAGTGATGCGTAGGAGCTCTTGTAATTGGAACAACAAGCATAGCAAATATGGTTGTATCCATAGGGTCGTGTCCTCATCATCCTCCCTTCTTGAAAACAAAGCCGTCCTCGGCTTTTGATAAACTGAAAGTATGGTAACAAAGAAGTCAAGGTGTATGCATGGTATATGTATATGTCATCCGTTTTAACAGTTCTTCGTTGTTGCACAATTAATGTTATAACACAGCAGCAATCATAAAAGCTCATTGTATTATTAACCCAAAAGTAATCATATATGTTAATGAACAAATCAAAATTTCTCACACAGTAATTATCGCAACTTGTTTTGCAAATGTAAGTGAAGCATTTATGCAATTCAAATCCTTGAAGTTGTAAACTTGTTATGGTGGCACATATAGGCAAAGCTACAACTTTTGGAATCAAACAAAGTTTATCCATATAATCAGATTTCAATTGAGCAATAGCAAATTCATCTAGTAAGCGTGAAAATATTTGCAAGTTCTTCCATACATCAATTTCATTATTCAGATTGCCAATGTTAGATGGTTCAATAAGAGAAGAACACATAGGCATTGAATGATCACTAAAATTTATTTTTCTTTCATAATGAACAAGATTGAGCATACAAGAGTTGTTGTTCAAAACAACAAGCTGCAATTCATCCATGTGGTCACAAGCTTTGCATATTCGATATACAAGAAATTGATTTCCTACACCATAATCTCCAATCAAATTAAACTTATACCCTGGGGTGTAGGCACTAAACAAGAATTTTGAACATGTAAGTTCAGAAACTTTCTCCAAAACATGTGACAATTTCATAGGAAGATCCAACATGATGTAACACAATGAATTGGCAGGAGAAATTCTAGTTAAAACTGCTTTATGTCTAACCAAAGCCACATGATCATTGTATGTGATTAATTCATCACATGAATCACTCAAAACAGTAGGCAATTCAATTATTTTTTGACAAGGTGCACTCAACGTATTCTCAACACTCAAATCAATGCAGTGTGAATTCTCTACTTGAAATATGGGCATGTCAGAATTGTTTTCCACTAAGTTTTGCTCTAAAATAGCATGAACGGTGCATAATTGTTGTTCTTCACAAGCATACTCACCGTGAGTGATGATAGCACCATGATCTTTACCTTTTTGGCTCCCCTCAGATGATGTAGGTGCATCCATCTCCTCATCTTCGTTCTCAACGAATGGAATCGATGGTTCAATCAACTCATGCTCCTTTTTGACATGGTTCTCAACTGCCTGCAAGTTGTTAGTCACAGAAAAGGCACAAACATGGGTTTGCTCTCATGTTTCTTATCATCAAGCACTCTCAATTTCTTTTCAATCTGACGCTCAACATTACATGCAAGTATAAACAAATGAGGAGAGAATTATATTCTTTGTGAATGAGAAGGTCCTGAATTTCTTTATTAAGGCCACGTAAGAATCCATTCTCTGTAGCTTCAGCATGTTCCTCTAAGCCACAACGCAACAAAAGAGCTTTCAATTCTTCATAGTATTCACTTACAGTTCTCCTACCTTGTTCTAAACGTTGCAATCTGTTTAACAAGTCACGTGAATAATATGAAGGAACAAATGTAGATCTCATCACTCGTTTCAAAACATTCCAAGTTTTAGGTACATGTGGTAGTCTACATTGTTTCCTCCACCAAAATAATGCGAAATCAGTGAATTCACTAGTAGCAGCCCTAACTCTTTCATCATCAGGAAAATCATAGCATGCAAAATTTCCATCTAATTGTATTTCCCAATCAAGATAAGCTTCAGGGTCATATCTACCAGCAAATGACGGAATTGTAAACTTGGCATCATGATGAGGACACGACCCCTATGTATACAACCATATTTGCTATGCTTGTTGTTCCAATTACAAGAGCTCCTACGCATCACTTAAATTATAAGGTGAGCTCGTTTCAAAAAGATTTTACTTTGTGTGATAAAGAACGTATGATATTACATAATGAGAGTTTGTTGCGTTTGTTATTATGTACCGAGATTTATGATGAAGATCATGCAATACGTGAGGCTACACATATGCTAAAACCGAGGACGGTTTTCTATCAAGAAGGGGAGGATGATGTGACCACGCCACAAACACATACGACAATCGCGCCCAATATCAAGATTGAACTAAAGGTGAATTCGTTTCTTCAGCCTTCATATGTTACTGAGAATAGACCGCTACCTAATGCAAGTGATTTAATTGTGCTTAGGAATTTGGGAAAGGATGAAGGAAAGGGACATGGAGTTCTGGACATGCATGGAAGGAATAATGGAGGTCACCACGTCACTTTGAGACCAAGTCAAGCACGAATTCGAGTTGGACACGTTTTGGAATCAGACTCGAACTGCTGCAATGGTGCAAGTTTAAACGGACGTAACTTTCTCATACGGACTCCGTTTGAGACGTTCTTGGACTTGATGGAAAGCTTATCAAGTCTACTTTCTAAAGGATTCAACCCCATCTCCAAATTCTATCCGAGACAGCCGCAATCATCAAAAGAGTCCGTGTTGGTCACGTACTGGAATCAGATTCGGACTGCTGCAATGGTGCAAGTTGAAACGAACGTAACTTTCTCATACGGACTCCGTTTGGGACGTTCTTGTACTTCATGGAAAGCTTATGAAGTCTACTTTCCAACGGATCCAACCTCATCTTCAAATTCCATCCGAGCCGGCTGCAATCATCAAAACAATCCACGTTGGTTTTTGAGTCCGAGTCAAAAGGGTGCTGCGCCACCACCAATTGGGCCCATGGGCCTTGTGATGAGGCGATGGAGTCCCGATCTTCCGATAGGATGATAACTATCGATTTTGGCGGAGGCGACCCTTGCGATCCGACTACAACCGAACGACGTCGCTTGCGCCTTAGCAATCGCTGAACCACACTCCAAGTTGTTATCAACGGTGCCAAGAACGCGGTTGACCTGACCACGAAGGTCTATTCCTGCATGCAACCGAAGAACAAGATAACAAGCAATCTGAAATTGCAAATATTGATATGAAGATCAAAAGGTGGGATTCCGAAGGCTATCTTGACAGGTGGTCGTCCGACACAACTGAAGAACAGAAGTTTGCATAATAGCTAAACCTAAACTCAACAAAATCCAAGTCCTAGCAACGGAGGCGGTGGCTCCTTTATAGGGAGAACAACCAGGGGTGGCGTCCAAGTGCATGCCCTAAGGTTACAAGGCCCATGGGCCCAAGTGGTGGTGGCGCAGCACCCTTTTTGACTCGGACTCAGAGACTAACGTGGACTCTTTTGATGATTGCGGCCGGCTCAGATGGAATTTGAAGATGCGGTTGGATCCATTGGAAAGTAGACTTCATAAGCTTTCCATGAAGTACAAGTACATCCCAAACGGAGTCCGTATGAGAAAGTTATGCCCGTTTGAACTTGCACCATTGCAGCAGTCCGAGTCTGATTCCAGTACGTGACCAACGTGGACTCTTTTAACACTTGCGGCCGGCTCGGATAGAATATGAATATGAGGTTGGATCCGTTGGAAAGTAGACTTCAGAAGCTTTCCATGAAGTACAAGAACGTCCCAAACGGAGTCCGTATGAAGAAGTTATGCCTGTTTGAACTTGGTACCATCACAGCAGTCCGAGTCTGATTCCAAAACGTGTCCAACTCGAATTCGTGTTTGACTGGTCCCAAAGTGACGTGGTGACCTCCATTGTTCCTTCCATGCATGTCCAGGACTCCATGTCCCTTTCCTTCATCCCTTCCCAAGTTCCTAAGCACAATTAAATCACTTGCATTAGGTAGCGGTCTATTCTCAGTAACATATGAAGGCTGAAGAAACGAATTCACCTTTAGTTCAATCTTGATATTGGGCGCGATTGTCGTATGTGTTTGTGGCATGGTCACATCATCCTCCCCTTCTTGATAGAAAACCGTCCTCGGTTTTAGCATATGTGTAGCCTCACGTATTGCATGATCTTCATCATAATCTCGGTACATAATAACAAACGCGACAAACTCTCATTATGTAATATCATACGTTCTTTATCACACAAAGTAAAACCTTCTTGAAACGAGCTCACCTTATAATTTAAGTGATGCGTAGGAGCTCTTGTAATTGGAACAACAAGCATAGCAAATGTGGTTGTATCCATAGGGGTCGTGTCCTCATCATCCTCCCCTTCTTGAAAACAAAGCCGTCCTCGGCTTTTGATAAACTGAAAGTATGGTAACAAAGAAGCCAAGGTGTATGCATGGTATATGTATATGTCGTCCGTTTTAACAGTTCATCGTTGTTGCACAATTAATGTTATAACACAGCAGCAATCATAAAAGCTCATTGTATTATTAACCCAAAAGTAATCATATATGTTAATGAACAAATCAAAATTTCTGACACAGTAATTATCGCAACTTGTTTTGCAAATGTAAGTGAAGCATTTATGCAATTCAAATCTTTGAAGTTGTAAACTTGCTGTGGTGGCACATATAGGCAAAGTTACAACTTTTGGAATCAAACAAAGTTTATCCATATAATCAGATTTCAATTGAGCAATAGCAAATTCATCAAGTAAGGGTGAAAATATTTGCAAGTTCTTCCATACATCAATTTCATTATTCAGATTGCCAATGTTAGATGGTTCAATAAGAGAAGAACACATAGGCATTGAATGATCACTAAATTTTATTTTTCTTTCATAATGAACAAGATTGAGCATACAAGAGTTGTTGTTCAAAACAACAAGCTGCAATTCATCCATGTGGTCACAAGTTATGCATATTCGATATACAAGAAATTGATTTCCTACACCATAATCTCCAATCAAATTAAACTTATACCCAGGGTGTAGGCACTAAACAAGAATTTTGAACATGTAAGTTCAGAAACTTTCTCCAAAGCATGTGACAATTTAATAGGAAAATCCAACATGATGTAACACAATGAATTGGCAGGAGAAATTCTAGTTAAAACTTCTTTATGTCTAACCAAAGCCACATGATCATGGTATGTGATTAATTCATCACATGAATCACTCAAAACAGCAGGCAATTCATTTATTTTTTGACAAGGTGCACTCAACGTATTCTCAACACTCAAATCAATGCAGTGTGAATTCTCTACTTGAAATATGGGCACGTCAGAATCGTTTTCCACTAAGTTTTGCTGTAAAATAGCATGAACGGTGCATAATTGTTGTTCTTCACAAGCATACTCACCGTGAGTGGTGATAGCACCATGATCTTTACCTTTTTGGCTCCCCTCAGATGATGTAGGTGCATCCATCTCCTCATCTTCGTTCTGAACGAATGGAATCGATGGTTCAATCAACTCATGCTCCTTTTCGACATGGTTTTCAAATTCCTGCAAGTTGTTAGTCACAGAAAGAGGCACAAACAAGGGTTTGTTCTCATGTTTTTTGGTATTAAACATTCTCAGTTTCTCCTCAATCTGACTTTCAACCTTACAAGCAAGTATAAACAAATCATAGAGAGAATTATATTCTTTGTGAATGAGAATATTCTTAATTTCTTGATTAAGCCCACCTAAAAATCTATTCTCTGTAGCTTCCACATGTTCCTCTAAATCACAACGCAACAAAAGAGCTTTCAATTCTTCATAGTATTCACTTACAGTTCTCCTACCTTGTTCTAAACGTTGCAATCTTTTTAACAAGTCACGTGAATAATATGAAGGAACAAATGTAGATCTCATCACTCGTTTCAAAACATTCCAAGTTTTAGGTACATGTGGTAGGCTACATTGTTTCCTCCACCAAAATAATGCGAAATCAGTGAATTCACTAGTAGCAGCCCTAACTCTTTTATCATCAGGAAAATCATAGCACAGAAAATTTTTGATCTAATTGTATTTCCCATTCAAGATAAGCTTCAGGGTCATATCTACCAGCAAATGGAGGAATTGTAAACTTGGCATCATCATCACATACCTCTCTTGTTAACCTACCTGTACCATGTCGATTATGTCGAAGTTGACAATGGTCGCGATCATTGGAGCCCTCAATTCTGTTGTTGATGGTGGTGAGGGTCTTATTAATACGATCCAACAAGTTGTTGGTTTCACAAAAATTGCTACAATGTGATCTTGAACCTGTCATGGTTAGTAGAAAACAAGGAAATACACAAGAATTATGTAAGTCCCTATAAACTACTAGGAGGTGGAGCTTCACAAGTCACACATCTCTCAAATTCTTACCAAGCTCCTACAAGTTCTTACCAATGCAAAACAGGTGGTGCAACCCGTGGCTGGTTCGTGATAAATCCAACTCAAGTGATGAGTAAAGCGATTGCAAGGTACAGCGAGACCTGTTCGGTTTGTAGAAAAGTGGAGCTTGGATAGGCTATGTATTTTGTAGCAAAGGAACACAATCAATTAATTTCAGAAATTGCACAGAATTGAATTATAGTTCGTATCTAGCACTTAGCCTATGTTGCTGATCAACCAAAGATGGAAGAAGGCTAAAACAAGTGTATGACAATGTATGGGAGTGGTAAATACAAGATAATTCAATCGAATGCAATTTGGAATTGAAGAACACAAGGATTGATCCCAAATTTGAAAATTGAAGTTTTCTGTCCACTGGACAGCGCGTCGGTATTTCGGCCGTAACTTTTTGTCAGTTGCCTTTTTTTTCAATGATTCTTTTTTTATCCTTTTCCTGACGGCTTTTTCTACAACTTTTGTTTTGGAGCCAAGTTCTGGAAACCGACCGAAAAAATTCGCACAAAATTCACAAGTGCCGACTGTTGCAGATTCAATCTGGAATTTTGGGTCAACTTCCACCGCACATATCTCTTAACTGCCTTGCTGGAATGACGTGAAATTTTACAGATAGATGGATGATAAATTTTTGAATCTAATGGCGGTGGTCTCACTCAAAAATAATCTCGGAATCAAAAGATATGGCGTTTTTGGTGGCGGCCGCAGAGAAAGGACAGATCAGCCAAAATTGGAATTAGGGTTTGGGGTGGGGGAATTTTTTTTTATTTGGATTTTTCTTGGAACAAAGATATGACCAGCAACTAGACAAAGCTAAAACGGACACAAATTCAATTTAGCAAACCAAAACTAACAGATTGAAAAGCACAACGGGTTTGGACAGCGAAATTAACTCTTTTGTGGGGCAATTTTTCTGGACTATGGGAAATAAAAATCAATCTACTAACTAAGGATACAAGAAATTCCTACCGGTCAACTGAAGCTCTGATACCACTTGATGAGGCGATAGAGTCCCGATCTTCCGATAGGATGATAACTATCGATTTTGGCGGAGGCGACCCTTGCGATCCGACTACAACCGAACGACGTCGCTTGCGCCTTAGCAATCGCTGAACCACACTCCAAGTTGTTATCAACCGTGCCAAGAACGCGGTTGACCTGACCACGAAGGTCTATTCCTGCATGCAACCGAAGAACAAGCAAGAACAAGATAACAAGCAATCTGAAATTGCAAATATTGATATGAAGATCAAAAGGTGGGATTCCGAAGGCTATCTTGACAGGTGGTCGTCCGACACAACTGAAGAACAGAAGTTTGCATAATAGCTAAACCTAAACTCAACAAAATCCAAGTCCTAGCAACGGAGGCGGTGGCTCCTTTATAGGGAGAACAACCAGGGGTGGCGTCCAAGTGCATGCCCCAAGGTTACAAGGCCCATGGGCCCAAGTGGTGGTGGCGCAGCACCCTTTTTGACTCGGACTCAGAGACTAACGTGGACTCTTTTGATGATTGCGGCCGGCTCAGATGGAATTTGAAGATGCGGTTGGATCCATTGGAAAGTAGACTTCATAAGCTTTCCATGAAGTACAAGTACATCCCAAACGGAGTCCGTATGAGAAAGTTATGCCCGTTTGAACTTGCACCATTGCAGCAGTCCGAGTCTGATTCCAGTACGTGACCAACGTGGACTCTTTTAACAATTGCGGCCGGCTCGGATAGAATTTGAATATGAGGTTGGATCCGTTGGAAAGTAGACTTCAGAAGCTTTCCATGAAGTACAAGAACGTCCCAAACGGAGTCCGTATGAGGAAGTTATGCCTGTTTGAACTTGGTACCATCACAGCAGTCCGAGTCTGATTCCAAAACGTGTCCAACTCGAATTCGTGCTTGACTTGGTCCCAAAGTGACGTGGTGACCTCCATTGTTCCTTCCATGCATGTCCAGGACTCCATGTCCCTTTCCTTCATCCCTTCCCAAGTTCCTAAGCACAATTAAATCACTTGCATTAGGTAGCGGTCTATTCTCAGTAACATATGAAGGCTGAAGAAACGAATTCACCTTTAGTTCAATCTTGATATTGGGCGCGATTGTCGTATGTGTTTGTGGCATGGTCACATCACCTTGTAACCCTAGAGCATGCACTTTGGACGCCCCTCCTGGTTGTTCTCCCTATAAAGGAGCCGCCGCCTCCGTTGCTAGGACTTGGATTTTGTTGAGTTTAGGTTTAGCTATTATGCAAACTTCTGTTCTTCAGTTGTGTCGGACGACCACCTGTCAAGACAGCCTTCGGAATCCCACCTTTTGATCTTCATATCAATATTTGCAATTTCAGATTGCTTGTTATCTTGTTCTTGCGTGTTCTTCGGTTGCATGCAGGAATAGACCTTCGTGGTCAGGTCAACCGCGTTCTTGGCACGGTTGATAACAACTTGGAGTGTGGTTCAACGATTGCTAAGGCGCAAGCGACGTCGTTCGGTTGTAGTCGGATCGCAAGGGTCGCCTCCGCCAAAATCGATAGTTATCATCCTATCGGAAGATCGGGACTCCATCGCCTCATCAGTTGGTATCAGAGCTTCAGTTGACCGGTAGGAATTTCTTGTATCCTTAGTTAGTAGATTGATTTTTATTTCCCATAGTCCAGAAAAATTGCCCCACAAAAGAGTTAATTTCGCTGTCCAAACCCCGTTGTGCTTTTCAATCTGTTAGTTTTGGTTTGCTAAATTGAATTTGTATCCGTTTTAGCTTTGTCTAGTTGCTGGTCATATCTTTGTTCCAAGAAAAATCCAAATAAAAATAAATTCCCCCACCCCAAACCCTAATTCCAATTTCGGCTGATCTGTCCTTTCTCTGCAGCCGCCACCAAAAACGCCATATCTTTTGATTCCGAGATTATTTTTGAGTGAGACCACCGCCATTAGATTCAAAAATTTATCATCCATCTATCTGTAAAATTTCACGTCATTCCAGCAAGGCAGTTAAGAGATATGTGCGGTGGAAGTTGACCCAAAATTCCAGATTGAATCTGCAACAGTCGGCACTTGTGAATTTTGTGCGAATTTTTAGGTCGGTTTCCAGACCTTGGCCCAAAAACAAAAGTTGTAGAAAAAGCCGTCGGAAAACGGAGAAAAAAATAATCATTGAAAAAGGCAACTGACAAAAGTTACGCCGAAATATCGACGCGCTGTCCAGTGGACAGAAATCTTCAGTTTCCAAATTTTGGAACAATCCTTGTGTTCTTCAATTCCAGATTGCATTCGATCGAATTATCTTGTATTTACCACTCCCATACATTGCCATACACTTATTTTAGCCTTCTTCCATCTTTGGTTGATCAGCAACATAGGCTAAGTGCTAGATACGAACTATAATTCAATTCTGTGCAATTTCTGAAATTAATTGATTGTTTTCCTTTGCTACAAAATACATAGCCTATCCAAGCTCCACTTTTCTACAACCGAACAGGTCTCGCTGTACCTTGCAATCGCTATACTCATCACTTGAGTTAAGTTATCACGAACCAGCCACCAGTTGCACCACCTGTTTTGCATTGGTAAGAACTTGTAAGAGCTTGGTAAGAGTTCGAGAGATGTGTGACTTCATAAGCTCCACCTCCTAGTAGTTTATAGGACTTACATAATTCTAGTGTATTTCCTTGTTTTCTACTAACCATGACAGGTTCAAGATCACATTGTAGCAATTTTTGTGAGACCAACAACTTGTTGGATCAGATTAATAAGACCTCACCACCATCAACAACAGAATTGAGGGATCCAATGATCACGACCGTTGTCGACTTCGACAAAATCAACAAGGCACAGGTAGGTTAACAAGAGAGGTATGTGATGATGATGCCAAGTTTACAATTATCTTGATTGGGAAATACAATTAGATGGAAATTTTGCATGCTATGATTTTCCTGATGATGAAAGAGTTAGGGCTGCTACTAGTGAATTCACTGATTTCGCATTATTTTGGTGGAGGAAACAATGTAGACTACCACATGTACCTAAAACTTGGAATGTTTTGAAACGAGTGATGAGATCTACATTTGTTCCTTCATATTATTCACGTGACTTGTTAAACAGATTGCAACGTTTAGAACAAGGTAGGAGAACTGTAAGTGAATACTATGAAGAATTGAAAGCTCTTTTGTTGCGTTGTGGCTTAGAGGAACATGCTGAAGCTACAGAGAATAGATTCTTACGTGGCCTTAATAAAGAAATTCAGGACCTTCTCATTCACAAAGAATATAATTCTCTCCTCATTTGTTTATACTTGCATGTAATGTTGAACGTCAGATTGAGAAGAAATTGAGAGTGCTTGATGATAAGAAACATGAGAGCAAACCCATGTTTGTGCCTTTTTCTGTGACTAACAACTTGCAGGCAGTTGAGAACCATGTCAAAAGGAGCATGAGTTGATTGAACCATCGATTCCATTCGTTGAGAACGAAGATGAGGAGATGGATGCACCTACATCATCTGAGGGGAGCCAAAAAGGTAAAGAGCATGGTGCTATCATCACTCACGGTGAGTATGCTTGTGAAGAACAACAATTATGCACCGTTCATGCTATTTTAGAGCAAAACTTAGTGGAAAACAATTCTGACATGCCCATATTTCAAGTAGAGAATTCACACTGCATTGATTTGAGTGTTGAGAATACGTTGAGTGCACCTTGTCAAAAAATAATTGAATTGCCTACTGTTTTGAGTGATTCATGTGATGAATTAATCACATACAATGATCATGTGGCTTTGGTTAGACATAAAGAAGTTTTAACTAGAATTTCTCCTGCCAATTCATTGTGTTACATCATGTTGGATCTTCCTATGAAATTGTCACATGCTTTGGAGAAAGTTTCTGAACTTACATGTTCAAAATTCTTGTTTAGTGCCTACACCCCTGGGTATAAGTTTAATTTGATTGGAGATTATGGTGTAGGAAATCAATTTCTTGTAATATGCATAACTTGTGACCACATGGATGAATTGCAGCTTGTTGTTTTGAACAACAACTCTTGTATGCTCAATCTTGTTCATTATGAAAGAAAAATAAATTTTAGTAATCATTCAATGCCTATGTGTTCTTCTCTTATTGAACCATCTAACATTGGCAATCTGAATAACGAAATTGATGTATGGAAGAACTTGCAAATATTTTCACCCTTACTAGATGAATTTGCTATTGCTCAATTGAAATCTGATTATATGGATAAACTTTGTTTGATTCCAAAAGTTGTAGCTTTGCCTATATGTGCCACCACAACAAGTTTACAACTTCAAAGATTTGAATTGCATAAATGCTTCGCTTACATTTGCAAAACAAGTTGCGATAATTACTGTGTGAGAAATTTTGATTTGTTCATTAACATATATGATTACTTTTGGGTTAATAATACAATGAACTTTTATGATTGCTGCTGTGTTATAACATTAGTTGTGCAACAACGAAGAACTGTTAAAACGGATGACATATACATATACCATGCATACACCTTGGCTTCTTTGTTACCATACTTTCAGTTTATCAAAAGCCGAGGACGGCTTTGTTTTCAAGAAGGGGAGGATGATGAGGACACGACCCCTATGGATACAACCATATTTGCTATGCTTGTTGTTCCAATTACAAGAGCTCCTACGCATCACTTAAATTATAAGGTGAGCTCGTTTCAAAAAGATTTTACTTTGTGTGATAAAGAACGTATGATATTACATAATGAGAGTTTGTTGCGTTTGTTATTATGTACCGAGATTTATGATGAAGATCATGCAACACGTGAGGCTACACATATGCTAAAACCGAGGACGGTTTTCTATCAAGAAGGGAGGATGATGTGACCACGCCACAAACACATACGACAATCGCGCCAATATCAAGATTGAACTAAAGGTGAATTCGTTTCTTCAGCCTTCATATGTTACTGAGAATAGACCGCTACCTAATGCAAGTGATTTAATTGTGCTTAGGAATTTGGGAAAGGATGAAGGAAAGGGGCATGGAGTTCTGGACATGCATGGAAGGAATAATGGAGGTCACCACGTCACTTTGAGACCAAGTCAAGCACGAATTCGAGTTGGACACGTTTTGGAATCAGACTCGGACTGCTGCAATGGTGCAAGTTTAAACGGACGTAACTTTCTCATACGGACTCCGTTTGAGACGTTCTTAGACTTGATTGAAAGATTATCAAGTCTACTTTCTAAAGGATTCAACCCCATCTCCAAATTCTATCCGAGACAGCCGCAATCATCAAAAGAGTCCGTGTTGGTCACGTACTGGAATCAGATTCGGACTGCTGCAATGGTGCAAGTTGAAACGAACGTAACTTTCTCATACGGACTCCGTTTGGGACGTTCTTGTACTTCATGGAAAGCTTATGAAGTCTACTTTCCAACGGATCCAAGCTCATCTTCAAATTCCATCCGAGCCGGCTGCAATCATCAAAACAATCCACGTTGGTTTTGAGTCCGAGTCAAAGGGTGCTGCGCCACCACCAATTGGGCCCATGGGCCTTGTAACCCTAGAGCATGCACTTTGGACGCCCTCCTGGTTGTTCTCCCTATAAAGGAGCCCGCCTCCGTTGCTAGGACTTGGATTTTGTTGAGTTTAGGTTTAGCTATTATGCAAACTTCTGTTCTTCAGTTGTGTCGGACGACCACCTGTCAAGACAGCCTTCGGAATCCCACCTTTTGATCTTCATATCAATATTTGCAATTTCAGATTGCTTGTTATCTTGTTCTTGCGTGTTCTTCGGTTGCATGCAGGAATAGACCTTCATGGTCAGGTCAACCGCGTTCTTGGCACGGTTGATAACAACTTGGAGTGTGGTTCAACGATTGCTAAGGCGCAAGCGACGTCGTTCGGTTGTAGTCGGATCGCAAGGGTCGCCTCCGCCAAAATCGATAGTTATCATCCTATCGGAAGATCGGGACTCCATCGCCTCATCACATCATCATCACATACCTCTCTTGTTAACCTACCTGTGCCTTGTTGATTTTGTCGAAGTCGACAACGGTCGTGATCATTGGATCCCTCAATTCTGTTGTTGATGGTGGTGAGGGTCTTATTAATACGATCCAACAAGTTGTTGGTCTCACAAAAATTGCTACAATGTGATCTTGAACCTGTCATGGTTAGTAGAAAACAAGGAAATACACTAGAATTATGTAAGTCCCTATAAACTACTAGGAGGTGGAGCTTCGCAAGTCACACATCTCTCGAACTCTTACCAAGCTCTTACAAGTTCTTACCAATGCAAAACAGGTGGTGCAACTGGTGGCTGGTTCGTGATAACTTAACTCAAGTGATGAGTATAGCGATTGCAAGGTACAGCGAGACCTGTTCGGTTGTAGAAAAGTGGAGCTTGGATAGGCTATGTATTTTGTAGCAAAGGAAAACAATCAATTAATTTCAGAAATTGCACAGAATTGAATTATAGTTCGTATCTAGCACTTAGCCTATGTTGCTGATCAACCAAAGATGGAAGAAGGCTAAAATAAGTGTATGGCAATGTATGGGAGTGGTAAATACAAGATAATTCGATCGAATGCAATCTGGAATTGAAGAACACAAGGATTGTTCCAAAATTTGGAAACTGAAGATTGTCCACTGGACAGCGCGTCGGTATTTCGGCCGTAACTTTTTGTCAGTTGCCTTTTTTTCAATGATTCTTTTTTTCTCCGTTTTCTGACGGCTTTTTCTACAACTTTTGTTTTTGGGCCAAGGTCTGGAAACCGACCTAAAAATTCGCACAAAATTCACAAGTGCCGACTGTTGCAGATTCAATCTGGAATTTTGGGTCAACTTCCACCGCAGATATCTCTTAACTGCCTTGCTGGAATGACGTGAAATTTTACAGATAGATGGATGATAAATTTTTGAATCTAATGGCGGTGGTCTCACTCAAAAATAATCTCGGAATCAAAAGATATGGCGTTTTTGGTGGCGGCTGCAGAGAAAGGACAGATCAGCCGAAATTGGAATTAGGGTTTGGGGTGGGGGAATTTTTTTTATTTGGATTTTTCTTGGAACAAAGATATGACCAGCAACTAGACAAAGCTAAAACGGACACAAATTCAATTTAACAAACCAAAACTAACAGATTGAAAAGCACAACGGGGTTTGGACAGCGGAAATTAACTCTTTTTGTGGGGCAATTTTTCTGGACTATGGGAAATAAAAATCAATCTACTAACTAAGGATACAAGAAATTCCTACCGGTCAACTGAAGCTCTGATACCAACTGATGAGGCGATGGAGTCCCGATCTTCCGATAGGATGATAACTATCGATTTTGGCGGAGGCGACCCTTGCGATCCGACTACAACCGAACGACGTCGCTTGCGCCTTAGCAATCGCTGAACCACACTCCAAGTTGTTATCAACCGTGCCAAGAATGCGTTGACCTGACCACGAAGGTCTATTCCTGCATGCAACCAAGAACACGCAAGAACAAGATAACAAGCAATCTGAAATTGCAAATATTGATATGAAGATCAAAAGGTGGGATTCCGAAGGCTGTCTTGACAGGTGGTCGTCCGACACAACTGAAGAACAGAAGTTTGCATAATAGCTAAACCTAAACTCAACAAAATCCAAGTCCTAACAAGGGAGGCGGCTCCTTTATAGGAGAACAACCAGGAGGGGCGTCCAAAGTGCATGCTCTAGGGTTACAAGGCCCATGGGCCCAATTGGTGGTGGCGCAGCACCCTTTTGACTCGGACTCAAAAACCAACGTGGATTGTTTTGATGATTGCAGCCGGCTCGGATGGAATTTGAAGATGAGGTTAGATCCGTTGGAAAGTAGACTTGATAAGCTTTCCATGAAGTCCAAGAACATCCCAAACGGAGTCCGTATGAGAAAGTTACGTTCGTTTCAACTTGCACCATTGCAGCAGTCCGAATCTCATTCCAGTACATGACCAACACGGACTCTTTTGATGATTGCGGCTGTTTCGGATAGAATTTGAAGATGGGGTTGAATCCTTTAGAAAGTAGACTTGATAAGCTTTCCATCAAGTCCAAGAACGTCTCAAACGGAGTCCGTATGAGAAAGTTACGTCCGTTTAAACTTGCACCATTGCAGCAGTCCGAGTCTGATTCCAAAACGTGTCCAACTCGAATTCGTGCTTGACTTGGTCTCAAAGTGACGTGGTGACCTCCATTATTCCTTCCATGCATGTCCAGGACTCCATGTCCCTTTCCTTCATCCTTTCCCAAATTCCTAAGCACAATTAAATCACTTGCATTAGGTAGCGGTCTATTCTCAGTAACATATGAAGGCTGAAGAAACGAATTCACCTTTAGTTCAATCTTGATATTGGGCGCGATTGTCGTATGTGTTTGTGGCGTGGTCACATCAGTACGATAAACTCCATGCGTACGAAATCGAGGCATGAGCTAAAATCAAGTGCCAAACTCCACGCGTGATCGTCATATGCGTCCAAGCTGTTTTGGGCATGCATTTCGAATCCGTCCGAGTCAGCATTAAACATTTTTCCCCAACGACTCTAGTGGGCACTATAAACTCCATCCATATGAAATCTGGGTACAAATTGAACCTGAGTGCCAAACACTTCGAGTGACTTCATTTGCACCATAGCTCATTTTGGCTTGCATTTCGAATTCGTTCGAGTCGGTGTGAGAATTTCATCCACAACGGGTTGGGGCGTGTACCACAAACTTCGTGACGTGCAAAAATGACTCTTGTAAGGAAACGGGTAAATGACACACCGCATGGACTTCATATGTGCCTCATCTCCCATGCATCTCGAATCCGTCCGAAGTCGGTGTCAAACTTTCGCCCACGATGTGTTCCGACGTAGTATAAACACCACGCATACGGATGAGGCACCAAACAAAATCGGACGAAAACACCCCGCGCGGGGTTCACTTGCACGTCATTTTGGCACGTATCTCGAATCTGTCCGACTCGGTTTCGGTGTTTCGTCCACAATGGGTTCCTACATGCACTATAAACTCCATGCAATCGAAAATGACTCTTGAAATGAAACTGAGTACCAAACACCTCGAAAGGACTCGCATGTAGCTCATTTGCGCACGCATTTTGAATCAGTTCGAGTCGATGTTAAACTTTCGTCCACAACGGGTTCCAACGGGTGCTATAAATTCTATGCGTACGAAATCGAGGCACATAACAAAACCGAGTGAAAGACATCTTGCATAGTCGTTATTTGCGCCATATTTCGTTTTGGCATGCATCTTGAGTCCGTCCGAGTCGGTGTTAAAGTTCCATCTACAACGGATTCCAACGTGTACTTCGAAGACGACTCTTGAAAGGAAACTGAGTACCAGAAACACCGAATGGACTTCGTATGTCCCTCATTTGTGCATGCATTTCGAATCAGTGCGAGTCGCTGGTGAACTTTTGTCCACAACGGTTTCTATGGGTACTATGAATTCCATGCATGTGAAAATCGGGCACCAAACAGAATCGAACACGAAACACCAAGCATGGACTTCACGTGCGCCCCAACTCATTTGGGCATGCATTTCGAATCCGTCCGAGTCGGTGTTAAACTTTTGTCCACAACGGTGTCCAATGGGTACTATAAACTCCATGCACACAAAATCAAAGCACAAAGTAAAGCCAAGTGCCAAACACCTCACATGATCGTCATATGAGTCCAAGTTTATTTGGGCATGCATTTCAAATCTGTCTGTGTCAGTATTAAACTTTTTTCCGCAACTGCTTCTAGTGGGTATTATAAACTCCATCGTACGAAATCTGGGCACAGATTGAACTTGAGTGCCGAACACTTCGAGTGGACCTCATTTGCAGCCTAGCTCATTTTGGCATGCATTTTCAAATCCGTCCGAGTTAGTGTGAATGTTTCATCCAAACAGGATGGAACGTGTACCACAAACTCCGTGCATGCAAAAATTACTCTCGTAAGGCAACTGAGTAACAAACACACCGAATGAACTTCATATGTGCCTCACTTCCGCATGCATGTCGAATCCATCTGGGTCGATGTTAAACACACCACATGGACTTCATACGTGCCCTACCTCATTTTGGCACGCATCTCGAATCGGTCCAACTCGGTATTGTAGTATCATCCACAACGGGTTCCAACATGTACTATAAACTCCATGCGTCTGAAAATGACTCTCGTAAGTAATCTGAGTACCAAAAAGCGCGAATGGACTTTGTACGTGGCTTATTTGCGCTTGCATTTCGAATCAGTCTGACGTGCTGGCTTACTTTTGTGCACAACTGTTTCCAAGGGCACTACAAATTCAATGCGTACGAAAATCGGTCACCAAACAAAATTGAGTGCGATACACCCCCGCATGGACATCACATGCGCCCCAGCTCATTTGCGCATGCATTTCGAATCCGTCCGAGTCAATGTTAATCTTTTGTCCGCCGTGGGCTCCAGTGGGTACGATAAACTCCATGCGTACGAAATCGAGGCATGAGCTAAAATCAAGTGCCAAACTCCACGCGTGATCGTCATATGCGTCCAAGCTTATTTGGGCATGCATTTCGAATCCGTCCGAGTCAGCATTAAACATTTTTCCCCGGTGACTCTAGTGGGCACTATAAACTCCATCCATATGAAATCTGGGTACCAATTGAACCTGAGTGCCAAACACTTCGAGTGGACTTCATTTGCACCATAGCTCATTTTGGCTTGCGTTTCGAATTCGTTCGAGTCGGTGTGAGAATTTCATCCACAATGGGTTGTAGCGTGTATCACAAACTTCGTACGTGCAAAAATGACTCTTGTAAGGAAACTGGGTAACAAACACACCGCATGGACTTCATATGTGCCTCATCTCCCCAAGCATCTCGAATCCGTCCGAGTCGGTGTCAAACTTTCGTCCGCGATGTGTTCCGACGTGTAGTATAAACACCATGCATACGGATGAGGCACCAAACAAAATCGGACGAAAACACCCCGCGCGGAGTTCACTTGCGCCCCACCTCATTTTGCCACGTATCTCGAATCTGTCCGACTCGGTTTCGATGTTTCGTCCACAATGGGTTCCTACATGCACTATAAACTCCATGCAATCGAAAATGACTCTTGAAATGAAACTGAGTACCAAACAACTCGAAAGGACTCGCGTGTAGCTCATTTGCGAACGCATTTTGGATCAGTTCGAGTCGATGTTCAACTTTCGTCCACAACGGGTTCCAACTTGTACTATAAATTCTATGCGTACGAAATCGAGGCACATAACAAAACCGAGTGAAAGACATCTTGCATAGTCGTTATTTGCGCCATATTTCATTTTAGCATGCATCTTGAATCCGTCCGAATCGGTGTTAGAGTTCCATCTACAACGGATTCCAACGTGTACTTCGAAGACGACTCTTGAAAGGAAACTGAGTAACAGAAACACCGAATGGACTTCGTATGTCCCTCATTTGTGCATGCATTTCGAATCAGTGTGAGTCGCTGGTGAACTTTTGTCCACAACGGTTTCTATGGGTACTATGAATTCCATGCATGTGAAAATCGGGCACCAAACAGAATCGAACACGAAACACCCAGCATGGACTCCACGTGCACCCCAACTCATTTGGGCATGCATTTCGAATCCGTCCGAGTCGGTGTTAAACTTTTGTCCACAACGGTGTCCAATGGGTACTATAAAGCGTACAAAATCAAAGCACAAAGTAAAGCCAAGTGCCAAACGCCTCACATGATCGTCATATGAGTCCTAGTTTATTTGGGCATGCATTTCAAATCTGTCTGTGTCAGTATTAAACTTTTTTCCGCAACTGCTTCTAGTGGGTATTATAAACTCCATCGTACGAAATCTGGGCACAGATTAAACTTGAGTGCCGAACACTTCGAGTGGACCTCATTTGCAGCCTAGCTCATTTTGGCATGCATTTTCAAATCCGTCCGAGTTAGTGTGAATGTTTCATCCAAACGGGATGGAACGTGTACCTCAAACTCCGTGCATGCGAAAATTACTCTCGTAAGGAAACTGAGTAACAAACACACCGAATGAACTTCATATGTGCCTCACTTCCGCATGCATGTCGAATCCATCTGAGTCGATGTTAAACACACCACATGGACTTCATACATGCCCTACCTCATTTTGGCACGCATCTCGAATCGTTCCAACTCGGTATTGTAGTATCATCCACAACGGGTTCCAACATGTACTATAAGCTCCAAGCGTCCGAAAATGACTCTCGTAAGTAATCTGAGTACCAAAAAGCGCGAATGGACTTTGTACGTGGCTTATTTGCGCTTGCATTTCGAATCAGTCTGACTTGCTGGCTTACTTTTGTGCACAACTGTTTCCAAGGGTACTACAAATTCAATGCGCATTTAAAATCGGTCACCAAACAAAATTGAGTGCGAAACACCCCGCATGGACATCACATGCGCCCCAGCTCATTTGTGCATGCATTCCGAATCCGTCCGAGTCGATGTTAAACTCTCGTCCACCGGGGCTCCAGTGGGTACTATAAACTCCATGCGTACGAAATCGAGGCATGAGGTAAAATCAAGTGCCAAACTCCACGCATGATCGTCAGATGCGTCCAAGCTTATTTGGGCATGCATTTCGAATCCGTCCGAGTCAGCATTAAACATTTTCCCCAATGACTCTATTGGGCACTATAAACTCCATCCATATGAAATATGGGTACAAATTGAACCTGAGTGCCGAACAATTCGAGTGGACTTCATTTGCACCATAGCTCATTTTGGCTTGCATTTCGAATTCGTTAGAGTCGGTGTGAGAATTTCATCCACAACGGGTTGGAGCGTGTACCAGAAACTTCGTACGTGCAAAAATGACTCTTGTAAGGAAACTGGGTAACAAACACACCGGATGGACTTCATATGTGCCTCGTCTCCCCATGCATCTCGAATCCGTCCGAGTCGGCGTCAAACTTTCGTCCACGATGTGTTCCGACGTGTAGTATAAACACCACGCATACGGATGAGGCACCAAACAAAATCGGACGAAAACACCCCGCGCGGGGTTCACTTGCACGTCATTTTGGCACGTATCTCGAATCTGTCCGACTCGGTTTCGATGTTTCGTCCACAATGGGTTCCTACATGCACTATAAACTCCATGCAATCGAAAATGACTCTTGAAATGAAACTGAGTACCAAACATCTCGAAAGGACTCGCGTGTAGCTCATTTGCGCACGCATTTTGGATCAGTCCGAGTCAATGTCCAACTTTCGTCCACAACGGGTTCCAACGGGTACTATAAATTCTATGCGTACGAAATCGAGGCACATAACAAAACCGAGCGAAAGACATCTTGCATAGTCGTTATTTGCGCCATATTTCATTTTAGCATGCATCTTGAATCCGTCCGAGTCGGTGTTAAAGTTCCATCTACAACGGATTCCAACGTGTACTTCGAAGACGACTCTTGAAAGGAAACTGAGTACCAGAAACACCGAATGGACTTCGTATGTCCCTCATTTGTGCATGCATTTCGAATCGGTGTGAGTCGCTGGTGAACTTTTGTCCACAACGGTTTCTGTGGGTACTGTGAATTCCATGCATGTGAAAATCGGGCACCAAACAGAATCGAACACGAAACACCCAGCATGGACTTCACGTGCGCCCCAACTCATTTGGGCATGCATTTCGAGTCCGTCCGAGTCGGTGATAAACTTTTGTCCACAACGGTGTCCAATGGGTACTATAAACTCCATACGTACAAAATCAAAGCACAAAGTAAAGCCAAGTGCCAAACACCTCACATGATCGTCATATGAGTCCAAGTTTATTTGGGCATGCATTTCAAATCTGTCTGTGTCAGTATTAAACTTTTTTCCGCAACGGCTTCTAGTGGGTATTATAAACTCCATCGTACGAAATCTGGGCACAGATTGAACTTGAGTGCCGAACACTTCGAGTGGACCTCATTTGTAGACATGCATTTTCAAATCCGTCCGAGTTAGTGTGAATGTTTCATCCAAACGGGATGGAACGTGCACCACAAACTCCGTGCATGCGAAAATTACTCTCGTAAGGAAACTGAGTAACAAACACACCGAATGAACTTCATATGTGCCTCACTTCCGCATGCATGTCGAATCCATCTGAGTCGATGTTAAACACACCACATGGACTTCATACGTGCCCTATCTCATTTTGGCACGCATCTCGAATCGGTCCAGCTCGGTATTGTAGTATCATCCACAACGGGTTCCAACATGTACTATAAACTCCATGCGTTCGAAAATGACTCTCGTATGTAATCTGAGTACCAAAAAGCGCGAATGGACTTTGTACGTGGCTTATTTGCGCTTGCATTTGAATCAGTCGACTTGCTGGCTTACTTTTGTGCACAACTGTTTCAAGGGTACTACAAATTCAATGCGCATTTAAAATCGGTCACCAAACAAAATTGAGTGCGAAACACCCGCATGGACATCACATGCGCCCAGCTCATTTGCGCATGCATTCGAATCCGTCCGAGTCGATGTTAAACTTTCGTCCACCGTGGGCTCCAGTGGGTACTATAAACTCCATGCGTACGAAATCGAGGCATGAGGTAAAATCAAGTGCCAAACTCCACGCATGATCGTCATATGTGTCCAAGCTTATTTGGGCATGCATTTCGAATCCGTCCGAGTTAGCATTAAACATTTTCCCCAATGACTCTAGTGGGCACTATAAACTCCATCCATATGAAATCTGGGTACAAATTGAACCTGAGTGCCGAACACTTCGAGTGGACTTCATTTGCACCATAGCTCATTTTGGCTTGCATTTCGAATTCGTTCGAGTCGGTGTGATAATTTCATCCACAACGGGTTGGAGCGTGTATCACAAACTTCGTACGTGCAAAAATGACTCTTGTAAGGAAACTGGGTAACAAACACACCGCATGGACTTCATATGTGCCTCATCTCCCCATGCATCTCGAATCCGTCCGAGTCGGTGTCGAACTTTCGTCCACGATGTGTTCCGACGTGTAGTATAAACACCATGCATACGGATGAGGCACCAAACAAAATCGGACGAAAACACCCCACGCGGAGTTCACTTGCGCCCTACCTCATTTTGGCACGTATCTCGAATCTGTCCGACTCGGTTTCGATGTTTCGTCCACAATGGGTTCCTACATGCACTATAAACTCCATGCAATCGAAAATGACCCTTGAAATGAAACTGAGTACCAAACACCTCGAAAGGACTCGCGTGTAGCTCATTTGCGCACGCATTTTGGATCAGTCCGAGTCGATGTTAAACTTTTGTCCACAACGGGTTCCAACGGGTACTATAAATTCTGTGCGTACGAAATCGAGGCACATAACAAAACCGAGTGAAAGACATCTTGCATAGTCGTTATTTGCGCCATATTTCATTTTAGCATGCGTCTTGAATCCGTCCGTGATGCGGATACGCACATGATTAGTACTTTTCAATCAAATATATTATTTCACTGGAAAGAAGTATTGAGCCGCATTAAATATTGTCACGTGAATTTGTTTCTTAATGAATTTCCTTCTATTCGTGGGAACGATATACTACCTTATGCCAAATTCTTGTTTATTATTAGGTTTGAATATTATGATGATTCCGGGGCCAAAGCAATGGAGAAGCACAAGGAGGTTAATCATATTTGCTACCAAGAACAAAAGCTCAAAGCCCATGGGAATGGAAAGGAGAAAGCCAAGCAACACATGCAGCTGATCAAGGAGGAAAGAAGCCCATGCAGCGGGAGAGCAAAAGGGGAGAAGCCCATGGACTTAAACTACAAGTTTTGGATAAGATTTTCAAACTAAATTCGGACTTCGCACGTGCTCAACCCAATTCAAACTCGGATTCAACTCAGAATTCAATTCGGATTCGGTTCGAAACAGCCTGACAGGCAGTTACTAAAAAGGCCATAACTTTCACAAACGGAGTCCGATTTAGGTGTTCTTGTACTCGTTGGAAAGATAATTCCAAGGGCTACGGAATGCATCTAGTCCCATCTTAAAATTCATCTCGGATAAAAAGTTATGACCGAAAAAATATGACGGGTGAAAAATATAGTTTCCTTTTTGTGAGAGTTCGTATCCAAAACCATTTAGGGTTGAGTTGTAATTGGTTTGGAGACCATATGGACGTCCCAATGGGCTATAAGCCTTGTATTGGCAGCCTTTAGAGTGAGACCAACTTTATGCACAAGATTGAAACATAGCTATTGCTTGTTCTTTTAATACCAGAGTTCATGCGAGGACTTTGAGAGAGAACTAGGTGATCCATTGTTCGTTCTGCAATTTAAGGTCAAGCCGTCGTTCCATTGGGAATTGGGGACTTGGCGTTCGTCGTTTGTGGTCTCGCGACGAACAACTATCCGGTGTGTTTTGGGCGTATTCCGAAGAGTTGAGGGTTCGTGCATTGGCGCGAGTGTTCAACTAGCGACATCGTCTACTTCGCATCAACTATCCACGATTCCTCACTGAGAAGATCGGGACCCTTCCCCGTATCATGTGGTATCAGATTCTAGGTTTATTCGGTGAGAACATCTTTACCCGTAGTTAGTAGATTGGTTTTTATTTCTTATAGTCCAACAAAATTGCCCCACAAAAAGAGTGAATGTCCGCTGTCCAAACCCCGTTGTGCCTTTCAATCTGTTAATTTTGGTTTGCTAAATTGAATTTGTGTCCGTCTTAGCATTGTCTAGTTGCTGGTCATACCTTTGTTCCATTAAAAATCCAAACAAAAAAAATTCCCCACCCCAAACCCTAATTCCAATTCGGCTGATTTTTCCTTTCTCTGCGGCCGCCACCAAAAACGCCATAACTTTTGATTCCGAGATTATTTTTGACTTAGACCACCGCCATTAGATTATAAACTTCATTTTCCATCTATCTGTAAAATTTCACGTCATTCCAGCAAGGAAGTTAAGAGATATATTAGGTGAAAGTTGACCCAAATTTCTGAATTGAATCTGCAACAGTCGGCACTTGTGAATTTTGTGCAAATTTTTCGGTCGGTTTCCAAAACTTGGACCCAAAACAAAAGTTGTAGAAAAAGCCGTCAGAAAACTGAGAAAAAAAGAATCATTGAAAAAAAGGCAACTAACAAAAAGTTACGGCCGAAATACCGACGTGCTGTCCGGTAGACAGCAATTCTCAGTTTTCATGTTTTGGGTCAACCATTGTGTTCTTCAATTCCAGATTGCAATCGATTGAATTATCTTGTATTTACCACTCTCATACATTGCCATACACTTGCCTTCATCCATCCTTGGTTGATCAGCAACATAGGCTAAGTGCTAGATACGAACTATAATTCAATTCTGTGCAATTTCTGAAATTAATTGATTGTTTTCCCTTGCTACAAAATACATAACTGTCCAAGCTCCACCGACACCTGTTTGTGTACTCCCTTGCTCTTGGTTATGCTCATACATTACCGGGTTCATATCGTTCGCTGTCACAATTGTCGACTTGCCGTCCTTGATTCACTTTGGAACGGTAAGCTTGTCTTGTTTTTAGGACAGTGAGTTGCAAGCATAGAGAGAGCTTTTGTTTTACTAACCCGGATATAACCTCGTTTCTTGTTTGTGAGTCGTTCCCATGTCAGGTCACGAGAAGGATCCACTTAATCTGGAGGCGCCGGTTACATGGACCGAGTACACTCGGTTGCGCGAGATGCGACAAAAACAATGTCATAATGGTGACAATGGTGTGCGCGATGAGCTCAGGGAAGTTCAGACTGGACTGAACACCCTCGGGGTGGAGGTCAAACAGTTGCGTACGACCATTAACAATAACTTTCGGGAGCTGCGTGCCATGTTCGCACACCACAATCTACGTGGGGGTGCACCAGCTGATGACACAACTGTGCACGGCCCTCTGGTCGTTCTGCACAATGAGACCGAGGAGGACATGAGGGTTTCAAAATCATCTTCCTACACTCCCCGTACAGCACCTATAGGAGGTAAAACCACATCTCGTTTCAATTCGTTTAAAACTAATCCATCTATTGGAAGTTTTAGTCCAAGTGCACATGCTGCCCCATTGCTACAAACAACACTTGAGATGCATCAAAACCCATGTGAGAGTGAGAGCCACATAGCCAAAGGGAAAGAGAGTATTAAAAAGAGTGAGTTGTGTGATTCCACCATATATGAATTTGAGAGCATCCCAATTGATAGTGTGAGAGAAACATCAAAAGAGAAGAAAGAGGTAGATGATGGACAAAGTGAGGTTGATTTTGACACTAACACATTAATGTCTACTTCTAGTGTTGTTTCTCACATTGTGCAGGTTGAAATTAAAGATGTGGAGTTAAACATTCAACTACCGGCATCATTGGAAGTCAAAGATGAGGGGATAACCACGGTTGAAGATGAAGTACTTGCTGCCCCGTTGTTAGATCATGATGATTTAATACCTACAACACCTATATCAACTAAGGAGAACAATAAAGGTAACAATATTGGCGCTGGAACTAATTGTGGAACGGTGAGTACTTGTGTGAACTCATATGTGATACGGGGTCGCTCGATCTTCTCGACGTAGGATCAAGATACTCACGTGGAATTGATGAATCGTAGTGATCCCCCGTTGCCAATGCAAGAGTTAGCACTCTATAATTCGCCCAATCACACGTGTTGAACTTCACGACCACCAGATGAAGTTCTATCGCGCTCCCAATTCCCAGCGGAAAGGTTGAACGATCTTGATTTTTGACTAACTCTCAATTCCTTCAATGTTGGTTCAGCCAACAGAAAGAACAAGAGTATTTTTTTAATCAAAAGTGGTTCCCTTTACAATGGGGGTCTACCCCTCAATATATAGTCTCAGCCCAAGGCTATCCAACACTAAACTTCCCATGTGGTACTATTCACGCGCACTGTAGCATGATTACTGTTCATGGGCCGTACGGTTAC
Source organism: Dendrocalamus sinicus (assembly GCA_036346575.1). NCBI lineage: Eukaryota > Viridiplantae > Streptophyta > Magnoliopsida > Poales > Poaceae > Dendrocalamus > Dendrocalamus sinicus. Next base: position 474,843 of record JAYEVI010000546.1, read on the forward strand.
TGTTCATGGGCCTTGTACTGTTCACGGCCTGTTCACGGTACTGTTCATGGCCTGTTCATGGGCTGAATTCTGTAGCTCATATCCTTGATCTCCATCCATCGCTGACTCTTCAAACCTGAGCACAAGTAAAATATTGTTTTTAGGTAGTATGAAATTCTCATTTAAAATTAATGACATATTCATTAAGGAGAAAGTTCACCTGAGATTGTAGTTTCTTGGCTCGTGCTCTTGTTATTGGTCCTGTTATTGAAGTCTCATTACTAGCTTTGGTATTTCTATCGATGTCCTCATCATCCTCCCCTTCTTCAAGAAAAGCCGTCCTCGGTTTTTGATAGCCTGAAATTGTACTAAGCAAAGAATACAACGTATATGCATGGTATATATATTTGTCATCAACACTTCTTTTGCTTAGCATATCAAGAATATCTGAAGGCTTAGTAAATAAAAGGAACAACACATATGCATGGTATATGTATGAATCAATTATTGTGTCATTCTCACAATTTTGCACAAACCAATTGATAATACAACAGCTATCAAATGCATACATTGCAATGTTTTCATTCACACCATTCTCCCTCCCATAAGAAAAAGTCGTCCTCGACTTTGCGAAGTACGTGGACAAGTCATTAATGGGCAAAACCAGATCAAACGGTTCAAATATGGAAGAGAAAATTTTAAGTGCCTTCCTTGCTTCAACTGCGCTACTCTGATTATTTGTACATGATGGCTCATCGAAAAAAGAACAAGTAGGCACAAGAAATCTTATTAAACAGCAAGCACTATTGTTAAACCTCATCTCATTGTGATCAAGACATGGTATAAAAGATTGTTTGTCCAAAATATGCAATTTCAACTCAGCAAGCTTATCACATATAATGCATATTCGATAAACATAAAAGTTGTCATCTACACCATAATCTCCGATCAAATTGAACTTATATGTGTAGGCATAGGCACTAACTAGTGATTTTAAACATGAAATTTCAGCAAGATTCTCAACCACACTAGATAGCTCTCTAGGATCAACAAACATGATATAGTACAAAGAATCACTAGGAGATATTCGAGTAAGAACTTCCTTATGAGTAATCAATTCCACATTATGTAAATTGAGCAAAGAAATTTCAGAATATGGAATTTTCATTCGCACATATGAGTTCTCACAAGTACTCACCGTTTCACAATTAATTTCAGCACCAATATTGTTACCTTTGTTGTTCTCCTCAGTTGATGTTGGTGTTGTAGGTATTAAATCATCATGATGTAACAATGGGACAGCAAGTACTTCATCTTCAATCGTGGTTATCTCCTCATCTTTGACTTCCAATGATGCCAGTTGTTGAATGTTTAATTCCTCATCTTCAATTTCAACCTGCACAATGTGAGAAACAACACTAGAAGTAGATATTAATGTGTTAGTTCCAAAATCAACCTCACTTTGTCTATCTTCTACTTCCATCTTTCTTTTGGTGTATCTCTCACACTCTCAATTTGGATGCTCTCAAACTCATATATGGTGGAATCACACAACTCACTCTTTTTAACACTCTCACTCAATTTGGCTATGTGGCTCTCATTCTCACATGGGTTTTGATGCATCTCAAGTGTTGTTTGTAGCAATGGGCCAGCAGTACATGTCTTCTTGACTGAAGGGAAAGTCCCATGCTCGGTCATCTTCTCATGTGTCACACTTGTTGAGGCATAAGAATTGAAGTATGGACTTGGATGAAACTGTGGTGTACGATATCCATAAGTCTCTTCTCCTCCTCAATAGCACAATTCACAAGATCATGCGTGCTACTAAAATATTTATATTGAAGTGTAGCAGCGATCTTATAATTCAAGCCTCCTTTGAAGTATACTTGTTCTTTTATTGCACTAGTGACACCGCACGCCGCAATGCACGCTTTAGCTCATTATAGTAATCTTGAACAGTGTTACTCCCTTGTGTGATGCTCTCCACATGGTGAAGCAATTCCCGCTCATAATAGGTTGGCACAAATTCGGTTCTCATGATCACCTTCAAATCTGACCAAGATCTAATGAATCGTTTTCCAGATAATTGTTGCCACCAACTATAAGCATAGTCTCTAAACTGCATAGTGGCTTGCATCACTTCTTGGTCTTTGGGAAGCTTCTGAAATCTAAACTCTTTCTCCAACCGCCATTCCCACTCAAGATACTTCTCTGGATCTTCACTTCCATAGAACGGAAGAAACAAATTGTTGGGATTGGAATCGCACCATGAGGTACGAAATACTTTAGATTCATTCCTCTTTTGTTCACACCAAGAGGATCGAATTGTTGAATATCCTGTCATGGTTAGTTATGCAACATGTATATATGTGGAAATCACTCAATCTCACTATTTTCTCTCCCAAGTAAAGTTCTTACCCTTCCGAAGTGAATTAAAGCCAATAAAAACTTACACCTGGTGGAAGTGACAACAACACAGTGATGATCAAGCGAATTTAAGAGTGTTCACTACTTGCACAACAACGGTTATATGGTGGAGCTTGGTATGAAAGTGTATATCCTAGCAATCTGAAATTCTTGATGTTGTAAAGTTAAGTAATAATCCAAGCTAGAATACTTTGCCTAAGTGCTGATCCAAAAGATTTAAGTGTAGTATATGAACGCACACGCAAAGATTAATGTGACTCGATGCAAACAAAGGAATGAGCTAACTAGAGGCAATCTGAAATTAAATATTAGATAGCTCGTTTTGCACCAAGTACTAGGAGAGACACTAGCCAATTGCAATGATATGAATGTAAGGGCACGAGATTGCTCAAGAGATTAAATTACACAATCTGAATTTATGGATTAAGAACTCACCCAAATTCGGCCAATGCTTTTTCTTTCTTTCTTCTTTCTTTCCTCCACTTTTTTGCTCAACTTCCTTTTTTTCTTTCAAAGACCAAACTAGGTTGAATTGTTCTTTCGGTTTTGCACAGGTTACAAATATTCAGCAAGGTGTAAAGTACTCAAGAGCAGCCCTAGATGCAATATTGAACAGCTAGTCTCAATTGATGAAAAGAATATCAGCAGATTTTTTTGGATTTTTGGATTGGACACAAAGATTAGGCTACGCAAATAAACACGAACGATCAGCACCTAAACAAAAATTCTAATGGATCAAAACCTAACAAAACTCACAAAATTAGCAGATGCAAAAACTAGGGTTTGGTTATTTTTGTTGCAATTTTCAGTTTAATGGACTATAGGACAAAAATAAATCAATCTAAAAGTAAGGGTAAATAATCCTACCGAGTAAACCGCGCTCTGATACCAAGATGATACGGGGTCGCCCGATCTTCTCGACGTAGGATCAAGATACTCACGTGGAATTGATGAATCGTAGTGATCCCCCGTTGCCAATGCAAGAGTTAGCACTCTATAATTCGCCCAATCACACGTGTTGAACTTCACGACCACCAGATGAAGTTCTATCGCGCTCCCAATTCCCAGCGGAAAGGTTGAACGATCTTGATTTTTGACTAACTCCCAATTCCTTCAATGTTGGTTCAGCCAACAGAAAGAACATGAGTATTTTTTAATCAAAAGTGGTTCCCCTTTTACAATAGGGGTCTACCCCTCAATATATAGTCTCAGCCCAAGGCTATCCAACACTAAACTTCCCATGTGGTACTATTCACGCGCACTGTAGCATGTTTACTGTTCATGGGCCGTACGGTTACTGTTCATGGGCCTTGTACTGTTCACGGCCTGTTCACGGTACTGTTCATGGCCTGTTCATGGGCTGAATTCTGTAGCTCATATCCTTGATCTCCATCCATCGCTGACTCTTCAAACCTGAGCACAAGTAAAATATTGTTTTTAGGTAGTATGAAATTCTCATTTAAAATTAATGACATATTCATTAAGGAGAAAGTTCACCTGAGATTGTAGTTTCTTGGCTCGTGCTCTTGTTATTGGTCCTGTTATTGAAGTCTCATTACTAGCTTTGGTATTTCTATCGATGTCCTCATCAATATGTGCGAATGAAAATTCCATGTTCTGAAATTTCTTTGCTCAATTTACATAATGTGGAGTTGATTACTCATAAGGAAGTTCTTACTCGAATATCTCCTAGTGATTCTTTGTGCTATATCATGTTTGATGATCCTAGAGAGCTATCTAGTGTGATTGAGAATGTTGCTGAAATTTCGTGTTTAAAATCACTAGTTAGTACCTATGCATATACATATAAGTTCAATTTGATTGGAAATTATGGTATAGATGATAAGTTTTATGTTTACCGAATATGCATTACATGTGATAAGGTTGCTGAATTGAAATTGCATATTTTGGATAAACAAACTTTTGTGCCATATCATGATCACAATGAGATGAGTTTCAACAATAGTGCTCCATGTTTTAAAAGATTTCTTAAGCCTACTTATTCATCCTTTAATGTACAATCATGTTGATAGGACTAGGGGTCCCGATCTTTCGATGAGAGTGGTAGATTCGATTGGGCAAGGAGATGACGTTGACGACCCGACTACAACCATCCAAGGACGTTGCGCCTTAGCGATCGATACACCAACTCCAGAGATTGTTCGTGACCTTGTCGGCGCACGATCAACCTAACCACGAGGGTTCTTGTTCCTGCAAGCAATCGAAAAACAAGCAAGAACAAGATGAACAGCAACTCAATTTGCAAATAACGATGTAAGATTCAATCGAAAACAGAAAATAGTGGGGTTCCGAAGACAAGTATTCGGGCGGTCTAGCCGACACGCGCGAGTACAAGGCAAAGCAGCAAAAGCTAACTTAGTCTAAACAAAACCAAACCCTAGAAGAGGGTGCGGCTGCCTATTTAAGGCTCACGGAAGGTGGAGGGTCGGCCAAAACACAAGGAAGCCAAATAGGACTCGAATTACAAGGCCCAAGGCCCACTTTGACTCGGACTGGAAAAGCGACATGAATTGTTTTGCAGTTTCTGGTCGACTCGGATGGAATTTGGAGGTGAGGCTAGATTCATCTTAAAGTAGACTTCAAGAGCTTTCCAACGAGTACTCACGGGCCCCGAGAAACCTTTTGGATCAAAAGTTACGGCCGTTTGAAGTAGGCGCTGTTAACAAGGCCGAATCCGAGTCAAACTCGTGAACAGGACTTGGTTTGCGCTTGACGGTTCCACTTCTATACTTGAGCTCATCTGGTTCTTCCCCATGGTTCCTAAGGACAATTAAATCATCACAAGAATTAAGTAGTATTCCATTCTTCGAAACATTTGTATGCAAACTTAGGAACGCATTCACCTGATGGTTAAGTTGACGTGCTCGCGCTCTAGTCATTGGTCCTTGTATCATAGTTTCAGTTTGATATGGAGTCGGCATGGTTGTATGCATGGAAAAGATGTCCTCATCACATGTACAAATAATCAGAGTAGCGCAGTTGAAGCATAGAAGGAACTAAAAATTTTCTCCCCCATATTTGAACAACTTAATTTGGTTTGGCCCATTAATGACTTGTCCATGTGCTTAGCAAAGTCGAGGACGACTTTCTCTCATGGGAGGGAGAATGATATGCAAGACAAAATTACAATGTATACATCTTATGGTTGTTATATTAACTGGTTTGTGTGGAACAACGAGAATGACACAATAATTGATTCATACATATACCATGCATATGTGTTTTTCTTTTTATGTATTACGCCTTCAGATGTTCTTGATACGCTAAGCAAAAGAAGTGTTGATGACAAATATATATACCATGCATATACGTTGTATTCTTTGCTTAGTACAATTTCAGGCTACCAAAAGCCGAGGACGGCTTTCTTGAAGAAGGGGAGGATGATGCGGATACACACATGATTAGTACTTTTCAATCAAATACATTATTTCACTGGAAAAAAGTATTGAGCCGCATTAAATATTGTCAGGTGAATTTGTTTCTTAATGAATTTCCTTCTATTCGTGGGAACGATATACTACCTTATGCCAAATTCTTGTTTATTATTAGGTTTGAATACTATGATGATTCCGGGGCCAAAACAATGGAGAAGCACAAGGAGGTTAATCATATTTGCTACCAAGAACAAAAGCTCAAAGCCCATGGGAATGGAAAGGAGAAAGCCAAGCAACCCATGCAGCTGATCAAGGAGGAAAGAAGCCCATGCAGCGGGAGAGCAAAAGGGGAGAAGCCCATGGACTTAAACTACAAGTTTTGGATAAGATTTTCAAACTAAATTCGGACTTCGCACGTGCTCAACCCAATTCAAACTTGGATTCAACTCAGAATTCAATTCGGATTCGGTTCGGAACAGCCTGACAGCAGTTACTAAAAAGGCCATAACTTTCACAAACGGAGTCCGATTAAGGTGTTCTTGTACTCGTTGGAAAAATAATTCCAAGGGCTACGGAATAAATCTGGTCCCACCTTAAAATTCATCGCGGATAAAAAGTTATGACCCGAAAAAATATGACGGGTGAAAAATATAGTTTCCTTTTTGTGAGAGTTCGTATCCAAAACCATATAGGGTTGAGTTGTAATTGGTTTGGAGACCATATGGACGTCCCAAGGGGCTATATAAGCCTTGTATTGGCAGCCTTTAGAGTGAGACCAACTTTATGCATAAGATTGAAACATAGCTATTGCTTGTTCTTTTAACACCAGAGTTCATGCGAGGACTTTGAGAGAGAACTAGGCGATCCATTGTTCGTTCTGCAATTCAAGGTCAAGCCGTCGTTCCATTGGGAATTGGGGACTTGGCGCGAGTGTTCAACTAGCGACATCGTCTACTTCGCATCAACTATCCACGATTCCTCACTGAGAAGATCGGGACCCTTCCCCGTATCAGTCCGAGTCGATGTTAAAGTTCCATCTACAACGGATTCCGACGTGTACTTCGAAGACGACTCTTGAAAGGAAACTGAGTACCAGAAACACCGAATGGACTTCGCATGTCCCTCATTTGTGCAAGCATTTCGAATCAGTGTGAGTCGCTGGTGAACTTTTGTCCACAACGGTTTCTATGGGTACTATGAATTCCATGCATGTGAAAATCGGGCACCAAACAGAATCGAACACGAAACACCCAGCATGGACTTCACATGCGCCCCAACTCATTTGGTCATGCATTTCGAATCCGTTCGAGTCGGTGATAAACTTTTGTCCACAACGGTGTCCAATGGGTACTATAAACTCCATGCGTACAAAATCAAAGCACAAAGTAAAGCCAAGTGCCAAACACCTCACATGATCGTCATATGAGTCCAAGTTTATTTGGGCATGCATTTCAAATCTGTCTGTGTCAGTATTAAACTTTTTTCCGCAACGGCTTCTAGTGGGTATTATAAACTCCATCGTACGAAATCTGGGCACAGATTGACCTTGAGTGCCGAACACTTCGAGTGGACTTCATTTGCAGCCTAGCTCATTTTGGCATGCATTTTCAAATCCGTCCGAGTTAGTGTAAATGTTTCATCCAAACGGGATGGAACGTGTACCACAAACTCCGTGCATGCGAAAATTACTCTCGTAAGGAAACTGAGTAACAAACACACCGAATGAACTTCATTTGTGCCTCACTTCCGCATGCATGTCGAATCCATCTGAGTCGATGTTAAACACACCACATGGACTTCATACGTGCCCTACCTCATTTTGGCACGCATCTCGAATCGGTCCAACTTGGTATTGTAGTATAATTCACAACGGGTTCCAACATGTACTATAAACTGCATGCGTCCAAAAATGACTCTCGTAAGTAATCTGACTACCAAAAAGCGCGAATGGACTTTGTACGTGGCATATTTGCGCTTGCATTTCGAATCAGTCTGACTTGCTGGCTTACTTTTGTGCACAACTGTTTCCAAGGGTACTACAAATTCAATGCGTACGAAAATCGGTCACCAAACAAAATTGAGTGCGAAACACTCCGCATGGACATCACATGCGCCCCAGCTCATTTGCGCATGCATTCCGAATCCGTCCGAGTCGATGTTAAACTTTCGTCGACTGTGGGCTCCAGTGAGTACTATAAACTCCATACGTACGAAATCGAGGCATGAGGTAAAATCAAGTGCCAAACTCCACGCATGATCGTCATATGCGTCCAAGCTTATTTGGGCATGCATTTCGAATCCGTCCGAGTCAGCATTAAACATTTTTCCCCAATGACTCTAGTGGGCACTATAAACTCCATCCGTATGAAATCTGGGTACAAATTGAACCTGAGTGCCAAACACTTCGAGTGGGCTTCATTTGCACCATAGCTCATTTTGGCTTGCATTTCAATTCGTTCGAGTCGGTGTGAGAATTTCATCCACAACGAGTTGGAGCGTGTACCACAAACTTCGTACGTGCAAAAATGACTCTTATAAGGAAACTGGGTAACAAACACACCGCATGGATTTCATATGTGCCTCATCTCCCCATGCATCTCGAATCCGTCCGAGTCGGTGTCAAACTTTCGTCCACGATGTGTTCCGACGTGTAGTATAAACACCATGCATACGGATGAGGCACCAAACAAAATCGGACAAAAACACCCCGCGCGGAGTTCACTTGCGCCCTACCTCATTTTGGCACGTATCTCGAATCTGTCCGACTCGGTTTCGATGTTTCGTCCACAATGGGGTTCCTACATGCACTATAAACTCCATGCAATCGAAAATGACTCTTGAAATGAAACTGAGTACCAAACACCTCGAAAGGACTCGCATGTAGCTCATTTGCGCACGCATTTTGGATCAGACCGAGTCGATGTTAAACTTTCATCCACAACGGGTTCCAACGGGTATTATAAATTCTATGCGTACGAAATCGAGGCAGATAACAAAACCGAGTGAAAGACATCTTGCATAGTCGTTATTTGCGCCATATTTCATTTTAGCATGCATCTTGAATCCGGCCGAGTCGGTGTTAAAGTTCCATCTACAACGGATTCCAACGTGTACTTCGAAGACCACTCTTGAAAGGAAACTGAGTACCAGAAACACCGAATGGACTTCGTATGTCCCTCATTTGTGCATGCATTTCGAATCAGTGTGAGTCGCTGGTGAACTTTTGCCCACAACGGTTTCTATGGGTACTATGAATTCCATGCATGTGAAAATCGGGCACCAAACAGAATCGAACACGAAACACCCAGCATGGACTTCACGTGCGTCCCAACTCATTTGGGCATGCATTTCGAATCCGTCCGAGTCGGTGATAAACTTTTGTCCACAGCGGTGTCCAATGGGTACTATAAACTCCATGCGTACAAAATCAAAGCACAAAGTAAAGCCAACTGCCAAACACCTCACATGATCGTCATATGAGTCCAAGTTTATTTGGGCATGCATTTCAAATCTGTCTGTGTCAGTATTAAACTTTTTTCCGCAATGGCTTCTAGTGGGTATTATAAACTCCATCGTACGAAATCTGGGCACAGATTGAACTTGAGTGCCGAACACTTCGAGTGGACCTCATTTGCAGCCTAGCTCATTTTGGCATGCATTTTCAAATCCGTCCGAGTTAGTGTGAATGTTTCATCCAAACGGGATGGAACGTGTACCACAAACTCCGTGCATGCGAAAATTACTCTCGTAAGGAAACTGAGTAACAAACACACCGAATGAACTTCATATGTGCCTCACTTCCTGATAAGAACATGTACCCTATGGATATAATCATATTTGCTATACTTGTTCGAATTACAAGAGCTCCTACGCACCACTTAAATTATCAGGTGAGTTCGTTTCAAACAGGTTTCACTTTGTTTGACAAAGAACTTATGATATTACATAATGAGAGTTTGTTGCGTTTGTTATTATGTACCGACATTTATGATGAAGATCATGCAATACGTGAGGCTACCCATATGCTAAAACCGAGGACGGTTTTCTATCAAGAAGGGGAGGATGATGTGACCACGCCACAAACACATACGACAATAGCGCCCAATATCAAGATTGAACTAAAGGTGAATTCGTTTGTTCAGCCTTCATATGTTACTAAGAATAGACCGCTACCAAATGCAAGTGATTTAATTGTCCTTAGGAACTTGGGAAAGGATGAAGGAAAGGACATGGAGTCCTGGACATGCATGGAAGGAATAAGGGAGGTCACCACGTCACTTTGGGACCAAGTCAAGCACGAATTCGAGTTGGACACGTTTTGGAATCAGACTCAGACTGCTGCGATGGTACCAAGTTCAAACGGGCATAACTTCCTCATACGGACTCCGTTTGGGATGTTCTTGTACTTCATGGAAAGCTTATGAAGTCTACTTTCCAACGGATCCAACCTCATCTTCAAATTCTATCCGAGCCGGCGGCAATCGTCAAAAGAGTCCACATTGGTCACGTACTGGAATCGGATTCGGACTGCTGCAATGGTGCAAGTTTAAACGGACATAACTTCCTCATACGGACTGCGTTTGGGACGTTCTTGTACTTCATAGAAATCTTATCAAGTATACTTTCCAATGGATCCAACCTCATCTTCAAATTCCATCCGAGCCGGCCGGAATCAGCAAAATAATCCACATAGGTTTCTGAGTCCGAGTCAAAAGGGTGCTGCGCCACCTCCACTTGGGCCCATGGGCCTTGTAACCCTAGGGTGTACCCTTAGGGATGCCTCCCCTGGTTGTTTTCACTATATAGGAGCCGCCGCCTTCGTTTCTAGGACTTAGGTTTTGTTTAGATCAGTTTAGCCCCTCGTGCAAACTCCACGTTCTCTTGTGTCGGCTAGACCAACAGATTCGTGTTACAGAACCTCAACTATCCTTTTGCGACTTTTATATCTAGCAAGTTTCAGGTTGCTCACTATCCTTGTTCTTGCGTGTTCTTCGGTTGCATGCAGGAATAGACCTTCGTGGTCAGGTCAACCGTGTTCTTGGCACGGTTGATAACAACTTGGGGTTGGTTCAGCGATTGCTAAGGCGCAAGTGACGTCTCGTACGGTTGTAGTCGGATCGCAAGAGTCATCTCCACCGAAATCGATAGTTATCATCCTATCGGAAGATCGGGACCCCATCGCCTCATCAGTTGGTATCAGAGCTTCAGTTGACCGGTTGGAATTCTTTGTATCCCTAGTTAGTAGATTGATTTTTATTTCCCATAGTCCAGAAAAATTGCCCCACAAAAATAGTTAATTTCCGCTGTCCAAACCCCGTTGTACCTTTCAATCTGTTAGTTTTGGTTTGCTAAATTGAATTTGTGTCCGTTTTAGCTTTGTCTACTTGCTGGTCATATCCTTGATTCAATAAAGAAATCCAAACAAAAAAATTCCCCTATCACAAACCCTAATTCCAATTTCGGCTGATTTTTCCTTTCTCTGCAGCCGCCACCAAAAACGTCATAACTTTTGATTCCGAGATTATTTTTGAGTGAGACCACCGCCATTAGATTCAAACTTCATTGTCCATCTATCTGTAAAATTTCACGTCATTCCAGCAAGGCAGTTAAGAGATATCTGCGGTGTAATTTCACCTAAAAATCCAGATTGAATCTGCAACAGCCGGCACTTGTGAATTTTGTGCGAATTTTTCGGTCGGTTTCCAGAACTTGGCCCCAAAACAAAATTTGTGGAAAAAGCCGTCAGGAAACGGACACAAAAAGAATCATTGAAAAAAAGGCAACTGACAAAAAGTTACGGCCGAAATACCGACTTGCTGTCCAGTGGACAGAAATCTTCAGTTTCCAAGTTTTGGGTCAATCCTTGTGCCCTTCAATTCCAGATTGCATTCAATTGAATTATCTTGTATTTACCACTCCCATACATTGCCATACACTTATTTTAGCCTTCTTCCATCTTTGGTTGATCAGCAACATAGGCAAAGTGCTAGATACGAACTATAATTCAATTCTGTGCAATTTCTGAAATTAATTGATTGCTTTCCTTTGCTACAAAATACATAGCCTATCCAAGCTCCACTTTTCTACTAACCGAACAGGTCTCGCTGTACCTTGCAATCGCTTTACTCATCACTTGAGTCAGATTTATCACGAACCAGCCACCGGTTGCACCACCTGTTTGTTTTGGTAAGAACTTGTAAGAATTTGGTAAGAGCTTGAGAGATGCGTGACTTGATTTAAGCCTCCATATCCTAGTAGTTGATAGGAACATTTACTTGTGATTTGTTTCCTTGTTTTCTACTAACAATGACAGGCTTGAGAAAATTGGTAGATTATGATGTCATCGCGGGCAGATTTGAACTTGAAGGGAAACAATTACCGGTATATATCTTGGCACTCACCGCTGAGAGTACGTCGTCGGACTACTTCTTGTGGATTACTATGATGGATAGCTACTTTGAAAGACAAGATCTTGATCCTTATGAGAAGATGAGCATGGCAAGGACGACGCTGATTGGTGATGTTCAACATTGGTGGTCGAATCTCGAGTTCCACTATATGTACACATGGGAGGAGATGAAAAAGAAATTGCGACATCGTTTTGTACCTCCAGCACTCACGGTCACAAGCGAGGTGGAATCTGAGGTAATTGAAAATGTTGATATTGTTTTGGTTTCTACTCCATCTACAGATACCACCGAGATACTTGAAGAGGTGAAGGATGATCTGGTGCGTCTTATGCCATTAGAGGAGAAGTTTGAGGTAAATACAGTATCTAATGAGGACGATAATGACAAAGGTACTGATTTGGTGCTACAACAAGACATAGATCAACCTTGTGAGTATATACCTGCTGTAGTGCAATCTTTTGATATTCCTTGTGTTGACTTGAACAAACCATGTGTTGATCTAAATTCTCACAATTTTGCACTTGTCGAATTAATTACACAAAGGAAGTATTTGATAGAATATCCCCTGCTGATGCATTGTGCTATATCAAGCTTAATGAGGCCGTTAGTTTGGATTGTGCTATGGAGAAAGTTTCTGAACTTGCATGTTCGAAATTCTTGTTTAGTGCCTACACCCTTGGGTATAAGTTTAATTTGATTGGAGATTATGGTGTAGAAAATCAATTTTTTGTATATCGAATATGCATAACTTATGATCACATGGATGAATTGAAGCTTGCTGTATTGGACAACAATTCTTGTGTGTTGAATCTTGTTCAATATGAGAAGGAAGTAAAATTTAGTACTCATCCAATACCTATGTGTTCATCTATTTTTGAACCATCTAACATTGACAATCTGAATAATGAAATTGATGTATGGAAGAACTTGCAAATCTTTTCACCCTTACTAGATGAATTTGCTATTGCTCAATTGAAATCTGATTATATCAAAGAACTTTGCTTGATTCCAAAAGTTGTAGCTTTACCCATGTGTGCCACCACTACAAGTATACAACTTCAAAGATTTGAATTGCATAGATGCTTCACTTACATTTGCAAAACAAGTTGCAATAATTGCTGTGTGAGAAATTTTGATTTGCTCATTAACATGTTGATTACTTTTGGGTTAATAATATAATGAGCTTTTGTTATCACTATTGTTTTATAACATTAATTGTGCAACAACGAAGAACTGTTAAAACGGATGACATATACATATACCATGCATACACCTTGGCTTCTCTGTAACCATACTTTCAGCTTATCAAAAGCCGATGATAGGACTAGGGGTCCCGATCTTTCGATGAGAGTGGTAGATTCGATTGGGGAAGGAGATAACGTTGACGACCCTACTACAACCATCCAAGGACGTTGCGCCTTAGCGATCGATACACCAACTCCAGAGATTGTTCGTGACCTTGTCGGCGCACGATCAACCTAACCACGAGGGTTCTTGTTCCTGCAAGCAATCGAAGAACAAGCAAGAACAAGATGAACAGCAACTCAATTTGCAAATAACGATGTAAGTTTCAATCGAAAACAGAAAACGGTGGGGTTTTGAAGACAAGTATTCGGGCGGTCTAGCCGACACGCGCAAGTACAAGGCAAAGCAGCAAAAGCTAACTTAGTCTAAACAAAACCCAAACCCTAGGAGAGGGTGCGGCTGCCTATTTAAGGGTCACGGAAGGTGGAGGGTCGGCCAAAACACAAGGAAGCCAAATAGGACTCGAATTACAAGGCCCAAGGCCCACTTTGACTCGGACTGGAAAAGCGACATGAATTGTTTTGCAGTTTCTGGTCGACTCGGATGGAATTTGGAGGTAAGGCTGGATCCATCTGAAAGTAGACTTCAAGAGCTTTCCAACGAGTACTCACGGGCCCCGAGAAACCTTCTGGATCAAAAGTTACGGCTGTTTGAAGTAGGCGCTGTCAACAAAGCCGAATCCGAGTCAAACTCGTGAACAGGACTTGGTTTGCGCTTGACGGTTCCACTTCTATACTTGAGCTCATGTGGTTCTTCCCCATGGTTCCTAAGGACAATTAAATCATCACAAGAATTAAGTAGTATTCCATTCTTTGAAACATTTGTATGCAAACTTAGGAACGCATTCACCTGATGGTTAAGTTGACGTGCTCGCGCTCTAGTCATTGGTCCTTGTATCATAGTTTCGGTTTGATATGGAGTCGGCATGGTTGTATGCATGGAAAGGATGTCATCATCATCCTCCCCTTCTTGCATTTGAGTCGTCCGCAACTCAAGCTCATCTTCTTCTCCCAAGTATGGCTTCAAATCTGCAATGTTAAAGGTGGGACTAACCCCAAAATCTGCAGGCAACTCCAGTTTATATGCATTGTCATTAATCTTTTCCAACACTTTGAAAGGACCATCAGCTCTAGGCATCAACTTAGACCTCCTCAATTCAGGAAATCTTTCTTTTCTCAAATGCAACCAAACTAAATCACCCAGTTGAAAAGTTAAATGCCTCCTTCCTTTACTACCATCAAGTTTATATTTAGCATTCATGCGTTCAATATTTTCTTTGGTTGTCTCATGCAATTTCAACATCAAGTCAGCACGCTGTTTAGCATCAAAATTTAACTTCTTCGAAGATGGAAGTGGTAGCAAATCAATAGGAGCACGAGGCACAAAGCCATAGACAATCTCAAAAGGGCACAACTTTGTAGTAGAATGCAGCGAACGATTATAAGCAAATTCAATATGAGGCAAGCATTATTCCCACATTTTAATGTTCTTTTTCAAAACAGCCCTAAGCATGGTAGATAAAGTTCTATTCACAACTTCAGTTTGCCCATCAGTTTGGGGATGACACGTAGTCGAAAATAACAGCTTAGTCCCCAATTTAGCCCATAAAGTTCTCCAAAAATGGCTAAGGAATTTAGTGTCACGATCGGAAACTATTGTATTTGGCACACCATGCAAATGAACAACTTCACGAAAGAACAAATCAGCAATATTGGTAGCATCATCACTTTTATGACATGGTATGAAGTGTGCCATCTTAGAAAATCTATCCACAACAACAAATATGCTATCCCTCCCCTTCTTTGTCCTAGGCAGTCCTAAAACAAAGTTCATAGAAATATCTTCCCAAGGCACACTAGGAACAGGTAGAGGCATATACAAACCGTGAGGATTAAGTCGTGACTTAGCCTTTTGACACGTTGTGCAGCGAGCAACAAAACGTTCCACATCACGTCTCATCTTTGGCCAAAAGAAATGACTAGCAAGTATGTCTTCCGTCTTCTTCGCTCCAAAATGCCCCATCAGCCCACCTCCATGCGCTTCCTGTAACAACAACAAACGAACGGAGCTAGCTGGAATGCATAGTTTGTTAGCTCTAAACACAAATCCATCATTTAGAACAAATTTATTCCACGTTTTTCCCTCTTTGCAATTCAGCAATACGTCTTTAAAATCATCATCATGAACATAATGCTCCTTAATTGTTTCCAATCTAAAAATTTTGAAGTCAAGTTGTGAGAGCATGGTATATCTCCTAGACAATGCATCAGCAATAACATTCTCCTTTCCATTTTTGTGTTTTATGACATAAGGAAAAGACTCTATGAATTCAACCCACTTTGCATGCCTACGGTTCAATTTTGCTTGACTTCTAATATGCTTTAATGACTCATGATCAGAATGAATGACAAATTCTTTGGGCCATTAATAATGTTGCCATGTCTCTAAAGTTCGAACTAGTGCATATAATTCCTTATCATAAGTAGAATAGTTCAAACTAGGCCCACTCAATTTTTCACTAAAGTATGCCACAGGTTTACCTTCTTGCAACAGCACACCACCCAATTCAATTCCACTAGCATCACATTCTAGCTCAAAAGTCTTACTAAAATCTGGAAGTTGGAGTAATGGTGCATGTGTTAACTTATCTTTCAATGCGTTGAAGGTGTCTTCCTGCGCATTCCCCCAAGTAAACGGCACCCCTTTTTAGTGAGTTCATTCAATGGTGCAGCGATGGTGCTGAAATCCTTCACAAAACGACGATAGAATCCAGCAAGTCCTAGAAAACTTCGCACCTGCGTGACCGTTTTAGGAGTCGGCCAACTCTGGATTGCCTCAACCTTGGCTTGATCAACTTCAATGCCCTGTGGAGTAACAACATAGCCAAGAAAAGAGACTCGATCCGTGCAAAATGTGCACTTCTCAACGTTACCAAATAAACGTGCATTACGTAAAGCATAAAAAATAGCACGTAAATGGCAAAGGTGTTCCTCTAGTGATCTGCTATATATCAATATATCATCAAAATAGACCACTACAAATTTTCCAATGAAAGCACGCAAAACCTCGTTCATTAATCTCATGAATGTGCTAGGTGCATTAGTTAAACCAAATGGCATCACTAACCACTCATACAAACCGAACTTAGTTTTAAATACTATTTTCCATTCATCTCCCAATTTCATGCGAATTTGGTGGTACCCACTACGCAAATCAACTTTAGAGAAAACAATAGAGCCACTTAATTCATCAAGCATATCATCTAACCTAGGAATAGGGTGACGATATCTAATGGTAATGTTATTGATCGCTCTACAGTCCACACACATACGCCATGATCCATCTTTCTTAGGCACTAAAATTACCGGAACAGCACAAGGACTAAGAGACTCACGCACATAACCTTTATCAAGCAATTCTTGAACTTGACGCTGAATCTCCTTAGTTTCTTCCAGATTGGTCCTGTATGGCGCACGATTAGGCAAAGATGCCCCGGGAATCAAATCAATCTGGTGCTCAATCCCTCGCACTGGTGGTAGCCCTGGTGGCACGTCCTTTGGAAAGACATCCATGTACTCCTGCAAAAGATTAGTGACAGCAGGAGACACAGAAGAAGGTACCTCCTCGAATGAAAATAAGGCTTGTTTACAAAGTAAGGCATAGCAAACAGAAGTACTATCATCCAGCTCATTCATATCAGACTTAGTAGCAAGAAAACATGTACCCTTCAATTTAATCTCATTTTTCATCTCATGAACAGATTTAGAGTTTTTCTTCTTATGTTGCTCAAGTTCGCTTGCAACAATCTGATTTTCACTCCTATTATGCTCCTGATTTTTCTCTCTATTAGCTCTAGCAATCCCATCTTTGAAAATAGCTTCAGGAGACATAGGATGTAACACAATTTTCTTGTCATGATGCACAAAAGAATATTGGTTTGTCTTACCATGATGTAGTGAATCTTTATCATATTGCCACGGTCTACCTAACAGCATAGAGCATGCTTGCATAGGAACAACATCGCATTCTACAACATCATGATAAGAACCAATAGCAAAATTTACTCTCACCATTCGTGTTACCTTCACCTTGCCGTTGTTATTGAACCATTGAATGTAATAAGGTTGTGGGTGAGGTTTGGTGTTCAACGCAAGCTTCTCCACCATATCGGAGCTCACCAAATTGTTGCAGCTCCCTCCATCAATTATCACTCGGCATGAGCGTTCCTTCACTACGCACTTTGTTTGGAAAAGGATGTGCCGCTGATTTTGCTCCGCCCTCTCCATTTGTGCACTCAACACACGCTGCACAATGAGGCTCTCATAGCGCTCCGCATCTTCAGCACCAATGTGCTCTTCTTCTTGCTCCTTCCCACTACCTGCATGGTCAGCTGCAAGCATAGCATATGTATCCTCATCCAAATCACTAGCAGAAGAATACTCACCATCATCTCTCACAATCAGAACACGCTTGGTTGGGCACTCACTCCTCACATGGCCATACCCTTGCATTGATGACATTGGATATCCCTCGTTCGTCCCGTAGATGCAACGGACGAAGAGCTCTTTGCATGTGCTTGGGCTGTCCCCTTTGTTGCTTCGGATGCCCGAGATGCCGAATTTGATGATGAGAACCGTAGCTTGCTATTGGAGGAAGAAGGTGCAGGGGGTTGGCTTGATGGTGCGGCAGATGCACGTGGAGACCAAATGTTTCCACGACCTGCAGAAACGTTAGTCCTAGTACTTGCGCGTCGTCCCTGTACTTCTCTTTCAGCTTTACAAGCAAGATGAAATAAACGAGTGATAGAATTATATTCCTTGTAAGCTAAGATGTCCTGAATTTCCCGATTCAAACCACCCATAAACCTAGCCATAGCGGCTTCCTCAGTATCCTCTAAGTCACAACGCAGCATGCCTGTTTGCAATTCTTGAAAATATTCCTCTACACTTTTACTACCTTGCCTCAATTGTTGCAACTTATGTAACAAATCAAGTGCATAATATGAGGGAACAAATCTAGCTCGCATGATTCTTTTTAATGCATCCCAAGTTTGTGGTATGGTGAAAGGATTTTTCTTACAATATTCACTCCACCAAACAGATGCAAAGTCAGTAAACTCACTAGTAGGAGCCCTAACCCTTTTGTTTTCAGGGAATGCATGACAAGCAAATTTCTGATCAACAGCCAATTCCCAAGTGATATAAGCATCTGGGTTATATTTTCCATCAAAAGGTGGCATAGTGAACTTAATCTTACCAAGCGATTCATCATTCTCACGTACCTCATTCCGCGCGTGGTTGACGATGACGGTGAGTGTCCTCATCATCATCAATCTCAGTGTCAGCCGCATATTCGTCTCCACTATTTTCGTCCACCCTGCTGCCCAAGACACCAATATTGGCACGAGTACGCTGAGTTGGTGCAGCGGGAGATGCACGGCCCCTCTCATCAAGATGTCTCAAAATCTCAGCAAGTGAAGCGTTGACGGTGCCAACGGAAGCCTCCAATGTTGCAAGCGTAGTGTTGGTGTCGATCTGCGCGGCCTCCAATTGGCCAAGGCGTTCGTTGGTGACCCGTACATCCTCATCAAGTCCTTCAGTGTGCAGCTTCATTTGGCGCTCAAAGTGTTGTATGATGCCCCTAGTCCGAGGGGAATGTGGCGCTGCCCGCAGGTCCTCTGGTTCTCCTGACATTGTTAGAAAAACACAAGAAACAAACCAAGAAGAGAATAATAAAACAGCAGGTTATGCCCTCACAACTACTGGGATGTGGTTAAATCAAGTCGCACACTCTCAACCTGTTCTATCAAGCTCTTACAAGTTCTTACCACAGTGAGCAGGAGGTGATGGCAGCCGACAAGTCAAGACAATATCTCCTGGAAATTGGGTGTATCGCTGCCTCGGTCGCTAGTCCCTGTGATGTGGTAGCCAAATCTGTGGAGCTATAGGTGGGCTGAGAGTGAACAAAGGATAACTAGAACCACATTAGTCAAAGCAAGTTGAATAATCGCTCAACGACGGCACCGTGCTGGCCCTAGGCTAGACCGTACTAGAGACGCGAGCCTAGAACACAAACGAGTACACCACGCAGAAAGACAACTAGATGACACAGCACACGGAGCTCCGGAGCTCGAAAAAGGATGTTGTCTGTGCGGGGAACCTTAGAATAACTTGTAGAAGGGATCTGCCAATTTTGAGGGAATTCTGAGAAACTTGATTTTTCCTCGGTTTGCGGGCCCGTTTTGAGGGCCTAAACGACGTTTTTTGGGGTCGAAGCTGCCGCGTATGTGCCTGGTGGCTTACGCGGATCTAAAATCTCCAGTTTTTCCAGACTTCTTTTTTTCGCTCTATCTTCTGATTTTCTTTCCAACGGATCAAGAATCGCCTCAATCGGAGGTCGTATGCAAAAGTTAGCTGTTTCTCTCTCCTCTGTCTTTTTTTTTCTCTTTTTTTTATGCCGCGGCTCTTTCTAAATGCGGCTGCCTGTTCCTTCTTTTCTCTCTCTCTCTCTTTTTTTCTTTCTTTTTTTTACACACATGACGCGGTTGAATCCGACTTTGTGTCCTACTCCGAGACCAACTAGGGCAAAGCCTCCCTAGAAACCGAGTTCGGATCTAACTGCAACGGTGATACCAAGACGTGAACAGAACTCGAAACTCTAAAGGAACTAGACACTAAGACCAGCAAAGGACACGACGATGCAACCGAAGACTCAACAAACAAAGACTATGCAGCAATAGATAAATGCTCAAATTGTTTCGGATTTTGGGGAATAGATCTACTATTTTTTTGGGTTTTCTGGACTGTAGGTAAAAAAATGCAAAGACTAGATAAGATCTCTCACCGATCAACCTTGAGCTCTGATACCAACTGATAGGACTAGGGGTCCCGATCTTTCGATGAGAGTGGTAGATTCGATTGGGGAAGTAGATGACGTTGACGACCCGACTACAACCATCCAAGGACGTTGCGCCTTAACGATCGATACACCAACTCCAGAGATTGTCCGTGACCTTGTCGGCGCACGATGAACCTAACCACGAGGGTTCTTGTTCCTGCAAGCAATCGAAGAACAAGCAAGAACAAGATGAACAGCAACTCAATTTGCAAATAACGATGTAAGTTTCAATCGAAAACAGAAAAAGGTGGGGTTTCGAAGACAAGTATTCGGGCGGTCTAGCCGACACGCGCGAGTACAAGGCAAAGCAGCAAAAGCTAACTTAGTCTAAACAAAACCCAAACCCTAGAAGAGGGTGCAGCTGCCTATTTAAGGGTCACGGAAGGTGGAGGGTCGGCCAAAACACAAGGAAGCCAAATAGGACTCGAATTACAAGGCCCAAGGCCCACTTTGACTCGGACTAGAAAAGTGACATGAATTGTTTTGTAGTTTCTGGTCGACTCGGATGGAATTTGGAGGTAAGGCTGGATCCATCTGAAAGTAGACTTCAAGATCTTTCCAACGAGTACTCACGGGCCCCGAGAAACCTTCTGGATCAAAAGTTACGGCTGTTTGAAGTAGGCGCTGTCAACAAAGCCGAATCCGAGTCAAACTCGTGAACAGGACTTGGTTTGCGCTTGACGGTTCTACTTCTATACTTGAGCTCATGTGGTTCTTCCCCATGGTTCCTAAAGACAATTAAATCATCACAAGAATTAAGTAGTATTCCATTCTTTGAAACATTTGTATGCAAACTTAGGAATGCATTCACCTGATGGTTAAGTTGACGTGCTCGCGCTCTAGTCATTGGTCCTTGTATCATAGTTTCGGTTTGATATGGAGTCGACATGGTTGTATGCATGGAAAGGATGTCCTCATCAGCCGAGGATGGCTTTACTTTCAAGAAGGGGAGAATGATAAGAACATGTACCCTATGGATATAATCATATTTGCTATACTTGTTGTTCGAATTACAAGAGCTCCTACGCACCACTTAAATTATCAGGTGAGTTCGTTTCAAACAGGTTTCACTTTGTTTGACAAAGAACTTATGATATTACATAATGAGAGTTTGTTGCGTTTGTTATTATGTACCGACATTTATGATGAAGATCATGCAATACGTGAGGCTACCCATATGCTAAAACCGAGGACGGTTTTCTATCAAGAAGGGGAGGATGATGTGACCACGCCACAAACACATACGACAATAGCGCCCAATATCAAGATTGAACTAAAGGTGAATTCGTTTCTTCAGCCTTCATATGTTACTAAGAATAGACCGCTACCTAATGCAAGTGATTTAATTGTGCTTACGAACTTGGGAAAGGATGAAGGAAAGGGACATGGAGTCCTGGACATGCATGGAAGGAATAAGGGAGGTCACCACGTCACTTTGGGACCAAGTCAAGCACGAATTCGAGTTGGACACGTTTTGGAATCAGACTCGGACTGCTGCGATGGTACCAAGTTCAAACGGGCATAACTTCCTCATACGGACTCCGTTTGTAACGTTCTTGTACTTCATGGAAAGCTTATGAAGTCTGCTTTCCAACGGATCTAACCTCATCTTGAAATTCTATCCGAGCCGGCCGCAATCGTTAAAAGAGTCCACGTTGGTCACGTACTAGAATCGGATTCGGACTGCTGTAATGGTGCAAGTTTAAACGGACATAACTTCCTCATACGGACTCCGTTTGGGACGTTCTTGTACTTCATGGAAAGCTTATCAAGTCTATTTTCCAATGGATCCAACCTAATCTTCAAATTCCATCCGAGCCGGCCGGAATCATCAAAATAATCCACATTGGTTTCTGAGTCCGAGTCAAAAGGGTGATGCGCCACCTCCACTTGGGCCCATGGGCCTTGTAACCCTAGGGTGTACCCTTTGGGACGCCTCCCCTGGTTGTTTTCACTATATAGGAGCCGCCGCCTCCGTTTCTAGGACTTAGGTTTGTTTAGATCAGTTTAACCCCTTGTGCAAACTCCACGTTCTCTTGTGTCGGCTAGACCAACAGATTCGTGTTACAGAACCTCAACTATCCTTGTGCGACTTTTATATGTAGCAAGTTTCAGGTTACTCACTATCCTTGTTCTTGCGTGTTCTTCGGTTGCATGCAGGAATAGACCTTCGTGGTCAGGTCAACCGTGTTCTTGGCACGGTTGATAACATCTTGGGGTTGGTTCAGCGATTGCTAAGGCGCAAGTGACGTATCGTACGGTTGTAGTCGGATCGCAAGAGTCATCTCCACCGAAATCGATAGTTATCATCCTATCGGAAGATCGGGACCCCATCTCCTCATCAGTTGGTTCGTCCACAACGGGTTCCAACGGGTACTATAAATTCTATGCGTACGAAATCGAGGCAGATAACAAAACCGAGCGAAAGACATATTGCATAGTCGTTATTTGCGCCATATTTCATTTTAGCATGCAATGTTAAAATTCCATCTACAACGGATTCCAACGTGCACTTCGAAGACGACTCTTGAAAGGAAACTGAGCACCAGAAACACCGAATGGGCTTCGTATATCCCTCATTTGTGCATGCATTTCGAATCAGTGTGAGTCGCTGGTGAACTTTTGTCCACAACGGTTTCTGTGGGTACTATGAATTCCACGCATGTGAAAATCGGGCACCAAACAAAATCGAACACGAAACACCCAGCATGGACTTCACTTGTGCCCCAACTCATTTGGGCATGCATTCCGAATCCGTCCGAGTCGTTGTTAAACTTTTGTCCACAACAGTGTCCAATGGGTACTATAAACTCCATGCGTACAAAATCAAAGCACAAAGTAAAGCCAAGTGCCAAACACCTCACATGATCGTCATATGAGTCCAAGTTTATTTGGGCATGCATTTCAAATCTGTGGGTATTATAAACTCCATCGCACGAAATCTGGGCACAGATTGACCTTGAGTGCCGAACACTTCGAGTGGACCTCATTTGCAGCCTAGCTCATTTTGGCAAGCATTTTCAAATCCGTCCGAGTTAGTGTGAATGTTTCATCCAAACAGGATGGAACGTGTACCACAAACTCCGTGCATGCGAAAATTACTCTCGTAAGGAAACTGAGTAACAAAAACACCGAATGAACTTCATATGTGCCTCACTTCCGCATGCATGTCGAATCCATCTGAGTCGATGTTAAACACACCACATGGACTTCATACGTGCCCTAACTCATTTTGGCACGCATCTCGAATCGGTCCAACTCGGTATTGCAGTATCATCCACAGCGGGTCCAACATGTACTATAAACTGCATGCGTCCGAAAATGACTCTCGTAAGTAATCAGAGTACCAAAAAGCGCAAATGGACTTTGTACGTGGCTTATTTGCGCTTGCATTTCGATCAGTCTGACTTGCTGGCTTACTTTTGTGCACAACTGTTTCCAAGGGTACCACAAATTCAATGCGTACGAAAATCGGTCGCCAAACAAAATTGAGTGCGAAACACCCCGCATGGACATCACATGCGCCCCAGCTCATTTGCGCATGCGTTCCGAATCCGTCCGAGTCGATGTTAAACTTTCGTCCACCGTGGGCTCCAGTGGGTACTATAAACTCCATGCGTACGAAATCGAGGCATGACGTAAAATCAAGTGCCAAGCTCCATGCATGATCGTCATATGCGTCCGAGCTTATTAGGGCATGCATTTCGAATCCGTCCGAGTCAGCATTAAACATTTTCCCCAATGACTCTAGTGGGCACTATAAACTCCATCCATATGAAATCTGGGTAAAAATTGAACCTGAGTGCCAAACACTTCGAGTGGGCTTCATTTGCACCATAGCTCATTTTGGCTTGCATTTCGAATTCGTTCGAGTCGGTGTGAGAATTTCATCCACAACGGGTTGGAGCGTGTACAACAAACTTCGTACGTGCAAAAATGACTCTTGTAAGGAAACTGGGTAACAAACACACCGCATGGACTTCATATGTGCCTCATCTCCCCATGCATCTCGAATCCGTCCGAGTCGGTGTCAAACTTTCGTCCACGATGTGTTCCGACGTGTAGTATAAACACCATGCATACGGATGAGGCACCAAACAAAATCGGACGAAAACACCCCGCGCAGAGTTCACTTGCGCCCTACCTCATTTTGGCACGTATCTCGAATCTGTCCGACTCGGTTTTGATGTTTCGTCCACAATGGGTTCCTACGTGCACTATAAACTCCATGCAATCCAAAATGACTCTTGAAATGAAACTGAGTACCAAACACCTCGAAAGGACTCGCATGTAGCTCATTTGCGCACGCATTTTGGATCAGTCCGAGTCGATGTTAAACTTTCGTCCACTACGGGTTCCAACGGGTACTATAAATTCTATGCGTACGAAAACGAGGCACATAACAAAACCGAGTGAAAGACATCTTGCATAGTCGTTATTTGCGCCATATTTCATTTTAGCATGCATCTTGAGTCCGTCCGAGTCGGTGTTAAAGTTCCATCTACAACGGATTCCAACGAGTACTTCGAAGACGACCCTTGAAAGGAAACCGAGTACCAGAAACACCGAGTGGACTTCGTATGTCCCTCATTTGTGCATGCATTTCCAATCAGTGTGAGTCGCTGGTGAACTTTTGTCCACAACGGTTTCTATGGTTACTATGAATTCCACGCATGTGAAAATCGGGCACCTAACAGAATCGAACACGAAACACCCAGCATGGACTTCACGTGCGCCCCAACTCA